>JAGFNQ010002632.1:93268-441600 GCA_024364735.1 Boesenbergia rotunda | reverse complement strand
TCCGGGGAAGGAAGGAGTTTGACGCCGCTTCTTCTTCTTCTTCGGCACCTTCTTGGTGGAGATGGCTCACGGCAACTAGAAGGGGCGCCGGCCCTAGAGGGTGGAGAGGGCGCCGGGCCCTAGAGGAAGGAGAGGGAGAAAAGGAGAGAGAGAGAGGGCTTGCTTCTTGATCTCTTAATTGGAATTCAAGCCTTGCTTGGTTCCTTTATATAGTAGCCTCTCCATTGCCAAGTCTCTCCTTTAACAGAATAAATTTTTATAAGAAATTTATCTTATAAATTTTCTATGAATTATTCCGTTATGCCAAGTTTTATTATAACTAAATTTATAATAAAAACAAACACATCTCCCCTTTATTATGGAATAAATTTTCACAAGAAATTTACTATATAAATTTTTCTTATCATGGAAAAATCAATTCATAATTGATTTTATAAAATAAAATAAACCAATCCAAGGTTTATTTTAATTTCCATGAAAAAAATCTCTTTATATAAATTTCTTATATAAATTTATTTATCCATAATTTTATAAAACAAATCACGCTTGATTTATTTTATAATTTAAACCAAATAAATTGGTTTCCCTCCTTGTTGTGGCCGACCAAACCAAAGAGGGTGGGGACCCTCTTTGGCCGGCCAAACCAAGCCGCCTCCTCGCGAATTAAACTCATTTAATTCGTCCAATAAGCCTTCAAAAGACTTAGCATTTTAAGCTTCCGATGCGCCTCTGATTAATTCAGATTCGACTTATTTCTCTTGATCGGAAAATCCAATTTTCAACTCGTTTTAAATCCCTCGGATTACTCGTAGTGCGTGTGACTAAATAGGCTTTCGATTTATGTTGGCCGTCTATAATCAACCAATTATAGAACGATCATGAGTGGCACTAGTAGTACATCATGACCCCCAATTAATCGAAAGATCAACGGTTGACCTCAGAAATAATTCTGAAACCCTTCAGCAGCTATAATGAGTCGTGCCTCATTCCCTTCACCATCTTATACCCACTTGGTTCAGGACACGGTCTATGTGTGTCAGTCCCCACTAGGCTGACACGTCACACCTAGCCAAGTAATGTCTTTCTCGTCCAATGGATTCTAATTACTCTCATGTTTCTAGAGATTCATACTCGAACATGTTATGCTCTGGCCAGAGGCTTTGAGTAACAATCCGACGATAGGCCTTGGGTATACATCTCCTCGCAAGGAGTGTGAATCCTTTGTAGGCTGTTCAAACATCTTCGGGCACTTCGGCTTATACCCAACCATCCTGGTCCACACCTCCTTGGAGATGCTTGCTTAAGATGTCAAAGTATAAGTCTCCATGACCAAGATGACTTGAACACCGCAAGTCAAAGGAACATCGCACTTAAGCTGCAGTAAGAACTTTCATTGACATATCTATATGTAGATTACCATATGAAGTTTTACAGCTAGTCACTCCAATGAACTAGTTCCCTTAACTAGCATCCATGTTTATCTCCGGACATCCCAATGTCACCAGCGAGTGAGAATCAGCTGATTAGAGAATAACCCATGCTAGTCTCAACAGAATTGATAGTGTCCGTATTTATCAATTCATCGACTAGGGACAATTTCAATACTTCACAATTGCACATGTAGAGATAATCACTAGTTGTGAATTCATCACAAATTCTCTCATGCTGTGAATTGTATTGCGGACATTCAGTAGATGAGTTTAAGATCTCAATCAAATACATGAACATGTATACTCAAATAGTGAATATTCATTTATTAAAGTAAATGATTACAATCATAAGGCGATTGCCTTAGGACACTTCTCTCATATTACTAACAAACTCCCACTTGGCCTAATGCCAATTGCTACGGTATCCAATACCACAGGCTCTAACATGACCCTCAAACTTGCTTTGAGGCAAGGCCTTAGTTAAAGGATCCGCTAAATTCCTTTCAGTGGGAATTTTCTCAATTTGTATATCATTCCTACTTATAATCTCTCTGATCAGATGATAGCGGCGAAGCACGTGTTTGGATCGCTGATGAGACCTTGGTTCCTTTGCTTGTGCAATAGCTCCATTGTTGTCGCAGTAAACCGGTATTGCTTCATCAATGGTTGGAACCACTCCAAGTTTGAGACAAACTTCTTGATCCAGACAGCTTCTTTTGCTGCTTCCGAAGCCGCATATATCCGCTTCCGTGGTAGAATCCGCTACAGTGTCTTGCTTGGAACTCTTCCAACTTATTGCACCTCCATTCAAAGTAAATATGTATCCAGACTGAGATTTGGAGTCATCCTTATCTGTCCAGAAACTGGCATCTGTATACCCACGTATTACCATATCTCCTTCTCCATATATTAGGAACACATCCTTAGTTCTTCTAAGTACTTAAGGATTGTCTTGACAGCCGCCCAATGATCCATTCCTGGATCAGACTGGTATCTGCTCGTGACACTCAGAGCATACGATACATCGGGCCTAGTACATAACATAGCATACATGATAGATCCTATCGCGGATGCATAAGGAATCTTATTCATGCAAATCCTCTCGTCTTCTGTGCGCGGACACATAGACTTTGAAAGGTTGATCCCATGCCTGATGGGAAGGTAACCTTTCTTGGATTCCGACATGCTAAACCTTTTTAGCACTCGGTCTATATATGTAGACTGCGAAAGACCAAGCAACCGTTTTGATCTATCTCTATAGATTCTAATCCCAAGGATATAGGTTGCTTCTCCCAGGTCTTTCATGGAGAAAGTTTTGGACAACCAAATTTTAACTGATTGTAAGACTGATATATCATTCCCTATAAGTAATATGTCATCGACATATAGCACTAGGAATACGACTGTACTCCCACTAACCTTCTTGTACACACAAGGTTCGTCTGGATTTTGTGAGAAATCAAACTCTTTGATTGTCTCATCAAAACAGATGTTCCAGCTCCTGGATGCTTGCTTCAGTCCATATATGGATCGTCGAAGCTTGCATATTTTGGTTTTATCAACCGATGTGAAACCTTCAGGTTGTATCATGTATACATCCTCAAGCAGGTTTCCATTAAGGAAAGCTGTTTTCACATCCATTTGCCATATCTCATAATCATAATGAGCTGCTATGGCTAGGAGCATCCGAATGGATTTAAGCATAGCTACTGGCGAATAGGTTTCGTCATAATCAATTCCTTGTTTCTGACGATATCCTTTTGCCACTAATCTAGCCTTAAAGGTAACAACATTACCTTCCATGTCGGTTTTCTTCTTGAAAACCCACTTGCACCCTATGGGCTTAATCCCTTCAGGTGGGTTAACCAAGTCCCATACTTGATTTTCGTACATGGAATCCATTTCCGATTTCATGGCTTCAAGCCATTTGTCCCTTTCTGAACTTTTCAGAACATCTTCATAACTGATAGGTTCGTCGTCATTCGATTCACTTATGAGAAATCCGTATCTCTCTGGAATATTGCGTGTCCTATCAGACCTACGAAGAGGTGGTGTTGTTTTAGGTTCAACTGATAGCTCATCATTATGAGTTATTGGTTGTGGGTCTAGACTAGGTGTCTCTGTAATGTCTATTGGAGTTTCTTGAACTTCATCAAGTTCAATGCCACTCCCACTGTTTTCTTGTAAAAGAAATTCTTTTTCCAGAAATACAGCATGCCTTGAAACAAACACCTTTTGTTCCAAGGGATGATAGAATTGGTAACCCTTTGTTTCCTTAGGGTATCCAATAAATAGACATTTATCAGACTTAGCATCCAATTTGTCTGATACAGTCCGCTTCACATAAGCAGGACAACCCCATATCTTAAGGTGAGTTAAGTGAGGTTTCTTACTATTCCACGTCTCATATGGAGTAGTAGAGACTACCTTGGTCGGGACTCTGTTTAGCAAGTAAACAGCTGTCTTAAGTGCATAGCCCCAAAAGGATTTTGGAAGAGTTGCATGATTCATCATGGATCTAACCATGTCCATCAAGGTTCGGTTACGCCTCTCAGATACACCATTATGCTGTGGTGTATACGGCGGAGTCCATTGAGACAATATCCCATTGTCCCTAAGATAATCTTGAAACTCTTGACTCAAGTATTCACCACCCCGATCGGATCGAAGTATCTTAATACTTTTGCCAAGCTGTTTCTCTACTTCATTTCTGAACTCTTTGAATTTCTCAAAAGCTTCAGATTTGTGTTTCATCAAGAACACATACCGAATCGTGAGTGATCATCGATAAAGGTGATGAAGTAGCTATAGCCTCCTTGTGCAAGAGTTGACATTGGTCCACATACATCAGTATGTATTAGACCAAGCAATTCTCCCACTGGATTACCTTTTCCGGAAAAGGGTAATTTGGCCATCTTGCCTTTTAAGCATGATTCGCATGTATCAAATGAACCGGGTTCAAATGATTCCAGAATTCCACATCGGTGTAATTTGGTCATGCGTTTCTTACTTACATGGCCAAGACGACAATGCCACGTATAGGAGTCTATTCGATTATCTATTCGAGCACGTTTGTTGCTAACTTCGATATTGAAAACGTCACCGGATAAATCTAACGTGTAGATACCATTGCACAAAGTTCCGGTCCCATAAAGAAACCATTTAAAGTTATGTAACAACAATTGTTACTAAAAGTTAAATCATAACCCTTTTCATTCAAACATGAAATAGATACAATGTTCTTTATTAACGAAGGAACAAAATAACAATTATCCAATTCTAAGACACGTCCAGTAGGGAGCTTTAGCAAATATGTTCCGATGGCAACAGCAGCAATCTTTGCTCCATTTCCAACTCGCAGATTCGTTTCTCCCTTGACGAGTCTTCTTCTATTCCTTAGCCCCTGTATGTCATTACATATATGTGAGCTACACCCAGTATCAAGTACCCAGGTATCTGAGGAAATAGAGTGACATTCAATAACGAAGATACCTGAAGAGGATGGGGCATCGGATGCCTTCTTCTTCAAAGACTCAAGATAAACCTTGCAGTTTCTTCGCTAGTGACCCTCCTTGCCACAATGATGGCAAGTGCCTTTTGGTGTCTTTTCAGTCTTTTTGGCCTTTTTCTTCTTTCCTTTATTCTGTTCTTTGGCCTTCCTCTTAGAACCTTTCTTCGAGGAACCAACTAACAGTACCGTCTTCTGATCCTGCTTTACAGAAGGCTCTATAGTCTTCAGCAGGTTGAGCAACTCAGGAATGGTAGTCTCCAGCTTGTTCATTCGATAGTTCATCACAAATTGTGAATAACTTTTGGGCAAACAATGCAGAATTAAGTCAATACTTAGTTCATGATCCATTGCAAAACCGAGTGTGCTAAGTCGCTCAATGTACCCCAACATCTTTAACACAAACTGTGAGGCAGAAGTGCCTTCCTGATCCTAGAGGTGAAGAGGAGTCTGGAGACTTCGAACCTTTCGGATCTCGCCTGCTCTTCAAATAACTCATGAAGATGGAGATGATGGTATAAGCATCCATATGCTCATGCTGCTTTTGCAGCTCAGGTACCATAGAGGCTAGAATGATGCAACTCGCAAGTTCAGAATCGGTCAATGTTTCTGATAGGCCACTAACTGGTCTGGAGTTGCATCTTCTGGAGGACGGTTGGGAAGTTGATCTTTAAGGACATAAGCAAGCTTCTCTGCCTTGAGGACTATCCTCAGGTTTCGAAGCCAATCCATGAAGTTTGGCCCAGTCAGTTTATTGGTGTCCAAAATGGAACGCAAATTCAGAGAAGACATGATCGAGTGATTATCCTAGAAATACAAATTGAGCTTATGTGAGAAGAATGATAAAGAATGCATCAACATACATTAATTAAATTCTATTTATTTTTCGAATTGAATAACCCTTTTTTATCAATTCGGGAGATCGTAGGAACACCTCCAAATAGGTTGATATCCAACCATAGATAAGAACAACCATGGCTATAGCCATCAAGTTATTCTTAGCTATGAAGGTAGGTAATTATACCGATTACATATCATATATATGTAACTATCACTTTATGCTATCAACTAATTGAATATTTGCATAAATCATTGGGTTGTTAACTCATTAACAAGTATGCAACAATATACATAGCACCCAACTGCACCTCTCTTTACATTGACCTTGGCTGTGACACAACAAATCGATGCTCCAAGCTTAAGGCTGACCCATTAATCAAGAAATAGTTTTAATATGGTTGGAGCTCATTCAACCGTTTAGTCAGGCTTGGATGTGTCCAACAACCAAAACTAAGGATTGACCTCTGACTCCAACTATATTATTCATAAACTAATTCCATGGTTTGAACATGCTGAGGTTCAAGCCGGGCATGGATGTGTCCATCAACCCAAACGAGAAATAAAACTCCGGTTCTAACCATATTAATGGAAGGTGTTAGCCTTAATATTTTGTAAGGGGTTTTGGGTCTCATCCTTTCTTTTCAAAGCACATTCATGACATATAATTATGTCATGACTAACAATTTCCTTAATAAAGTATGTATGTGACTTAATTTATCAAGTCTCATTAATTGGATTAGGAACCGGATTTCCTAATCCCGATTTCATACTTTATTTAAGGAATTGTTTTGGGAAATAATTTCCTAAATTGTCATAATCAATTTCGGAAATAATATGTTTAAGACTTTGATTTCTCTAAATCAAATCTTATTAAATTAAGAGACTGATTCTCTTAATTCAACCACATATTATTTTCATGAAAATCTTATTTTAAGAAAACTCTATAGGAAACCATTTTCCTAATTAATTTTGGAGACAACAATATGTAAGAGCATCACCTCTTAAATCAAATAAGGAAATTATCCTAAATTTCCAAGATTTGATCACATATTTTATTTATGGATTAATTAATTACAATAAATTGTTTTCTAAGGGTGGCTCCACGAGGCTCAGATACCCAAAGAAAAGAAATTTGTCGTAAATCCAATTTGGTCCGCACCCCGAGGCGTAACCAAATTAAACATGACAATTTTATTCAAAATGGGAAATTAAATTACAACAACTAACTTTAAATTGGACAGCTCCCTGAGGCTCAATCCAAAATAAAGAATTTTGTTAATAATTTAAAACCAATTCGAATTTTAATTATCAATTAATGATCCATAAATTTGTCTAGACTTTCTTGAAAGAAAGTGCCCAAAATTGTGAGATTTCATAATAGGTTTTCAGAATATTTGTGAGTTTCTGGTACAAAGAAAACTTACATATTTCCAAAATTGGTAAATTTCCAAATTGGAAAGTTTCCAAATATGGGAAGTTTTCACAATTATCATAAAATTTCAGAAACTAGGATATTTCAAAAGTTTGCGAAATTTCATGAGGATTTCCAAACTTTGAAATTCGTAAATCTAAAATTTATCATAATTGGAAAGTTTAAATAATTGGAAAATTTTCCAAAATTGAGATCATGACAAAGTTTTCCACAAAACAATTATATGATTATGTCGAACACTAACCGGCTATGATACCACTGTTGGGACCGGGTGCATGTTGACATGGATACGGGTTCGTAATTTTAAAATTTAATTACGTGCAGCGGAAGGTTTAGCATAAATAATTTCTTAAATTATTTTAACCACGTATCTAGCATGCAACCTTAAGTTGTGGAGACATGATCATACATTTAAAATTTTGTAGAAAGTAAACTAATTTACTTAATACCTCGCGTAACTCGTAGAAAGGGACGAGATCCAACCGTAGCGTCCCTTGGATGCTCCGCCTCTATTCACGTCCACGCCGAGTTCTCTTCGGGATGACTTCGCAAAGCCACGAGTTTCGTGCCGACAAGAACTACTAGATTCTCCAAAGGCACGACAAGAATATCAAGAGAGAGAGATGGAAAACTAACCACCAAGTAACGGAATCAAGATTCCGGGGGAAGGAAGGAGTTGCGACCCGCTTCTTCTTCTTCTTCGGCACCTTCTTGGTGGAGATGGCTCACGGCAACTAGAAGGGGAGCCGGCCCTATAGTGTGGAGAGGGCGCCGGCCCTAGAGGAAGGAGAGGGAGAAAAGGAGAGAGAGAGGGCTTGCTTTTGATCTCTTAATTGGAATTCAAGCCGTGCCTCGGTTCCTTTATATAGTAGCCTCTCCATTGCCAAGTCTCCCCTTTAACAGAATAAATTTTTATAAGAAATTTATCTTATAAATTTTCCTATGAATTATTCCGTTATGCCAAGTTTTATTATAACTAAATTTATAATAAAAACAAACACATCTCCCCTTTTATTATGGAATAAATTTTCACAAGAAATTTACTATATAAATTTTTATTATCATGGAAAAATCAATTCATAATTGATTTTATAAAATAAAATAAACCAATCCAAGGTTTATTTTAATTTCCATGAAGAAAAAATCTCTTTATATAAATTTCTTTATATAAATTTATTTATCCATAATTTTATAAAACAAATCACGCTTGATTTATTTTATAATTTAAACCAAATAAATTGGTTTCCCTCGTTGTGGCCGGCCAAACCAAAGAGGGTGGGGACCCTCTTTGGTCGGCCAAACCAAGCCGCCTCCTCACGAATTAAACTCATTTAATTCGTCCAATAAGCCTTCTAAAGACTTAGCCATTTTAAGCTTCCGATGCGCCTCTGATTAATTCAGATTCGACTTATTTCTCTTGATCGGAAAATCCAATTTTCAACTCGTTTTAAATCCCTCGGATTACTCGTAGTGCGTGTGACTAAATAGGCTTTCGATTTATGTTGACCGTCTATAATCAACCAATTATAGAACGATCATGAGTGGCACCTAGTAGTACATCATGACCCCCAATTAATCGAAAGATCAACGGTTAACCTCAGAAATAATTCTGAAACCCTTCAACAGCTATAATGAGTCGTGTCTCATTCCCTTCACCATCTTATACCCACTTGGTTTAGGACACGGTCTATGTGTGTCAGTCCCCATTAGGCTGACCACGTCACACCTAGCCCAAGTAATGTCTTTCTCGTCCAATGGATTCTAATTACTCTCATGTTTCCTAGAGATTCATACTCGGAACTTGTTATGCTCTGGCCAGAGGCTTTGAGTAACAATCCGACGATAGGCCTTGGGTATATATCTCCTCGCAAGGAGTGGTGAATCCTTTGTAGGCTGTTCAAACATCTTCGGGCACTTCGGCTTATACCCAACCATCCTGGGTCCACACCTCCTTGGAGATGCTTGCTTAAGATGTCAAAGTATAAGTCTCCATGACCAAGATGACTTGAACACCGTAAGTCAAAGGAACATCGCACTTAAGCTGCAGTAAGAACTTTCATTGACATATCTATATGTAGATTACCATATGAACTTTTACAGCTAGTCACTCCAATGAACTAGTTCCCTTAACTAGCATCCATGTTTATCTCCAGACATCCCAATGTCACCAGCCAGTGAGAATCAGCTGATTAGAGAATAACCCATGCTAGTCTCAACAGAATTGATAGTGTCCGTATTTATCAATTCATCGACTAGGGACAATTTCAATACTTCACAATTGCACATGTATAGATAATCACTAGTTGTGAATTCATCACAAATTCTCTCATGCTGTGAATTGTATTGCGGACATTCAGTAGATGAGTTTAAGATCTCAATCAAATACATGAACATGTATACTCAAATAGTGAATATTCATTTATTAAAGTAAATGATTACAATCATAAGGTGATTGCCTTAGGACACTTCTCTCATATTACTAACAGGGCAGTCGACTGCTATAGGCTGGAACAGGCTGTCAGATTTCGAACGTTGTGGTGTAACGGTCGAATCTGGGTGGGACCAGGTGACTGCCATTTGGAAGTCGAATGGTAGCGGCTATTCTAGATTCGAGCCCTAGTTAAAAGGGGCTCGTTTACTACTATCTTGCTTGACGAAACTTGCTTGGATAGGGCAAGTTAGTAGTCTTGTATACTCAAGAAGTGTCCTTGGTGTTGTGGCGAGGTTTATCCACCTACAAGGAGCGACGAGTTCTAGTCGGAGGTTATCCGGGGATTGATCCACCGACGGATTGTTGGATTAGTCACCCGACCGGGGTGGATACCAACTAAAATCGCCGTGTTAGCATTGTTTAGTGATTTTATTATTGTTTTACTATTGTTTCTGCTGTGCAAACTAACCGTGTAGGAACAAGAATTTGGCAAAACGCTATTCACCCCCCCCTCTAGCGTACGGAACGATCCTTACAGAGTGTCCATTGAAGAATGAAGTTACAAGAAGGATGCCGATGACACATGATGACCAAAGGCTGCAATTGGAGAAGATGTTATCCCTAGGTTGACCATCGATCCTCTCATTGGCTTGAGAAGATCATAGTATACAGGCCATAACCATGTCACGTTTTATCGCTTATATATTGATATATGCAATGTGTGTATGTGATGCATGATTAGATAAATAGTTATCTCAATTAAGTCAACTCGATATGCCTACCAAAGTTTGGTACTCATAAACTACCTCGATCATTTGTTGTTGGGTTTGCCAAAGTAAAGTGACGCATTTTATCTTGGTAAAGTGCGAGAGGACAATTGTGATGTCCCTCTATCAAACTTTGGGTGAGACTTAACTAAGTCCCCTCAATTAGATTGAGAAACTTGGAGGCATATCCCAAAAGTTGGGAAAATTGGGTAAGAGAACAATTATTCCATGTCTTGGGCGATTAGCCAAAGCTAACTCAAGATGATGTATAATGTGGATCTTGACCCTTTGTTTCAAAGAGTTGCATGAGATGTAATTGGTAAAATGTTACCTACCTAATTATACCAAGTCTTGGGCGATTAGCCAAAGCTAACTCAAGATGAAGTATAATATGGATCTTGTCCCACATGAATAATAATTGCTATTTGGTTTAGAGCTAGTAGTGTTGGTAAATTGAGTTTGCCTACATCCATGACTAGCCCCAACCAAAGTTCTACAATTCAGTGGGAGCATCATTTAATTAAAGGCCTAATTAAATGAATTAGATATGATACTTATTTCTGCATAATTTTACTGTTGTAGATCACCATGTCATCTAACACGTCAAATACTCTCTCTCTGTGATCCGTCCTTGAGAAGGACAAGCTCAACGGAGCTAATTTCCTGGACTGGTACAGAAACTTGAGGATAGTCCTCAAACAAGAACGAAAACTGTACGTCCTAGAGCAATCTCTTCCAGAAGCACCGTGATGACCGCTAACTAGGTGTCACAAATGTGGGTCTCAAAATTTAGATATGTGTAAAGCTGGAAACCCTTTTGCTAGCAAAGATGGAAACATAGTAAAGGGGCCACAGGTCGTATTTTTCCTAGGGCTAGTTGAGGTTATGTGATTCGAGCTCAAGTTTATGTGTCGTTTTGGGTTTCAAATAAAATCTGGGTTTGGTTTCAATTAGAAATGAAATCGCAATATAAAGAGAGAAGAAAATGAACTAGGCAAGTTTAAGCTAGGAAATGTCAACTAATGGGCTCAAACAATGATAAACTTGATCAACCAAAACACTTAACCTAATTTTGAAACCAATTCTGCCAGCAAATGTAAAAGGACTCTACAAATCATGTTGAACTTCAAGATCTACCACTCAAAGCCGAAACATCCAACTTGATATCAAATGCAGCCATGAAATAACTTGGCACGCAAAGGAAACAACTTATGTGCAAATATGAACTACAATTCAGAAATGATCCAAGTTCGAATGCAACTGATTTCAATCACAGCAATTCACTAAAAGGTAGGTTGAATCTTGATACAAAGCAGTGCTGAACTTATCTTGATACATCCTGTAGAAAATTTCAGCAAACTTGGCACGCAAAGGAAACTGAATTTGCCGAAATTGTTACTAAACTGTAGCACTATAAGCTGATGTAAAGCAAATGAAATGGGAGAAAACAAATCAAATGCAGAATTCAGCAACAAATGGATTCGGAAACAAATGAATGTGAAGTAGAAATTCGGAGCCAAAACTGATATGCAGAAATGCTTCAAATGCAGAAGTGAAAAACAGAAATTAGATGCAGAGTTTCAGAAACCTCCTGCCGAGAATCAGCAAATTGAATTCAGATTCAAACCAAACAACTGAGATCAAGTTCTCTAGTCTAGTGTTTAGATAAAATTCAGAAAAGCTACTGTTAACTTGATACAACTTCAGAATTAATTAACTAAAACCTTGCAGCAGTGAAAACCACACTGATGTGCAGCTAAATGAAGCTAACTGCAGAATTTAGATTCGAAATTGAGCAGAAACAACATATGCGAACTTAAGTCGAGTGCACTAATCCAAAGTAAGAAAAGGTTCACAAAAACTAGAACTAACTTGATATGGAAATCAAGACTGAAAAACCGAAACTAGCAAAATTTGGAAACTTAAGTTGCAGAAATGAAAGTTGGTACGCAAGAACAGGAACACCAACTGATACTTACGAATTAAATTGCAGAACACATGAAATTAAATGACAGGATAACTAAACAAGCTCTATAGCTAATGAAAGTACAGATTCGAACCACTAATGAAACCAGAAACAATCCAGAACCAAAACTAAAGCAACTGATAGAGAAATTCAGAAACAGAAATGAACTGCAGAAATGAAATTACAGCTAACAAATTGAAAAACACTAAGTAAACTAAGCCTCAATTCCTCCCTTAGTTCAAGAACTCCTTGCTTGTCACACAAGGGTGAGCCTCGAACCCCTAAGCTCAATAAATCTCTGAAAAAATGTGTCTCCGTGACTGACTCAAACCCAAACTCTGCTCCAAGCTGAATTTCCCATCCAATCTCCTCGATCTTGATATGTTGGATTGCAATGATGGCGTGGAAATGATCTGAGCACTCCAGAGAACCCCTCCGGATAGCTCAGATGGATGAAGGATGGAACAAAACCGAGATCCGATCAGTGAAGGGCAGAGTCGACGAAACCCTCAATCAACTCTGTTCTTGGGTGAATTTGAGCTTGAGACTTCACGAAAACTTCCTCCCGAAGATCTATGACTTGATCCAATGAAGAAATTGAGTGGTCGCACCCACAGATTGAAGAAAAGCTGAAGAAAAATGAAGAACTACTGAAGGAAGATGAAGGTTGCGGCGAAGACGCGACAAAGCTGCAGTGTGGAGAAAAATCTGATTAAATACTTTGAAATGAACGGCTCAGATTGTTCATTTCAAATCCAACGGTTGATCTTTGTCCGATCTGAACCAAACTTTGATGATGTTGATCAAGGGTCAGGATCTACCTCGGGGTAGCTCGAATCCTCCAGATTTGCAACGGATGGCTCAGATCAACCTGCTCTTTGAATGGACAATCTAGAGCCCTCTGAGCTCGATCCAATGGTTGAATGATCTCTGATTTGGATGAAAATCTCAGATCTTGACCTGAGTGCTTGATCAGCCTTAACACTAGCTCGGATCGCCTCAAAGATTTCCAGATGGCTTAGATCTAGCCGATTTTGAATCGGACGCCCCAGATTGTTCCGAAGTTTGATCACTCGATCCGGGTCCACTTCCGACTCAAGTTTGACCTAGCATGCCCTAGGTCCAGTATCCTTTCATGCCTACAAAAATAGATCAAAAATTTAGTGGTAAAATAATTCAAATGTGTAAAGATTTGCAATTAAGTCCAAAATAAAAGTAAGTCCTAGAACCTAGGGTAAATTCACAATTAAGCTAGAAAAACATGGGTCAAACATGGATTTTGGCATCTGAAATGATCAATAAAATAGCACTTATCAAACCGCCTGCTACTGCTACCTGTGCCGAAAAGGATGCTTATAAGAAGCATCAGGATGATGCACTTGATGTATCATCCCTTACGTTTGCCACCATGATCTCTGAGCTTCAGAAGCAACATGAGAACATGAATGCACATGAGATGGTTGAGCACCTAAAGCAACTATATCAAGGGTAAACTAGGCACGAGCAGTTTGAGGTATCTAAAGCCCTATTTGCATGCAAGATGCAAGAAGGAACTCCTGTAGGAACTCATGTACTCAAGATGATTGGGTATGTCGAGAACCTTGAAAGACTAGAATTTCCACTGGGCCAAGAATTGGCAACGGACCTTATCCTGCAATCGTTGTCGGAGGGGTATAATCAATTTGTCATGAACTACAACATGAATGAAATTGACAAGCCTTTGCCTGAGATGCTCAGCATGTTAAGAACTGCTGAACCTAATCTCAAGAAAACCAAAACCAGTAATGTACTGATGGTACAAAAGGGCAAAGGCAAATGGAAGCCTAAAGGCAAGGGTAAGACCCAAGCCAAAGGTATGACCAAGTCTACTACATCCAAGGCTAAAGATAAGGTGCCTAAGGAAGGGACCTGCTTCCACTATGGTGAGACCAGACATTGGAAGAGGAACTGCAAACATTACCTGGAGGAAGTAAAGAAGAAAAGAAGTGAGACTTCTGCTTCAGGTATATTTGTTATAGAAGTCAATCTATCTATCTCTTCTTCTTGGGTATTAGATACCGGATGCGCGTCTCACATTTGTACTAATGTGCAGGGCCTTCAAAGAGCTAGATCATTGACAAAGGGCGAAGTGGACCTACGAGTAGGCAATGGAGCAAGAGTCGTTGCCATAGCTGTAGGAACTTATTCCTTGTCTTTGCCCACTGGGCTTATCTTAGAACTAGAGGAGTGCTTTTATGTACCTGCATTGACTATGAACATAATTTCAGTATCTTGTTTGGACAAGAAAGGTTTTTCATTTATCATAAAGGACAAATGTTGTTCTATAATGTTAGATGACATGTTCTATTGTAATGCACCACTTATGAATGGACTCTATGTTTGTAACGCCCGCTTTTTTTTTTCATAAGCGGCGTTACGTTAACATGCTTAGGGCATGTAGACATCATAAGGCAGCGGAATAACTTTAACTTATACATGCCCTGTTACCATTCTTACTTAATGACATGGGAACCTTAGCATATTAACTTTAAACTTAAGCATCATATCATGTCATACATAACATCATATCATAAGGTTCCAGAAGTCATTATTCAAACATATAAGTAACCAAGGTGAAGTTCTAGCATAAACAGTAAACATATGGTTTCCTGGGCCAAGTCACTACTACACACATGCGTTCTTGCCCTCCTGCTGCTTCCATCATTGTCCCCTTGAATGATCTGCGGTATAAGGAAATAAGACTATAAGCACACAGGCTTAGTAAGACTCTTACCTACTCACAAAACCATTCATCATTCATCATCTCATAATGAGTACATGAAAACATTAACATACTTAGTGCTCTACTTAGAACATAACATCTTAACTCACTTATCGTATACATAGCATGGCATGAACATAAACATAGTAAACATTCTAAGCATGGCATGATACATGGCATAAACATAAACATAGTGAACATTCTGAGCATGGCATAATACTTGGCATGAACATAAACATAGGAAACCTTCTAAACCTGGCATGATACATGGCATAAACATAAACATAGGGAACATAGACATGGTGAACATAATACTTGGCATGAACATAAACATAGTGAACGTTCTTCCTATCATAACATATGAACATTTTCTTAACATCATCATGGCATAGATTATTTATTCTCATGCAGATTTCTTAACATGAAGCGTAAGCATAAAAATCTTATCATCATAGCATAATGCATAACCTGAATGGATGCATGAGTGGAATGCATATACATAAGGGATGCTTAACTTTTAAAACATACTTTTAATTTGCTTAAACATAATCATCATAACATCATTTGGGGTCCCCGGCTTGTACCACATACATACATCATAGCGCGCATCCCTAGCAAGTCCGAGGTTGCGAGCCCCAACCTACTAGGGTAAGGACAGCATAGTCGGTAGTCCCCGAACCGAGGCGTTCTTAAGGTGCCCATCCCTGTTGCACAGCTCCGGTAGTGCCAGAACCGTGGACAGCTTCGGTAGTCCAAAACCGGGGCGTTCTTAAGGTACCCATCGCTTGGACCCATACTTCGGTCCGGTACAAGACCATACATAAAGTAAAATACTTTTCATGTTTCATCATTCATCAGACATTCATAGCATAACCATGTTACATAAAGCATGACTTAACACATGCTTGTCCTTTCATTGTTCATTCTTATTGCATAACATCATGATGTCTGTAAGGCATGAGCATTATCTTCATTCATAAACATGGTATGCATCTTCTTTCATAAGCATGACATGCATCTTTATTCATACATCATGGCATGCATCATTCTTATCATGAACATGAACATTACATACTTATCATGGCATCGTCCTTATCATGAACTTAACATATCATACCTATCATAGCGTCATTCTTATTGTGAACATAACCCTATCATACTTATCATGGCATCATTGATATCCTGACCATAAACCTATCATACTTGTCATGGCATCATTCATATCATGAACATACACAATAACTCAGCATGGTTCCTAACATGACATGAGCATATAACTTAGCAGGGTTCTCTACATCACATAAGCATACATAGGTAGGATTTCCATAACATTCTACCTAACATTCACATACATGGCCTAGAACATAAACATTCATGGTAACCCTATTAAACATGGCATCCAATCATAAACATAAACATAAAGGCATAAAACATGATGCTTAAACATTAGGGTTATGGTTAACATGATTTCTACCACATGCTTGATCCTATACATATAAATACTTTATGGTAAGCATGAACCATCATTCTTTGAATCCTAACTCCACCCCAAACCCTAAATCCAAGGCTTGGCCGAATCTTCAAGGTGGAGTTCCATCAATTCCATGAACATGTAATATAGTATAAGGTAAAGGGGCAACCATACATCATTTATGAGACCATAGGAAGTCATTGGGCTCATGATTAGGGTTAACCCTAACCTTTAGGCCACTTCCCTAGGGCTGGCCGAAACTTATAAGGCCATGGGGAGTATGGAAAAATTCCATTAAAATCCCCAATAATTCATGAAACACTAATCACATCTTACCATAGAGCCATTGGAGCCCTTACTTGAAATAAATCTTAACTTTTACCCCATTAACCCTTTTTGGCCGAAACTTGTAGAGTCTCAAGGCCATGTTAAAATTCACATAATCACCTTCCATCACCCTTATATCATGGCAACACATAAAACATATGCTTGAAGTTAAAGACTCAACCCTAACCCTTGGGTCCTTGAGGTTGGCCGAAACATATAGGGCCTCTAGGGTACCCCAAAAATTCTCAAAAATTGTATTTAACAACTAAACATCCTGAGAAAACATTAAACAACATTTTGGAGATTTTTAGCATCATTAAGGACCCTTAAACATTGTGGCCGAAACCCTAGGGTATCCTAGGGTGCTTACTTTGTTTCTTTCATGTTGGCCGAAACCCTAGGGTGTCCTAGGGTACTCCAAAAATTCCCAAAAATTATACTTAACCTCTAAACATCATAAGGGAACATTACATAGCATTATACAGATTTTTAGCATAATTATAGATCTTAAAATCATGGTGGCCGAAACCCTTAAGCATAAGGTTCTTGGTTTTCTTTCCTTTCAACATCAAATCCAAAAACCAACCTCTATATCATACTAAAAATCATGAAAATCATAAGGAACTATTATACCACAGGTGAGGGAGTCTTACCTTGGGATTTCTTTATTTTTAGACCTTAAAAGAGAAAGAACTTGTAGAACTCTTGACCCTTGATCCCTCCTTGCCCTTGTTGTCTTGGAAGGAACCTAGATCTTGGAGATGTGGAGTTTTTCCAAGGGGAAAAACCCTCTAAGAGTGGTCGGCTAGAATGAGGGAGGAAGAGAGGAGGAAATGCAATTGAAGGAAGAGAGAAAGAAACTCCCAAAACCCCTATTTATCATCCATTAAAGAGGTAAATGAAGAGTCTCTCCATGACCCTTCATCTTCTTCTTAATCTTAACCTATATCCACTTCATTTCCTCATAGAAATCCCTTGCTAGGTGAGTTGGTTAAGGCTTACATGGTTGTACAAGAGGTCCAAGGTTCAATCCTTGGCTCATGCACCTTTATTTTTATTTTATTTTTATTTCATTTATTTTATTATTTTTATTTCCTAAATTCCGAAAATCCCCCTAAAATCACCCATAATTATGCTAATATTCCTAAATAAAATTCCTTTATATTTATATTAATTTTACCTAATTTATATTAATTTTACCTAATTAATACCCATTTTTTGGAGCCCATTTAAAGCTCATTAGTACTTAGTTTTCTCAATTTAAATGAGAAAACATGTATTTTCTAGGCCAAAGTTCTCCTTAATATTTCTAGGTCCCTTGGAAAATTATTTAAACATGCTTAATATTTTAAGAAAATATTAAGAGAATTTTCTGGGTCGTTACAATGTTCTAGACCTTGAGAACCCAATCTATAACATAAATACCAAATGGTTCAAACCCAATGATACGAACCAAACATATCTCTGGCATTGTCGCTTAGGACATATAAATGAGAGTCGTATATCCCAGCTCCATAAGGATGGATTACTAGACTCATTTGATTTTGAATCATATGAGACATGTGAATCTTGTCTTCTAGGCAAGATGACCAAGATTTCATTTAGTGGACACGACAAAAGAGCGATAGACTTGTTAAGACTCATACATACTGATGTATGTGGACCTTTCAATGTTACAGCTAGAGGAGGCTATCAGTACTTCATCACTTTCACTGATGATGTCAGTAGATACGGCTATGTGTATCTCATGAGACACAAGTCGGAATCCTTTGAAAAGTTCAAAGAATTTAAGAATGAAGTACAAAATCAACTTGGCAAGAGTATTAAGATGCTTCGATCAGATCGAGGTGGTGAATACCTTAGCCAAGAGTTTCGTGACCATCTAGTAGAGTGTGGGATCATATCCCAACTCACTCCACTTGGAACACCATAGTGGAATGGTGTATCCGAGCGGAGAAATTGTACTCTATTAGACATGGTACGATCAATGATGAGTCAGACAGACCTTCCTGATGGTGCAGAAAGCACCCAAGTCAAACCTGTGTTTTGATAATGGCAACAGGGTTCAAAAGTTAAGTCTGACTTGTTATCTAACATGTCACTCTAGTGTGCAGGGTAAAAAGTCCTAGCGAAGGACTACTAGGCACTGGCGAAGGAATGCCAGGGTAAAAAGTCCTAACGAAGGACTACTAGGCACTGGCGAAGGAATGCCAGGTCACAAAGCCCTAGCGAAGGACTGCTAGGCACTGGCGAAGGAATGCCAGGGTGAAAAGCCCTAGCGAAGGACTGCTAGGCGCCAGGCGAACGACAGCTTGGGACTGAAGCCCTAGCGAAGGAATGCTAGGCACCGGGCGAAGGACAGCTCGGTATCCAAGACCTGGCAAAGGACCGCTAGGCAAAAGTCCAACCAGAGGAGCGCTTGGCATCAGGTAAATTCTCCCGAGAGGAGTAGGTGAGGACGCGTTCCCCGTCGAGAGAACAGTAGGCGTCGGTTCGACCTAGGGCTCCATTTTGGAGGCCCAATGTCAGAACCAAGACAGCTAAGGCTGTATAAACATAATACTCTATTGTTTTATATTGTTTTGGACTAACCCTGGATGCAGGACCGAAGGAACGTGTGTCTGCAGCTCAGAATGCCCAAAGGAGAGAGGCAAGTAGCTGAGCAGGGCGCCCTCAGTGTCCCGGGCGCCCCCAAGGGGAACACAAAACAAGCAAAGCAACAATGGCTTCAGCTGCTCACTGGCCGGGGCGCCCCCAGCAGCCAGGGCGCCCCGAACGCCCAGGGCGCCCCCAGTGCCCAGGGCGCCCCGCGCCTACACCAGCGAAGCCGATTACCCTTATCCAGCCGAGAAGCCCACGCTGAAGGAGTCAAACAGGGCACCCCCAGCGTTCAGGGCGCCCCCAGTGTCAAACCTCATCCCTATTCGAGTGGGATAAAGGTTGACCGAGCGAAGCTCGGATCGCGTGACACGTGGGGGGGCGCCCCCGACGTCCAGGGCGCCCCGAGGTGCTATAAATAGCACCCAACGCCCAGGCTTCTGACAACAACTTCAATTCAACGCTTCTATGCTCTTCTGCTTCCGCGCTCTGCTCCGAAAACCTCCCAACTCGAGCCGACGACGTCCCTCCGCTCCGAAAAGTCAATCTACATCGGACGTCGGTAACGAAGAGCAATTTCCTTTTCTGTGTTTATGATATTGCAATTGTAATATTGATTTGTAAACCATTTTGCGCAATTATAGTATTGCCCGCAATAAACGGTCAACGACCGTGGGCCTTGGAGTAGGAGTCGACCCAGGCTCCGAACCAAGTAAAAACCCTTGGTGTTTGCGTGTTTTGCTTTTAATCTTCCGCTGTGCAAATTCTCTATCTCAAATCCGAATGCTTTCCGATATTCACCCCCCCTCTATCGGTTCTCTCGATCCAACAAGTGGTATCAGAGCGGGGAAGTTCAAACTTGGTGCAACCACCAGTTTGAAAATTTTTCGGATTTTTTATTTTCTTTTTCTCGTTCGAATTTCTTCTAAATTTTTCATTCGAATTTTTTTTTCCGTTAATCGAGGTTGGTGCAACACCCCTCGATATTTTATTTTCCTTATCCCGCACTACAAATCCAAGACCAAGTTTTGGAAAATTTTTTTGTTAGTTATTTTTTTTCAGATTAAATGGCCATGCAAGAAGGATTCAGCACCGCCAGACCTCCACTTTTCAGTGGAGAAGACTTTTCCTACTGGAAAAGTCGAATGGAGGTCCA
Organism: Boesenbergia rotunda; assembly: GCA_024364735.1. Taxonomy (NCBI): domain Eukaryota; kingdom Viridiplantae; phylum Streptophyta; class Magnoliopsida; order Zingiberales; family Zingiberaceae; genus Boesenbergia; species Boesenbergia rotunda. The sequence continues at coordinate 420,913 of JAGFNQ010002632.1, read as the reverse complement.
CCTGAAAACTCAGGTGGACATGTGGATAATCATCCAGTCCGGACTGGAGATTCCCAAAAACGCTGAAGGACAACCTCAAAGCTACACAGAGTGGGACACCGCTCTGAAACGAAGAATTGAAGCAGATGCAAAGGCGACCCAGACCCTTCAATGCGGCTTGACAAAGGAGGAGCTGAACTGGGTGGGCCCCTTCAACACTGCCAAAGAGCTGTGGGTAAAACTGATCGAGCTGCATGAAGGAACATCAGACACTCGGATCAGTAAAAGAGATCTGCTCCTGAACAAATTCTACACCATCAAGATGGCCGACAACGAAACAGCAGCGCAGCTTCACGCACGAATCCAAGAATTAATGAACGGTCTTCACACTATAGGTCACAAGGTCGAAAACCGTGACCTAATAAGGTATGCTTTAAATGCTTTCCCTAGAAACACCTTGTGGGCATCTATGGTAGATGCATACAGGGTTTCAAGGGATCTCTCTAAAATTAAATTAGATGAATTATTTTCCGACTTAGAACTTCATGAACAGACTAACTGCAATATGGCCGAGAAAGGTATTGCCTTTGTTGCAGGAAAAACTGGAAGGTCAATAAAGAAGAAGCCACAACCTGAACCCGAGTCTAACTCAGACTCAGACTCAGAAGACGAAGAAGGAGATCGACCTAAACTGGTCCGAAGCTACTATAAAGAATTAAAGAACCAAACCAACAGAAGGAAGGCCAACCGAAGAAAGGACGAACCAGCCGAACCTGCAAATGACAAAAACAAGCCCAACGTGACCTGCTACGAGTGCAAGAAGAAGGGTCACTACAAGACGGAGTGTCCGAACCTAAAGGAGAACAAGAAGACAAGAAGAAAGAAAGCACTCCAAGCAACCTGGGACGAATCTTCCTCAGAAGAAGAAGAAGAAGCACCCCAGTCAAACCTACTAGTCCTGACCGCCTTAGAAGAAGTCGAGACTGAGTCAGAATCAGAACAGGACGACGGCAGACTAACCTTTTCAGAAGACGGCGAAATCAAGGTAAGCGGTTTCAATAGAAGTCAGTTAATTGAACTTATTTCTTATCTTTCTCGAGATTTGGCGAAAGCCAAACTCCGAGTCGAGTCCCTCCGATAGAAAGTAAAACTCCTGAAAGAGGAAGCTGACTCTAAACCCTTAACCGAGAAAGTTCAAGAAGGAACTCCTACTCAAGTTGAAAAACTTGAGAAAGAGAAGTCCTCCCTGAAAACTCAGGTTAAGGATCTTAGAGTTGCTTTAGAACGATTCACTTCTGGTTCCAAGGGTCTTGACATGATTCTTAGAAAACAGAAGTCCGTTCTAAATCGATCCGGACTTGGCTATAGAACCAAATCCCGACAAAGATTTTACTTTGCTGTACTGAATCAGTCCAGAGGTAAAATTCAGGCATGGGTACCTAAACTGTACCTGAACAAACCAACTGGATCAAATCAGTATTGGATCCCCAGGGACAAGATTCACATCTTGCCTAATCATTACCGTGGCTTTAGTCCAGGGGGAGCCAAATTAAAAACTATATTTATTGTTAAATAGAATTTAATTCTTGCAATTTGCTTGATTGACTGTTTATTTAAATTTCTACAATTTACCATGCTTAGACTTAGGAATGGTTAGAATAAGGACTGAACAAACTTAACTGAAACTTGACAATATAGTATTGGGTGGAGGTGAGATGATAGTACGTTAGGGAAACCAATTCTAATAAGATCAAGTACACTTGGTCTCTTTAGACTGGTGAAACTAGCCAAAGCTACCGATCCAAAACCCAAACTAGTTAGACCAGAACTTTTCAAAGATTAATTTTGAAAATGGAATTTCATTAAACGGCTTTGTCAAGGAAAGGGTTGATGATCCAATAAGGCTATGACCAAAGAAGGCCTAGTGCCTCGCCAAGACCTGGAATCCAATTTTTGAATTTCAAATTCAAATTACTTTTTGTCAAATTCAAATCTAACACAAACTTTCAGTTAGGTATAGATTCAAACATTTCCTTTCAAAATAAATTTAACTGTTTTCAAAAATTAATTTAAGGTTTTCAAAATAAATAATTTCACAAAATAATTTTATCTGTCAAAACCTGTCTCACAAAACCTATAAGGCTAACATGGTTGATAACCGTAGACTGGGTGAGACGACAAACTTAATGAAAATTCATTCAATAACTGCAATTTGTTTAACATTTAGTTTAGAACGGCACTGAAATAATGCAAGTCAAACTATGGTCAAAATAGTCAAACTTGGTCAAAGTAGTCAAACTATGGTCAAAGTAGTCAAACCACGGTCAAAGTAGTCAAACCATGGTTAAAATACTCAAATCAGGTCAAACCTGGTCAAGTAAGTCAAATCTGGTCAAACACAGTCTTTTAGGGTCAAAAAGTAGCTAAATGGGATAGACAGGTCCCTACAAGAGAAAATCAACTGATTTGGTTTAAGTCTTATCATGAATTGGTTCAGTACAGCAAAATCATGCAAATATTTTCCTTTATAAAAGTTATCTCCTTTATGCAATTTAATTTCTGCTATATTTATCTGTTTTTTTGATATATGGCAAAGGGGGAGAGATAAGAAAGGATAGAATTTAAATTTTTTTATTTTTGTCTCTCAAAATTCGAAATCTATCCTTTACTCAAAAAGGTACTTAACTAAGCTTTTCAAAATTTTCTAAGTACTTAAGCTTTTCAAAAATTTTGTAAGTACTTAAGCTTCTCAAAAATTTTCTAAGTACTTAAGTTTTCTTTAAATCTTTAAGTACTTAAGTTAAAGCTTTTAAAAACTTTTGAATACTTTAAAACTTAAGGCTTCAAAATTTTCTAAGTACTCTAAACTCATGCTTCCAAAAACTCTTCTATGTATTTTTAAAAATTAAGTTGTCAAAAGATTTCCAAGTACCTAAACTTAAGTTTTCAAAAGTGCAAAAATTATTTATGAAAATACAAAAGCCTTCTGTTGAAAAATTCTAAGTAATTTTTTTTTAAACTTAGAACCCCACGAGTTTTTGAAAAATCTAGGGGGAGAGTCCTTCCAGGGGGAGGGAACAAAATTTAATATTTTTACATGCTTTGATTAAAATTAACTTTTTTAACAATGGTTACCATAAATCAAAAAGGGGGAGATTGTTGGTGCAGAAAGCACCCAAGTCAAACCTGTGTTTTGATAATGGCAACAGGGTTCAAAAGTTAAGTCTTACTTGTTATCTAACATGTCACTCTAGTGTGTAGGGTAAAAAGTCCTAGTGAAGGACTGCTAGGCACTGGCGAAGGAATGACAGGGTAAAAAGTCCTAGCGAAGGACTGCTAGGCACTGGCGAAGGAATGCCAGGTCACAAAGCCCTAGCGAAGGACTGCTAGGCATTGGCGAAGGAATGCCAGGGTGAAAAGCCCTAGCGAAGGACTGCTAGGCGCTAGGCGAAGGACAGCTTGGGACTGAAGCCCTAGCGAAGGAATGCTAGGCACCGGGCGAAAGACAGCTCAGTATCAAAGACCTGGCAAAGGACCGCCAGGCAAAAGTCCAACCAAAGGAGCGGTTGGCATCAGGTAAATTCTCCCGAGAGGAGTAGGTGAGGACGCGTTCCCCGTCGAGGGAACAGTAGGCGTCGGTTCGACCTAGGGCTCCATTTTGGAGGCCCAAAGTCAGAACCAAGATAGCTAAGGCTGTATAAACATAATACTCTATTGTTTTATATTGTTTTGGACTAACCCTGGATGCAGGACCGAAGGAACGTGTGTCTGCAGCTCAGAATGCCCAAAGGAGAGAGGCAAGTAGCTGAGCAGGGCGCCCTCAGTGTCCCGGGCGCCCCCAAGGGGAACACAAAACAAGCAAAGCAACAAAGGCTTCAGTTGCTCACTGGGCGGGGCACCCCCAGCAGCCAGGGCGCCCCGCGCCAACACCAGCGAAGCCGATTACCCTTATCCAGCCGAGAAGCCCGCGCTGAAGGAGTCAAACAGGGCGCCCCCAGCATTCAGGGCGCCCCCAGTGTCAAACCTCATCCCTATTCGAGTGGGATACACGTTGACCGAGCGAAGCTCGGATCGTGTGACACGTGGGGGGGCGCCCCCAACGTCCAGGGTTCCCCGAGGTGCTATAAATAGCACCCAACGCCCAGGCTTCTGACAACAACTTCAATTCAACCCTTCTACGATCTTCTGCTCCCGTGCTCTGCTCCGGAAACCTCCCAACCCGAGCTGACGACGTCCCTCCGCTCCGAAAAGTCAATCTACATCGGACGTCGGTAACGAAGAGCAATTTCCTTTTCTGTGTTTACGATACTGCAATTATAATATTGATTTGTAAACCATTTTGCGCAATTATAATATTGCCCGCAGTAAACGGTCAACGACCATGGGCCTTGGAGTAGGAGTCGACCTAGGCTCCGAACCAAGTAAAAACCCTTGGTGTTTGCGTATTTTGCTTTTAATCTTCCGCTGTGAAAATTCTCTATCTCAAATCCGAACGCTTTCCGATATTCACCCCCCCCTCTATCGGTTCTCTCGATCCAACACTTTCTACTTCCTTCTAGGGATTCGCTCTAGAGATAACTCTTTTTACACTTAACCGAGTTCCATCAAAGGCCGTCACAAAGACACCATATACGATATGGACTAGGAAGAGTCTCACGATGTCTTTTATGAAGATTTGGGGTTGTGAGGCTTACGTTCGACGTCAAGTCTCAGATAAACTAGGACCCAAATCTGATAAGTGCTATTTTGTAGGATATCCCAAGAAATGAAGGGATATTACTTTTACAATCCCACACAAGGCAAAGTGTTTGTCGCTAGAAATGGTGTTTTTCTCAAAAAGGAGTTTATTTCTAGAAGAACTAGTGGGAGTAAAATCCATCTTGAAGAAGTTCAAGATGCAGATAGTACTGAGGCCTTAATGGACATTGAACATGCACCACAAGATGTTGTGGATCATGAGATTGTTGCACAAGAAGTTGTGGAGTAGACTAACCTCTTCACATATCTGATAGGAAACGTCGTCAGCCTAAGAGATACTGATTTCTCTTGTCTGACCATAATGACGTTACGCTTATTGAGTTGAATGAGCCTACATCCTATCAAGAAGCTGTGATGAGCCCAGATTTTGAGAAATGGCTAGAGACCATGAGATCCGAAATGGAATTCATGTACACTAACCAAGAATGGACTTTGGTTGATCGACCTGAGGGGATTAAACCCATTGGGTGTAAGTGCGTCTTTAGAAGAAAGACTGACATGGATGGACGCATGCATACGTATAAAGGGCGACTGGTAGCTAAAGGTTTCAAACAAATTCTTGGTATCGACTATGATGAAACCTTTTCACCAGTGGCGATGCTTAAGTCTATTCGGATCATGCTTGCTATTGCAGCTTACCATGACTACGAGATCTGGCAAATGGATGTCAAAACCGCATTCCTAGATAGGAATTTACTCGAGGATGTGTACATGACACAACATGAGGGTTTTGTAGATCCAAAGCATGCTGGAAAGGTATGTAAATTGTAAAGATCTATTTATGGGCTAAAGCAAGCTTCTCGAAGCTGGAATCTTCGATTCGATGATGCAATCAAAGCATTTGGTTTCATCAAGAATGAAGATGAACCCTGTGTCTACAAGAGGGTTAGTGGGAGCACAGTTATCTTTCTGATCTTGTATGTAGATGACATACTCCTCATTGGGAATGATATCCCTTCACTACTGTCTGTGAAGACGTGGCTAGGGAATTTTTTCTCAATGAAAGACTTAGGTGAAGCAGCCTATATCCTAGGCATCAAGATCAATAGAGATAGATCTAAGAGATTGCTTGACTTAAGTCAGAGTACATATATTGACAAGGTGGTTAATCGTTTTGCCATGCAAAATTCCAAGAAGGGATTTCTGCCAATGTCACATGGTGTGAGTCTTTCGAAGACTCAAGGTCCCTCTTCTAAGGAGGAGAGAGACCGTATGGATCAGATCCCTTATGCATCCGCTATAGGGTCTATCATGTACATCATGCTTTGTACTCGACCAAATGTCTCGTATGCTTTGAGCATGACGAGTAGGTACCAGTCAGATCCAGGTGAAAGTCACTGGACAGCTGTCAAAAATATTCTTAAGTACTTATGAAGGACGAAAGAATATTTCTTAATATTTGGAGGCGATGAGGAGCTGGCTGTAAAGGGTTACAATGACACAAGCTTCCAAACAGACAGGGATGATTTCAGATTGCAGTCAGGATATGTATTTTGCTTGAATGGTGGTGCTGTGAGCTGGAAGAGTTCGAAGCAGGACACAGTCGCAGATTCTACAACAGAGGCCGAGTATATTGCCACGTCTGAAGCGGCAAAAAAGGCTGTTTGGATCCGAAAATTCATTACAGAGCTTGGTGTGGTTCCTAGCATAGTAGACCCGATAGACCTCTATTGTGACAACAATGGGTCTATTGCGCAGGCTAAGGAACCTCGGTCACATCAGTGGACCAAACACATACTACGACGCCTCCATCTCATTCGAGAGATCATCGATAGAAGAGATGTGAGGATATGCAGAGTACCCACAGATGCTAACATCGCGGATCCTTTGACTAAGGCTTTGGCACAAAAGAAGCATGATAGTCATACCAGGTCACTAGGTATTAGATATTACAGTGATTGGCACTAGTGCTAATGGGAGATTGTTAGTAGGAGCCCTAGAACCAATTATGTGATAATTGACTAGGGACTTTTTGTATCATATTCTATCATTAATAAAGGCATGTTTGGTTATTATACTTACTTTGTATTTGTGCCAAATAACTAAGTATAATAATGTCCTTGGGTAGTAGGTTCTTATCTACATTATATCGATTTGTTGAATCGATAGTGAGATAATATAGAGAACACTACACTAAACCATTCCTAGTCAGATATTAATATTCAAGGACAATATTAATGCATGGAGACTAGCATGTAGGTCAACTGATGACTTGAGCTCACAAGTCATGGATATGTGATATCTAGTTGACACATGGGTATACATTGGAGAATGTGTACTGAATTGACCCACTATGAGAAAGTTTCATAGATTGTCATATGAGTGTCATAAACTTTCTCATGTGACTATTAGTATGAATAGTCCTTAGACCTGAAGTCACTACGGTTCCCTACATAAGGAGTTATGTACTTTGGTATCGTCAAACGTCACCCGTAACAGGGTGGACTATAAAGGCAATCAATAGGTATGTAATGAATTATGTGGAGGGATGTGAGTAATGTAGATGGGATCTATCCCTCCCATATGACGGGAGTGATATCTGTGGGCCCCTTGATCGAGTAGGACTGCTAAAACGCATGACCATACTCAAATGAGTCAATATGAGATATTGAACTCATTTGTTTGAGTGAGCCTACTTGGGGATCAAGAAATACAAGATTGATTGAGGATGACACAGTCTATGCCTCAATGGTCAATCTAGATATCGAGGATAGAAGGACATGGTCATACATTATCGTAGTCACGGAGGTTAAGTCGGTCCTCGACTTTTCTTGTTATTTGGGTAGCAATGATGCATTGCTAGATGCTGCTCATTGCTTATGTGTCTAAAGTCGTTTAGACACATTGCCAACATTATGAGAACCTATTGGGTCACACACTAAGGACACGATGCTTCGGAGATTAATTGATCTTAGTTTGACTAAGATTTGATTCGAATTGGATTAATTGAGTTAGACTCAAGTGAATCCAATTAGATTATGGGATTGAGTCTAATTTGAGTTAGGCTCATCTAGATTAGACTCAACCACTTAATTATGGATAATATTCATTAAAGGGTTTAATAAAATATTATTTAAGAGGAAGGCTAAGAGACATTCTATTCATTAGATGAATAGAATATTAAGAGTCTCAACGAATACCAAGAGGCTTAGTATTCAATGGGTTTTATTAGCATTAAGATGAGAGGAGCTCAAGGGACATAGACCCTTGGTATTCATTACATGAGTATAAATACCCCCCCCCCCTTGTCAAAGGCTAGAGGGTGCATCTCTCCTCCTCTTCTTTCTTCCTCCTTGTCAATAACTCCCTAGAGGAGGTTCTTGTGCTTTGTGAACCATCCTAAGTTTCTATCACAACTAAGGTGGTTCCTCTCCGAGGTGTAGATTATGTTCGTGTGGATACTCATATAGACACAGACACTTGAACGTGTAAGAGATCCAGCGAACCAAAGGACTAGCGGGATAAACGAAGGGCACGCGACAAAGGTATTCCTATAAGATAGGAATTGTAGATCACTTTGTATGAGTTTTTCTTTCGCATGGATCGCTCGAGAGATCTTATTTCCGCTGCGATTTTAAATATTTTTACCTATAGATCCCTACAATCCACGCATCATCCAGCAAAATAAAATGTATGAAAATTGCAAAAAATTTACCAATCCTAAACACACAAAGCCGGAAACCACAGCTCTGATACCATTTGTTAGGTATGGCTTGGCGGGTTTCCTCGGCGAATACCTAGTCGATCCGAGAGACCTCTTCATGTCTACAGATTAAAAATTAATTTGAATGAAGACCCGTCTCCCATCGACCGTCTCGTGCCGTATCCAACGATCCAAATTACAACTTAGCCAATTACCAAAATTGGCCTTGTAATTTGCTCGACCGTTCGACCGTTCGACCGCGGAAATGGCGACTAGTCGATCGTCAACTTTTGTGTTTATGGTCAAGGTCCAGTTAACAATTTATTCATTATGATATGAAATCAAAATAATAAATTATCAAACATAAAATGACGAGACAAACGATCATGGCACACAAAAGACATAATGAAAGACAATGGAGCATGGGAAGAGATATACCTTCCGGTTCACCTCGCGATCTTCTACCATATGTCCCTCCCTTCATGGACATCGTGTGGGCGATGATCTACCATGAACTGAGATCACCAAAACCTCCAAAAGAGTTTTCCTTCTCACCTTAGCCGAAACTAGAAAACCCTAGCCTTGGGTTTTCAAAGCCGCCGGCCACTTCTTCCTCTTCCCTTGCGCCGCCGACCACCGGAGTTGCTCCAAGGCATCCGGACAAGCAACAGACCTAGATAGGAAGGAGAAGGAAATAAAGAAGGAGAGTCCTCACCCAACCAGCCCGCCCAACCCTTTATCCCTCAGCCTTGCGGCGCCGCCACAAGCTTGGTTGCGCCGCCTCCTGATGATGCCCACAATCACGAGTGTCATGAATGAGCTTCAAATTTAGATATTTATAAGTTGAAAACCCTTAGCTCACAAAATTAAATATAGTATAGGGGCCTCAAGTCGTATTTTTCCAAGTACTGTTTAAGTGTGCTTAATCCAAGCTTGAATTTTGTCGTTTTCTATGTTTTTGGGTTTTCAATTAAAATGGGGGTTTGTTTTGCAATAAGGAATGAAATTTCGAGTTTGAAATGAAATAGACTTAGCTAAAGCAGAATTAAACTAGGAAATTGCAAAACTAAACTTAATCAAGGCAGGAGAAATGAAATTGAATTCAAGATTATGGAATTAAAGGTCAAGAACTAATATCAAGGCAGGAGATCATAAAATCTGTAGCTGAGTTGCAGAAATAAAATTGAATTCATGTACTAAAAATTGAATGCAAGAGGCAGGGTTGAAATGTAGATGAAAACTACCTGATCGGTCGTAATGACCGATCAGATGCTGTCTGGGTTAGTCGAACAGACCGATCAGTTGCTGAAAACTGATGAAAACTACGACAACTAAGAATTCAGAAACGAAAGATTACAGAAACTAAGCATCAGATCCTTCCCTTAATCCAAGATCTTGCTTGCTGTCACACAAGAACCAGCTAGGAACCCCCTAGCTTGACAAATCAACAGAGATTTTCTTCCAGCAATCGATTTAGCGTCAGATTGGTGTTCAACTAAATTCTTCCTCCGATCTCCTCAAACTTGATGAGTTGGATTGTGATGGTGGCTCAGGGACCCTCAGAACACTTCAGAGAACCCCTCTGAATGCTCTGATTGATGACGATTGGTGATCAAGCAGGAGCTGGTCGGATGAATCAAACTCTCGGCGAAACCCTCACCGGAGCTTGTTAGCTACGCGATCACTTGCAACTTCGCCGGAAATCTCCCTTGATGATTTGGAAACTTGAACCAAGTTCAGATCTGATGTGGCCGCGCGATCGGAGAAGAAACTGAAGGAAAACAATGGAGGAACGAAGAACAGAGCAAAAAATTGGAAACACACGACGACCACGAGCTGGGAGAGGGAATTTCTGTTTTAATTAATCCCATTTGAAATTGGACGGCTGTGATCATCCTCGCCTCATCCAACGGTCAGATCATCTTAGTTTGAGTTCAAATCTTCCAGATCACCATCAATGGTCAGGATCTGCTCCTCCTTAGCTTGGAACGATCAGATCTACGACGGATGGTTCAGATCTCCCTGCCTCTTGAATGGATGGTCTAGACTTCTCCTAAGCTTGATCCAACGGTCAGATGGCTTCTAATTGGGACCAAAGCTTCAGATCTTGATCTATGGACTTGATTAAATCTATCTCGAGCTCGAATTGATCAGAAGCTGACAGATGGCTCAGATCTCACCGTTTCTTGATTGGACGACCCACATTCTTCCAATGCTTGATCGTCTTGATCCGAATCCAATTCTGGCTCAAACTCGATCAAATCTGATCTAGGTCCATGATCATTTAAAGCCTACAAAAATATATTCAAAATTTAATGTCAAAATATCTCAATTATGAAAAGATTTACATCCAAAGCTAAAATAACAACAATTCATGAAACCTAGTGTAAATACAAGATTAAGCATATAAAAAGGGATCAAAACATGGATTTGAGAGCCTAATTTGATTAGCAAAATGGTAATTATCAACTCCCTCACACTTGCTCTTGGGCGTCTCGCACAACTAACTAGTAAACTAATGATATATCCCCCTAGATTATTCTCAATCATAGTGAGAAGCAATTGAAAGGGAATTACCTATGGTTGTCAATTCTCAAAAATTTAAACTCAATGGACTAGAAACTTGTCCTTAGTCAACAACTTAGTATACTTCATCTTTCATGAATAATTGAGATGAACTAAACTCACAAATCCTCTCAAGGGAATTTTTGGGTGGCTCTCTTCCTAAGTTCTAAATTTTTTATGAAAGTGGAGCTCACTCAAACACAACCATGGTTGTTGCACTACCATAAGCTTGCTTATGCTCTAATCTCCACCATCATTCTTGACTTGGATCCACACCTACAAAGGCTTATTTGAACAAGTTAAGAAATATGAAATGATAGAATGAAATAGAAGATTAATGAACTTTATACTAAAGAATCATGATAAAGAAAGTACAGAAATATGACATGATAAGGAAATATGGAAAAGTAATGAAAATGGAAGACTTGGATACTCAAGAAAGTAACTAAATGAGCTTTGCCACTTTGATGGTCCTCTCAATGAAATCAGAGCTAAGGTGAGTAGGAATCAGCTGATTTGGATGAGAACATTACTGAATTCAGTGTTCTGTTCTGTGCCAACTCTGTTGATCGGTCAAGAGACCGATCAGTGTTGTCTCTGATCAGATTGGAAAGCTTCTGACTGGACTGGACTGCTTATGATTGGTCTGTTTGACCGATCAGAGCCTTCACTGATCGGTCTGGAGACCGATCAGAGCCTGATCAGTAGCTGAAAACTGTAGAACTCTGAACTGTCTTCTGCCAAGATCACTTCTTTTCAATCAATACTACATCTTAAGTCCAACTAGCTCCTTGTTCACATCTTCACATTCAGAAAACTCATCCAACACTTGACTTCCACTTCATGTTTTTTTTCTCTTTTTCTATCTGCTGTTCTGTTTTCTATTTTTTTTTTATTTTGTTTCTCAATCATTCTCACTGCCCATTCCCCAAATCCTTAGTAGTGGCTAGCTCCAACTCATGGAATCTGAAATGTTTAGCAAGTTGTAACAGCAATCTGAAATGTTCAGACATTCAAAACTTTTCAACTTGATAATATGGAATGTGATCATTCTTTGTCCACTACTTGGAATGTGTCTTCAATATTTGATTCAATGAAGCTTTTCAACTTTTCAACTTGATAACTTTCCTTGTTCTTATTGTTTGCTGCCACTATCAACTCTTACAACCCACTTGGCACGCAACTACACTTATTGATACACCAATTGCAACCTTCAATTGATCTCTATTCCAATTTCTTTTCCACTTAATACTTCATCTTGAGCACAGATTTTTCTCTTTTTTTTGGATAGTGAGAATTAGCCTTCACTTCCAAATTCTTGCAACTCACTCTTGATATAAAACTCCTTCAAGTTGGCACACTTTTGCTTATTGGTTGACAAATGCTTCCATTATCCTCAATATTTGATTCAATGCTTGATCCTCCCCCACACTTAAACTTTTGTCCATCTCGGGCAAAGTAACATCAAGAAACAATCCAAAGCAACCAAGTCCATGGAGAATATGGTTATGAACAGAAAAATAGGGGAAGAAAAATTGAATATAGAGTAGTTCAAAAAGGATGTTGCAAAAATTGATATGAAGAAGGAGACAAAGTGATTCACCTCTATAAATGTGGTCCAATCATAGAAATATAGTTTTGAAAGAACCTAAGCAAGTTCTAGAGTACAATCACATGTGTGTATCTCAAAAATAAGGCCAATCCTCACTAGGTAAAAAAAATTCATCTCAAGTCATCAATCTAGAGTCCATAACTAAGTAGTACTCAAGTGTCCAAGAATGTTCATCCATTGGCTCAAATCCTAAGTTTTAACAACCAAATTTAATTCACTTTCAAAGGACTCTAAAATGATATAGAGAAAGTCTAGAGGTATACATTTATTCCAAATCATGCAAGAAATAAAATGCCAAAAGGGATAAAATGGTATTTATAGCAAACACAATCGATTCTACAGGAGCAAGCAATCAAAGGAGGCATCTCCTCCTTTTCGCCGGCGGTCGAAGCAACCGAAACCCTAGGGATTCGGCGTAAGGAAGAAGAAGAGAGAAGGTGAAGTTGTATTGGTTTTTGGTGACTTCGGTTCTTGGAGGATCGTCGCCCACACGACGTCCAAGAAGGGGATAGGTCATACAGTAGAAGATCGCGAGGTAAACGAGAGGTATATCTTCTCTTATGGTCCCCTTGATCTTGTTTATTATTGTAATTAATTGTTTGATTATTGTTCATTATTTCATGTTGATAATAATATTGGACCCGGATGATAAACACAAAAGTCGGCGATCCACTCATCGTCTATTCCGTGGCTAACCGATTGGAAGAGATTGACTGCTAGAACAATACGTTTGTTCAAGAGGTCGCTCGAATCGATTAACACGATAATGATACGGTCGTTTGGGAAATTGTTCTCCATTCGGATTGAAAAATTTTAATCCGTGGACATGAAGAGGTTTCCCATGCGCGACCCAGAATCTCCTCGGAACACAACAATTGGTATCAGAGCCAATGGTTTCCAATTTTGTGTGTTTTGGATTCGGTTACATTTTTGCACTTTATCATATATTATATTTTGCCAGATAATAGTAGGATGTGCGTAGGCAAACTTTTTTGTTGCAGGCATGAGATCCGACTATTATGGCTAAATATCTGTGTATGTGATTGTGTGTGCATGTGTGTAATGTTATCTGAATCCTCAGGGTTGACGAGGCTAGATTTAGTATTTAGTTTTTGTAATTAAATACGGCAATTGTTTAGCCACGCTTTTTGATTTACTTTCGATCTAGACTTGTTGGACACTCCTTTCTGGAGTATAGGATCAATGGATGTAAATTAAAATAAGATTTTATCTCGGCTCGGAGATCCCTTCATGGTGGCTTGCGCATGGTATAGGGAGGAGCAGACGAGGTGGCGACACGACTAGAGGTATATTGAAGACAAAAGCCATAATAGTTGAAAAAAATAGTTTTGTTGGTGCAAGATGCATCAGTGATGTCCTCCTCTAAGTGTTTCAATGTTTGACAATATGCTTAAGTCAGTGATACATTGAACAAGGGAAGGGTGAGTCAAGAAAGAGTATCAAAGTGAACCAATGTCCTAGTTAACGTAGGCACTATGTCCTGGCCGAGGGCTGGGCACCTAAGACCTGACCGAGGGTTGGGCACTATGTCCTGGTTCATGGAATTGGGCACTATGTCCTGGCCGAGGGCTGGACACCTAAGACCTGACCGAGGGTTGGGCACTAAGTCCTGGTTCGTGGAATTGGGCACTAAGTCCTGGCCGAGGGCTGGGCACCTAAGTCCTGGACCTAGGGTTTGGGCATGAAGTCTTGGTCCGAGGGATTGGGCAACTTAGCTGAGCAATGACTAAGGACAGAAGTAGAGATGGGTCGAGGGTCGGACGTCTTGAGATTCGAGAGTCTCGAAGGCTAAGCAAAAAGTCCACCAGAATGGACTGGGTGGCAACCATCTCCTGAAAGGAGTAGGTTGAAGGCGCATTCTCGGGGGTGGGAACTTAGGCGTCGGTTCGACCTAGGGTTTCACGGAAATCTGAAGTCAGAACCAAATCATTAAGGCTAAGGATATATATGTGTTTGCTTGTATTTATGTATCTTGCAGGTACCTAATGTTGAAGACAAAGCAGGAAAACAACCAAACGAACGAGGCTGGAAAAGGGCTCCTGGGTGCCCCCATTGAAGGAGGCGCCCTAATGGACCCAGGTGCCTCATTGAAGTAGGCACCTGTGTTCAATGAGGCGCCTCAATCATACAAGGTGCCCTGGTTAGAAGAGTTATCTGCTGCTATGAGTTCGGCGCGGAGATAAACTTTAACCAAGCCCTGTGAGGCGCCCCATTGATCACAGCCCCCCCAATGAAGCCTATAAAAGGGGCTTCGACCCCTAAGCTCAAGACACAACTTCCAAGATTCATTCTGAGCTTTCTAATTGACGACAACGCGCTAACGACGAGGCTCTGAGACCAAGGAAGCTCCGGGAGGAAGTGCGCGGCACTTTGGAGTTCTAGATCGGTCAAGTCATCGACTCTTTTTGGTTTGAATTTAAATTCTGCAATTATCTCTATATACCTTTTGGTTGTAATCTCTGCACTGTAAGACGGGTTTCTCCACCTCTGGAAAGTCCAGAAATGAGACCATTAGTGGACGGGCATTCCCGTGCTTAGGCCTTGGATGTACTGACCCTGGGGGGTTGGGAACCAAGTAAATCCCGTATGCATTTTTGTGTTGTCTTTATTTTCGTTCTTTCTATTTTCCGCTGCACTAACTCTGATTCTAGAATGAATGCTTACGAAAGTCAACTTTTTGTGACAAGTTTATACGGTCGATATTCACCCCCCCCTCTATCGACGACACCGGTCCAACAAGTGGTATCAGAGCCAGATCGCTCATCACCAGACTCACCACCGATGGGGCAAAGACGCCAGGAGTTGAGGAGGAGCACAAGGGTGAATCAGTTATCAATTTTTATTATGGTCAATTTTAAAGTTCAAATTATATGTTTCAAGTGTAGGGAGAGAGGACACTATAAAAATTAGTGTCCTACTCGTAAGACTCGTTCTTCACCGGCGACAAAAGACGTACCAGCACCAGGAGGACGGAGGAACAAAGATCACATCAAATGCTTCAAATGCGAAAAGTATGGATACTACAAAAATAAGTGTCCGACAAAGGTACGCAAAATTTACATTCCTAGAAATTTTCAATTTCCTGCACAATCGCATGATAGTTTAGATAATTTTTCTGATAAGTTAAATTTACTGCATAGTCAAATTAATATTTTGCATACCCAATTAGAAAATGCAGAAACTGGTAAAGTATTAGAAATTAACTGTTTAATCTTTACTGTTAATTCAATAATTTCTAAAATTAATTCTAAAGTTAATTCTGATAAAATTAATTCTAAAATTAATTCAGATAATTTTACTATTAATTTTACTGAAATTAATTCTTAAATTATTGAGGATAATCCTAAAACTAATTTTGAAATTCTTAAGGATAATCCTAAAATTAACTTTGAAATTCTTAAGGATAATCCTAAAATTAACTTTGAAATTCTTAAGGATAATTCTGAAATTAATTTTGAAATTCTTAAGGATAATTTTGAAATTAATTTTGAAATTCTTAAGGATAATCTTGAAATTAATTTTGAAATTCATAAGGATAATCTAGAAATTAACTCTGAAATTCTTAAGGATACTCCAGAATGAAAACTTTTAGATTAATTCTGAAAATATTGAATATTTTTCTAAGGATATTCTTGAGGATATTAAAGATAATACTGAGGATAACTTTGAGGATATTGAAAATTCTTCAGACAATAATTTAATTATTTTCTTGGATAATTCTGAAATATTAACTAGTGACTCAAATTACTCCACCTACTATGAAGATTTAGATAGATGTGATTTTAATGAAGAGGATGAGGAGGAAGATGAATTCTCTACAATTAAGGCTATAGTTAATAATAATTACAAGAATTCAAATAAATCAGAATTATTAGAAAATTTTGAAAAATTAGATAAAGCAGAAATAGTAGATGAGTCAGCTATTTTTGAAATAATGAAGATGATGAATTTAAACCCACAACTTTTAATCAACCCAGAAATTTTGAAATTTAACTCTTAATTAATTCAAATTAACATAACTCTTAATTCAAATTAACTTAACTCTTAATTCAAATTAAATTAACTCTTAATTCAATTAATTCTTAATTAATTCAAATTCAATTTTTCAATTAATTCTTAATTAATTCAAATACAATTTTTCAATTAATTCTTAATTAATTCAAATTCAATTTTTTCAATTAATTCTTAATTAATTCAAATTCAATTAATCCTTAATTAATTCAAATTCAATTAATCCTTAATTAATTCAAATTAATTCTAATTTACTTATTAATTAATTAATCCTTAATCAATTTAATTTCAATTAATCTTTAATTAATTCAACTTCAATTAATTGTTAATTAACTTAAATCCAATTAATTCTTAAATAACTTAAACTCAAATTAAATAAAATCTTACTCAAACTACATCAATTAAATTAATAATATTAAATATGTCAAAGTGGAATGGCATATTCGCGGGTTCACACGACATGTATCAAATCGAGAATTTGATACATTTTTAGAAACTTAATTAAATACCTTGACTTGTTTGAATCATGCATTAATACCATGTACATGCACTGCTATTTCTTTAAAATTTATGTCATGTCATTCATGTTTAATTTTATGCATGATTTAGAACGGTTATAAGAAAAAGACTAGTTGAAAATTGAACAACCAAGTATTAGGTGGAGGTGAGATGATAGTACGTTAGGGAAGCCCTTCTAATAAGGTCAAGTAAGGTAAGGTGTACCCTACTTGGACTGTTTAGTCTGGTGGGACTAGCCGAAGCTACCGATCCAAAAACCTAAACTAGTTAGACCAAAATTTCTCAAGAAGTAAATTTCAAAATGAATCTTCGGTAAAAGGCTTTGTCAAGGAAAGGGTTGTTGCTCCAATAAGGCTACAGCCAAAGAAGGCCTCTGTGCCTCGCCAAGACCAAGAAGCCAATTATCGAAAATCAAATTCACTTTACTATTTGATAAATTTGAATCTAACACAAGTTTTGATTAAGTCTTAGCTTTAACAATAAATTAAGAAAAATTAGTCAAGCATCTCACAATACACCCATAAGGCAACCATGTTTGCTTGTACTGAGACATCTAGAATGGGTGAGATGTTAAGGACTAATAAATTGAAAAATATTTTTAAAATAGTTTTCCAAAACTCTTAGAATATTTTTGTAACGACCCGGCCCATTTGTCGGCCCATTCGGCGACCCCTTATTTTTTTGTGGGTCGTCGACCATCGATCATCGACCGTGTCGTTACCATACTAGGTCTTCCCACCGCCTGGTCAGTGGATTTTTACCTTCCCAAGATTCGAACCCTAGACCCAGGCTTAAGTCTAGTTCTTTATGAATCCTGGTAACCAATTGAGCTTACCAGGATTCATAAAGAACTAGACTTAAGCCTGGTTCTAGGGTTCGAATCCTGGGAAGGCAAAAATCCACCGACCAGGTGGTGGGAAGACCTAGTATAGTAATGACACGGTCGACGGTCGATGACCCACAGAAAAATAAGGGGTCACCGAATGGGCCGCCAAATGGGTCGAGTCGTTACAATAAAAAGGTGCCTTTTTATTGTAACGACCCGGCCCATTCGGCGACCCCTTATTTTTCTGTGTGTCGTCGACCATCGACCGTGTCATTACCATACTAGGTCTTCCCACCGCCTAGTCGGTGGATTTTTGCCTTCCCAGGATTCAAACCCTAGACCCAGTCTTAAGTCTAGTTCTTTATGAATCCTGGTAACCAATTGAGCTAAGGTTACCAGGATTCATAAACAACTAGACTTAAGCCTGGGTCTAGGGTTCGAATCTTGGGAAGGCAAAAATCCACCGACCAGGCGGTGGGAAGACCTAGTATGGTAACGACACGGTCAACGGTCGATGACTCACAGAAAAATAAGGGGTCGCTGACTGGGCCGCCGAATGGGCCGCCAAATGGGCCGGGTTGTTACAATTTTTCTAAAAATCTATTTTCAAAATAGTGCTTTAACATAATAATATTTTTATGGATTTCATGATTATATGATTGATTATATATGATAGATTTTCAAAATTGTATCTGTTTGAAAAATTGTTTGACTCACACAATTAGACACAAGGCTCTTAGGTCAACACTAAAGTTTCATAAGACACTTAGATAGAGTCAAACGGTGTTGATACAGGAGGAGTATTTTTCTTGATTTTTCTCGAAATCTGTGCTTTAATTACTATCACTTATGGTTTTCAAAAACTGTGCTGATAAATTACCGTCATTGCAAATTATGTTTTTCAAATACTCATTTTTTTTTTCAAAATATCGATATTTCAAATTGCATTCTAAAAATTATGCTTAGTTCTCTTTTAATCTTGATAAACCCTAAAGACACAGAGGAAAGTCTACCTTATGATCTACAAGGACTCCTAGGATGTCTCAAATTTAGGGGGAGTCTAAGTCAAAAGAAGATTTCCTGACAAGTATTTTTCAAAATTATTTTTAAAATTATTAGATAATTCTTTTGGGCTAAAACCAAACCCTAAAGACTTAGAGGAAGAGTACTTGTGGTCAATAAGCTTCCTAGGACTGGGTCAAGTTTAGGGGGAGGTCAAACTGAAAGAATTATTAAACATTTCAAAATAATATGTTTTCATTTTTAAAATCCTTTTGAAGACATAAGGAATTTTTTTAAAATACTGTCATCTTTTAGTTTATGAAAAATACTATTACTTTCAAAAAAAATATTTTATAAAATTCCTTTTGAAATAATATTTACTTGAGTTTGGAGAATTTCGAGGACACATAGGGAAATGTCCTTGTAGTTAACAAGGTTTCCTAGGATTGTGTCAGACTGGAAAAGAAACCAAGTCAAGTAAAATATTATGTTTTACAAACAATATTTTTCTAAGTACTTTCAAAATATAAGTCAAAGTAATTTTTTCAAAAGAACTTATACTTTTTTAAAGAACTTATGTTTTTTGAAAGTACTTATGTGTTTCAAACTCATAATATTTTTCAAAGTACTTATGTTTTTCAAAGTTCATAATATTTTTCAAAAATACTTATATGTTGTTTAAAAAAAGATATACTTATATTTTTCAAAATGCATAATATCTTTTGAAAATATTTACATTTTTTCAAAAAGCTCAATATATTTTTCAAAAGTACTTGCATTTTTCAAACTTAATATCTCTCAAAGTACAAGTTTTTGCACAATATTTTTCAAAGTATTCTTTTAAAATGCAAAAATCTCTAAGTGAAATATTTTTTAAAAAGTGCATATTTCTAAGGAAAAATCATTTAAGTATGCAATTCTTTTTGAAAAATCTTTCTCAATAGAAAATTTTTTTTCTTCAAGGCATCATTTTTTTTAAGTGGAAAGTTTTCTAAGTGTTCTGAAAGTGTGAAATTTGTTTAATGCATAAATACTTTTAAAACAAAATTTTTTCATTGTTGGTGCAAGGATGTTTTTGTCATTTTTTTATGTATGACAAAGGCGGAGAGTATGAGTTAGGAATTTTTTTTCTCTTTCCAAAGGATCTAAATCAAAATGCTTTTTCAAAAAAAAGGGAGAGTGAAAACTTAGATCATTTTTTCATTTGATCCCAAGGGTTACAATTTAGCCCTTTCAACCAATCTGACTTAAGATATTGTCAAACATCAAAAAGGGGGAGATTGTTGGTGCAAGATGCATCAGTGATGTCCTCCTCTAAGTGTTTCAATGTTTGACAATATGCTTAAGTCAGTGATACATTGAATAAGGGAAGGGTGAGTCAAGAAAGAGTATCAAAGTGAACTAAAGTCCTAGTTAACCTAGGCACTAAGTCCTGGCCGAGGGCTGGGCACCTAAGACCTGACTGAGGGTTGGGCACTAAGTCCTGGTTCGTGGAATTGGGTACTAAGTCCTGGCCGAGGGCTGGGCACCTATGACCTGACCGAGGGTTGGGCACTAAGTCCTGGCCGAGGGATGTGCACCTAAGACCTAACCGAGGGTTGGGGACTAAGTCCTGGTTCGTGGAATTGGGCACTAAGTCCTGGCCGAGGGCTGAGCCCCTAAGTCATGGACCTAGGGTTTGGGCACGAAGTCTTGGTCCGAGGGATTAAGCAACTTAGCTAAGCGATGACTAAGGACAGAAGTAGAGACGGGTCGAGGGTCGGACGTCTTGAGATCCGAGAGTCTCGAAGGCTAAGCAAAAAGTCCACCCAAATGGACTGAGTGGCAACCATCTCCTGAAAGGAGTAGGTTGAAGGCGCGTTCCCGGGGGTGGGTGATGGATCGTCTTGGCGTGCAGAGGGGGGGGGGGGGTGAATGGCACGTTTTCAATTTTGATCTCTACAATTTTCGTTAGTGCAACGAAACAATAATATGCAAAAGAAACAGAGTACAATGATAACAAAAAGAGTTATTTGGTATCCACCCAGATGGGTGACTAATCCAAGGATCCACGCCGCGAGCACCACTTTCACTATGAAAACCTCCTTCAGGTGGAGAAACCTTTACAGTAGTGATCTTCCTCTTTACAGAATGAAGTAGAATGTGAGAGGAAGTAGAAAACACTCTTCAGACGAGCAGCACTTTGACACTGTACGGAACTGTATCGTTTACATGCAAAAAGGTGCTTCTTTTATAGGCGAACAGGACAAACTCGCAGTCTGTCCAACCCCGCACCAGTCGACTGCCCCTTGGGCAGTCGACTGGTCTAGCATTAATTAATAGCCAACGGCTAGCCAACGACTAGTTTTTGGGGTATACCAGTCGACTGCCCCTGGGGCAGTCGACTGGTCCGAGGCCGAAAACTCTCTGTGAGTTTTGGCAGTCGACTGCCCCTAGGGCAGTCGGCTGTCCTGCCTCTCAGCTTAGTCCCAAGCTTCTCCGAACCTTCTCCTTCACGTATGCCTTCAGGTCTGTTCCCTTGGCTTGCCTCTTGAAGTCTTCTTCCTCTGGCTATCATCCCTCGGATGCACGCAAGCCTTCCCTTGGCTTGCCTCCATGCCACCCTTCACGTGTGCCCTTGAAGTCCACTTCCCGGCTTACCCTTAGAGCTCTCCTCCCTCGGCTCTCATTCCTCGGATATGTCCACCATGTGTGATTCTCCAAGTCCTGCAAACTCAATCACACACATCAAACACAACATAACACTCTAACCTTAAACATATTCACACACACACATCAAAACCATGATCTTCCAATCATTTAAGGGCTGATTGCCTCAACAATCTCCCCTTTTTTGATGTGTGGCAATATGTTTAAGTTTAGAGATAAATAACAGCCAACAACAGCAATAACAATAGATAACAATTGAAAAAGCATAAGACATAGTAACCCTAAGAGGTAACCTCCCTCTTAATCCATGTCTTCTCCCTATTTTCAATTCTAATCATAATCCAAGTTAAGTTTCCACTTAACACTAAACATCATTAAAAATGTAAGACATATTAAAACCTAAGAGGTAACCTCCCCCTTAATCCATGTCTTCTCCCCATTTTTAATCATTCAAGGTCTAAGTGAGAAAGAAAACCTTAAACCATCCATTCCAAGGTAAAATTCTAACTTAAACCACTCATTCTCCCCCTTTGACACCATCAAAATGATTGCCCAAGCAACCCAACCCTATGACATCAAATGAAAGAAAGTTGGATTTCTGAAAGAAAGTTTCAGAATCTAAAACCAAGCGTGCCAGTCGACTGCCCATGGGGCAGTCGACTGATATGCTATCTGTCTGAATTTTTAGCTTTTCTGCCGAATTTCAGAAACTTCCAGAAAATTCCAGAAAATTCCAAAAATTGTAAAATTTTGTATACATGTTTGAAATGATATCCTTTATCTAAGAAAAATATTATTCCATATAAAATTTCAAACAACTATGACTTTTGATAAAAATCCAAAATCTTTGAAAACCACTACATTTTGTACCAAACTTACAATCCAATTTTGCAAATATATAACTTTCAAAAGCATGGAAAAATATATAAAGCATAAAATAGTTTTCAAAGGTTTAAAATGTCTAACTATGATCTTTGGGCAAAGTGTCCATTGATTAAACACTTGTCTTCCCCATAGTTGGTCTAATTATCATATTTTGATACTTTTAATGGTTCAACAATGTGCCACAAGCACAAGTGAGCCAAATGTATCACCCTAATGGACAAGCACCCTTTTTCAAAGCTAATATCTCCAAGTTCATCTTATACTTCCACAAAACACATTCCAAGGCCTCTTCTTAAGGATGTAAACTCCAATTCAGGAAAAGGCTTGGTAAGGATGTCGGCTAGGTTGGACTTTGACTCAATATAGTGTAATTCTATGTCTCCCCTTGTCACATGGTCTCTAATGAAGTGATGTTTCACTTCAATGTGTTTTGTCCTAGAGTGGTGAACTAAATTTTTGGTTAAGTTGATTGTGCTTACATTATCACACAAGACTTTGACCTTGGTGTAATGTAACTCATAATCCTCTAAGGTATGCATGATCCAAAAGAGTTGGGAAACACACCCACCCATTGTCACATATTCCGCCTCCGTTGTTGATAGGGCAACGCATGGTTGTTTCCTACTGCTCCAACTAACTAAGGAAGACCCAAGGAATTGACACCCTCCACTAGTGCTCTTCCTATCTAGCTTACAACCTGCATAGTCCGAGTCGGTGTATCCAATTAACTCAACACTAGGGGTTCTAGGATACCAAAGTCCGACATTGAGAGTACCTTTGACATACCTTAAGATCCTCTTAACTACAACCAAATGGGACTCTTTGGCACAAGATTGGTACCTTGCACACATACCTACCGCAAAGAGTATATCGGGTCTACTAGCGGTTAGATATAGTAAGCTAGCAATCATGCTCCTATATTGTTTAGAGTCTACCATTTTCCCTTCAAGGTCACTATCCATTTTCACATTGGTTCCTATGGGTGTAGATGCTACCTTAGCATTTTCTAAGCCAAATTTTTTTAACATCTCCTTAGCATATTTGGTTTCAAAAACATGTGTACACTCATTAGTTTGCTTAACTTGAAGGCCTAAAAAGAAGGTTAGTTGTCCTACAAGACTCATCTCAAATTCATGTCCATACACTTGATGAATTCTTGTAAGAAGTCATTATTTGTTGACCCAAAAATGATATCGTCTACATAGACTTAGGCAACAAATATGTCCTTATCCTTAGATTTTAGGAACACTGTAGGGTCAATTGTTCCTCTCCTAAACCCCTTAGACACTAGAAATGAAGAAAGACTTTCATACCAAGCCCGGGGAGCTTGTTTTAATCCATATAAGGTTTTTCTTAATTTGTAAATGTGTCTTGGATAGTTAGGGTCCTCAAACCCCGGGGGTTGTTCTACATAAACCTCTTCCTTAATGATCCCATTAAGGAATGCTGACTTCACATCCATTTGGTGAAGTGTGAAACCCATGTGAGCGGCATAGGCTAGTAGAATTCTAATAGATTCTAATCTAGCTACGGGGGCATAGGTCTCATCATAATCTAATCCCTCAACTTGGTTAAACCCCCTAGCTACCAATCTAGCCTTGTTCCTAGTAATTTTGCCTTGGTCATCTAGTTTATTCCTAAAGACCCATCTTGTGGTTACAATGGTGCAATCATTGGGCCTAGGAACCAACTCTCAAACTTCACTCCTCTCAAATTGATTTAGCTCTTCTTGCATAGCTAAGACCCAATCCACATCTCCCAATGCTTCATCAATAGACTTGGGTTCTAATTGAAAGATTAGAGCTATTTGACTAGTTTGATCCCTAAAATAGGACCTAGTCCTTACTCCTTGAGTGACATCACCCACTATTTGGTCAATAGGGTGATCATGGTAATGTCTCAAGGGCCTAGAGGTTGTGGGTTCATTTACCCCTTCTTCTTCATCCTCTAGAGTACTTCTTGCTCCTACTTGGAATTTCCTAAGGGCCTTTGTAAGGTCATCTACCTTTTTCCTTAGTTCCCTATTTTTAGATTCAAGATGTGAAGCATGTGAAGTAATAGAACTAGCATGAAATTCTTCAAGTTTGGTAGATTCTACTCTAAGCATGACAATTTCTTCTTTTAGATCCTGAATCTTACTTCTAGCCTTAGCTAAGTCCATGTTAGTGCTAGAAATGATCTTGACTAAAGTAGAGGAGGGTAAGTGGTATACCTCACTTACCGAAGCCTCTGACTCGGATGATGAAGAGGAGGTGCTCTCATCTTCACTACATGAGCTTCTTTCATCATCTGATAAATCTGAGTGGTCTTGCGGCATGAGAGCAAAGTGGGAAACTTGCTCTTCTTCTTCCTCTGAGGATGATGGATCATCCCACATCGCCTTTAGGTTGGTGGCACCCTTCTCCTTTCCCTTTGACTTCTTCTTGTCACCTTTCTTCTTCTCCTCCTTCTTGTCATCTCTTCTCTTCAATTGAGGGCACTCGTTCTTCATGTGTCCCTCTTGGTGGCAGTTGTAACATATAATGTCCTTGGCCTTACCCTTGCCTTTGGACCCTTTCCTAGCATAGGATTTGTTAGAAAAATTTCTGAAAGCTTTATGCATCTTTCTTACCATGAATGTCTCCTGGTCGCTATCCATGGAGGCGCTGGATTCCTCTGAATCTGACGAGGAGGAGTAGACCACCTTCTTCTTCTCCTTCTTCTTCTTCTTCTCTTTTTCTGCAATAAAAGCAATACCCTTCTCTTTGGCAGAGATGTTATCTTGCTCGTGCAGTTCAAATTCACAGAATAAGTTGTCTAGTTTAACAATTGACAAATCCCTTGATACCTTGTATGCATCAACCAAGGATGCCCACAAGGTGGTTCTTGGGAAGGCTTGTAGAAAATACCTGACGATATCCCGGTACTCGATCTTCTCTCCAATCACATGGAGATCATTGATTACCTCCTTCGCCCTTCCATGTAGCTGGCTGACAGTCTCGTTGCTCTTCATTGATAAAGATTGGAGTTGGGCCACGAGCAAGTCCTTCTTTGCTCTTCTGGACTCGTTTGACCCCTCGTTCAATTCCACCAACTTGTCTCACAGTTCCTTGGCGCTCTTGAACGGCCCCAGCTTGTTCAGTTGCTCCTTTGAGAGCCAGCATTGTAGTATGGTGGTGGCCTTGGCATTGGATTGCGCCCTCTTCATTATCTCCTTCGACCAGGATCTCATCGGTGTTGGTTCTCCTCTTTCATTGACGGGTGCCTCAAAGCCATCTGCAACACTGATCCAGTTTTCAATATCATTCATAAGATAGTATTGCATCCTACCTTTCCAGTAAGCGAAGTCGTTCCCGTCGAAGAAGGGTGGTCGTGCGGTGGAGTATCCCTCTTGAAACGCCATTATACTTGCTCCGGTTGACGGTTAGTTCTTCCGAAACGAACCGACTCTGATACCAACTGATGGATCGTCTTGGCGTGCAGAGGGGGGGGGGTGAATGGCACATTTTCGATTTTGATCTCTACAATTTTCATTAGCGCAGTGGAACAATAATATGCAAAAGAAACAGAGTACAATGCTAACAAAAAGAGATACTTGGTATCCACCCAGATGGGTGACTAATCCAAGGATCCACGCCGCGAGCACCACTTTCACTATGAAAAACTCCTTCAGGTGGAGAAACCTTTATAGTGGTGATCTTCCTCTTTACAGAATGAAGTAGAATGTGAGAGGAAGTAGAAAACACTCTTCAGACGAGCAGCACTTCAACACTGTACGTAACTATACCGTTCACGTGCAAAAAGGTGCTCCTTTTATAGGCGAATAGGACAAACTCGTAGTCTGTCCAGCCCCGCACCAGTCGACTGCCCCATGGGCAATCGACTGGTCTAGCATTAATTGCTAGCCAACGGCTTGTTTTCGGGGTATACCAGTTGACTGCCCCTGGGGCAGTCGACTGGTCCGAGGCCGAAAACTCTTTGTGAGTTTTGGCAATCGATTGCCCTACCTCTCAACTTAGTCCCAAGCTTCTTCGAACCTTCTCCTTCACGTATGCCTTTAGGTCTGCTCCCTCGGCTCGCCTCTTGAAGTCCTCTTCCTCTAGTTATCGTCCCTCGAATGCGCACACAAGCCTTCCCTTGGCTTGCCTCCATGTCACCCTTCATGTGTGCCCTTGAAGTCCACTTCCCGGCTTGCCCTTGGAGCTCTCCTCCCTCGGCTCTCGTCCCTCGAATATGTCCACCATGTGTGATTCTCCAAGTCCTGCAAACTCAATCACACACATTAAATACAACATAACACTCTAACCTTAAACATATTCACACACACAAATCAAAACCATGATCTTCCAATCATTTAAGGGCTGATTGCCTCAACAGTGGGAACTTAGGCGTCGGTTCAACCTAGGGTTTCACGGAAATTCGAAGTTAGAACCAAACCATTAATGCTAAGGATATATATGTGTTTGCTTGTATTTATGTATCTTGCAGGTACCTAATGTTCAAGACAAAGCAGGCAAACAACCAAACAAACGAGGCTGGAAAAGGGCTCCTGGGCGCCCCCATTGAAGGAGGCGCCCTAATGGACCCAGGCGCCTTATTGAAGCAGGCACCTGTGATCAATGAGGTGCCTCAATGATACAGGGCGCCCTGGTTAGAAGGGTTATATGTTGTTGTGGTTCGGCGTGAAGATAAACTTTGACCAAGCCCTGTGAGGCGCCCCATTGATCACAGGCGCCCCAATGAAGCCTATAAAAGGGGCTTCGACCCCTAAGTTCAAGACACAACTTCCAAGATTCATTCTGACTGACGACAACTTGCTAACGAGGAGGCTCTGCGACCAAGAAAGCTCCGGGAGGAAGTGCGCGGCACTTCGGAGTTCCAGATCGGCCGAGTCGTCGACTATTTTTGGTTTGAATTTAAATTCTGCAATTATTTTTATATATCTTTTGGTTGTAATCTCTGCACTGTAAGATGGGTTTCTCCGCCTCTGGAAAGTTCGGAAAGGAGACCATTAGTGGACGGGCATTCCCGTGCTTAGGCCTTGGATGTACTGACCCTGGGGGGTTGGGAACCAAGTAAATCTCGTGTGTATTTTTGTGTTGTCTTTATTTTCATTCTTTCTATTTTCCGCTGCAGTAACTCTGATTCTAGAACGAAAGTTTACGAATGACAAGTTTCCGCGACAAGTTTGTACGGTCGATATTCACCCCCCCCCCCTCTATCGACGGCACCGTTCGAACAAGATTTTCTTATTTATTGCTTTTAGTTTATATGCTTGTCGTACATGCATGTGAAAATTCCTCAATTATAAATAACTATATGGGAGAGGGACTCTAGGAGTCCCATGGCCTCCATTACTAATTTGACATGTGATGTGATCAAGCTTGCGCGTTGGCTCTGAGTGTCTTCCTCCATATCGGATGAGCTTGTTTCGCGGATCACTAGGTTAGACATGATTATATGATGTTATTTAGGAACGTGTGATTTTCTCCATCGGACAACACATAATCCTAGATAATTGCCTTAGTATCGTGTAATGGTAAACACATAAATGCAAATAATAGTATCCTCTCCATCGGAGCCACTGCTATTATTTGTAGGGCCGAAGAGGAACCAACTATTAATTTTATTTTTCAAAAAGTTAGGTTGACAAGATAATAAAATTAATGGGTAAAATCTCCTCTTACAAATGTAGAATTCGTATACGTCCACACTATCATGGCATGCGACATTCTCAGTGTTTTGAAGTATTGGTTGATTTTAAAATTTATTGTTTGAGGAATCAATATTTTGGATCGTCTATTTATCCCTAATGATTTGGAATTAAGAAGAGTTGTGAACCAAGGCAAGTTTGGACTGTTGATGAAAGACGCCTGTTAATATTTAGCAATAAGCCTAGAGTAAAGAGAGGATAGTGCTCTATTAATGGAGGCTTATTTACTATAGTATTAAGGGAGTAGAGTATTTGGTGTAGATATTGTAAGAGATTATAGTAGTTACGAAGTGAAGACTTAGTGATGTATGTCTGTTAGAACAGATTATGGTGTGAAGTTATTTGGCTTTAAACAGATATACATCGTAGTAGCAATAGAGTAATATTCTTGATATAAGAAAGAGAGAGGGTAAGAACTAGATATATAAAGGAAAGAGTGATAGGGATCAGTGAATAGGACCTTAGCTATAACTCACTAAATGTTAATATTATCCAAGGCAAGAATGTAGTAAGAACTCTAGGTCAAGCAAAATTACCAGGTGAAACAATCTAATAAACTATAGATTTTTGGGAAAAGATTGACCTAGGAATATTTTATAAATTCTGGTTAGAAAAAAATGAGACGATAGTTAAAGTAGAGTTGAGTAATGTTGTCAATTGGCAAACCTTGACTGCTTGATGAAAAACTCTGAGTGGAAAGGAATGACATGTTAAATAAATAGGAAGCACTGTGTGGTAAAAGAATTGTTAGCATGGATTGAGTTTGTAGAAGCGGAGACGTTGTCTTTGAGGTTGAGTTAGATTGTCTGGTGGATTAAATTGGATAAGAGAGAGATTTGATAGATAAAAGATGTATGTGAGAAGCAGAGACATTGAAATCAGTGCTAATCGAGAAGAGTAATTCGGAGTTATAAGTTGGTACATGGATGATAAACTTGTGCATAGTAAGTGAAAGTTAGAATCTTGTTTGGAGTACCACATGAAACTAAGTAGGAACACGACAGATTATATTCTTTCGCGTGTTATGTATTAGAAGCACTTGAATGTGAAGGTGTGGTCATTTTGATCTAAGAGATTGTATAACTAATAGTCAAGAAGCTAAGGAGAAGGAGGTACCTTAGTCAAGGTCTTATGGCAAAGTCAACGGTTCGAAGAAGCTACCTGGGAACGTGAGGACGAGACGAAGCGGAAGTACCCGGAGTTATTCTAAGTTCGAGGACGAACTTTCAAGAGGTATGGGGGATTGTAACGACCCAGAAAATTCTCTTAATATTTTATTAAAATATTAAGCATGTCTAGATAATTTTCCGAAGGACCTAGAGGCATTAATATGAACATTGGCCTAGAAAATCCATGTTTTCCCCATTTAAATTGGGAAAAAGGGCACTAATGGGCCTTAAGTGGGCTTACTAGTACCATAATTAACGGTGGATTTTAGGTAAAAATTAGTATAAATATAAATAGGATTTAATTAGACATATTAGCATGATTATGGGTAAGTAATAGTTTGATTTTCCTATTTAATTTGAGAAATTAGGTACTAATGGGCTTTAAATGGGCTCCAAAAGTGGGTATTAATTGGGTAAAATTTATATAAATATAAAAGAATTTTATTTAGGAATATTGGCATAATTATGGGTGATTTTTGGAGAATTTTCGAAATAAAAAGGGAATTTTCGAAAATAAGAAAAAGGATCAAATAAAATAAAAATAAAGGTGCATGGGCCAAGGATTGAACCTTGGACCTCTTGTACAACCAATGAATGCTTTAACCAACTCACCTAGCAAGGAATTCTTGTGAGGAAAGGAAGTGAATGGTGGTTAAATGGTAGAGGAAGATGAAGGGCCATAGAAAACTCTTCATTCACCACTTTAATGGTTGATTAATAAGGGGGTTTGGGAGCTTCATTCTTCATGCCATCAAGTGCATTTGCTCCTCTCTTCCTTCTCCATTCTTGCCGAGCACTCAAGGAGGACTTCTCCCTTGAGAAAACTTCACAAAAAGTCTCATCCTCCAAGATCTAAGGTCTTCTCAAGTTTCCAAGGGCTAGGTGTGGTCAAGTCTTCTTCCTTCTTTCCATCCAAGGTCTAAAAATCAAGAAATCTAAGGTAAGACTCCCTCACCTGTGGTATAATAGTTACCAACGTTTTCCATGATTTTTGGCTGGATATATGGGTGGGTTTCGGATTTAATGTTGAAGGGAAACAAAATCCAGGTTTCTATGGTTCAAAGGTTTCGGCCAGCATGTTCTAGAGGTCCATAATTATGATAAAAATCATGATAATATTATCTGATGTTCTCTTATGATGTTTATAAGTTAATTGAAATTTTTGGAGATTTTTGTCATGATATATGGGTTAGTTTCGGATTTAATGTTGAAGGGAAACAAAATCCAGGTTTCTATGGTTCAAAGGTTTCGGCCAGCATGTTTTAAAGGTCTAAAAATATGTTACAAATCATGATAATGTTATTTAGTGTTCCCTTATGATGTTTAGAAATTAAGTAAAATTTTTGGGAATTTTTGGAGTACTCTAGGACACCCTAGAGTTTCGGCCAACATGAAGGAAGCAAAACCCAGAACTTTAAGTTCAAGGGTTTCGGCCAGCATGTTTTAAAGGTCTAAAAATATGTTAAAAATCATGATAATGTTATTTAGTGTTCCCTTATGATTTTAGAAGTTAAGTAAAATTTTTGAGAATTTTTGGAGTACTCTAGGACACCCTAGAGTTTCGGCCAACATGAAGGAAGCAAAACCCAGAACTTTAAGTTCAAGGGTTTCGGCCAGCATGTTTTAAAGGTCTAAAAATATGTTAAAAATCATGATAATGTTATTTAGTGTTCCCTTATGATGTTTAGAAGTTAAGTAAAATTTTTGGGAATTTTTAGAGTACTCTAGGACACCCTAGAGTTTCGGCCAACATGAAGGAAGCAAAACCCAGAACTTTAAGTTCAAGGGTTTCGGCCGGCATGTTTTAAAGGTCTAAAAATATGTTAAAAATCATGATAATGTTATTTAGTGTTCCCTTATGATGTTTATAAGTTAATTAAAATTTTTGGGAATTTTTAGAGTACTCTAGGACACCCTAGAGTTTCGGCCAACATGAAGGAAGCAAAACCCAGAACTTTAAGTTCAAGGGTTTCGGCCAGCATGTTTTAAAGGTCTAAAAATATGTTAAAAATCATGATAATGTTATTTAGTGTTCCCTTATGATGTTTAGAAGTTAAGTATAATTTTTGGGAATTTTTGGAGTACCCTAGAGACCCTATGAGTTTCGGCCAACAACAAGGAAAGGAAACCAAGAACCCTAGGTTTGTGGGTTTCGGCCACCATGATTTTGGGGTCTATAATTATGCCAAAAAAATCTTGATAATGTTGATTAATGTTCCCTTATGATGTGTAGTAAGTAAATATAATTTTTGGGAATTTTTGGGGTACCCTAGAGTACCCTAGGGTATAGGTAATTAGGAGGTATGCTTAAGTAAGGTGGAGGAATACCATGTTAACTAAACCTATAGCTTATATGTCATGAAATATACGTTAGGTCATAGAATGTTTAGACATATGCCATGATTTAGGAATGATATGTATGTATGACATGATGTATGAATGATATGTATGTATGCCATGTCTTATGAATGATATGAATGTATGCCATGTTTATGAATGTATGCCATGCTATATGAATGATGTGTACCTATGCCATGTCTAAGAATGAAAATGATGAATGAATGTTAAGTATGGTGAATGAATGAATATGCTATGAATGATGATGCCTTTAAGGCATAATGATGATGAAAGAATGATGAATGAATGAATATGCTAAACGGCACGGTCGATGGTCAACGGTACGACGGTCATAAGGACCGGTAAATGGGCTGGTAGACGGGCCGAGCCGTAACAAGTTATGTTATGATAAAGATGCCATGAATGTCTTATGAATAATGAAGCATGAAAAGTATTTTACTTTATGAATGGGCTTGTACCGGACCGATGTATGGGTCCAAGGGATGGGCACCTTATGAACGCCCCGGTTCTGGACTACCGACTATGCTGTCCACGGTTCTGGCACTACCGAAGCTGTGCAACAGGGATGGGCACCTTAAGAACGCCTCGGTTCGGGGACTACCGACTATGCTGTCCTTACCCTAGTAGGTCGAGGCTAGCTACCTCGTATTTACTTAGGGATGCGCGCTTATGATGTATGTATGTGGTACAAGCCAGGGCCCAATGCATGTTATGATTATGTTCAAGTATTTAAAAGCATGTTTTCAAGATTAAGCATCCTTATATATATATATATATATATATTATATATATATATATATATATGCACAGTTGCTACATGCATCCATTTATGCTATGCATTATGTTATGAAAAGTATGTTTACGAAAAGTATGTTATGAAGATATGTTCATGCCATGATTTTATTTATGTTTATGCCATAATTTTATTTATGTCTATGCCATGATTTTATTATGCTCATGCCATGATTTAATTATGTTTATGTTAAGTTAGGATGTCATGATTTTATGCTAGTTTGGAATACCATGCTTTAATTATGTTTATGCTAAGTTAGGACGCCATGATCTTATTTATGTTCATGATAGTTTAGGATGCCATGATTTAATTATGTTTATGCTAGGTTAGGATGCCATGATTTATTTATGTTTATGCCATGATTTTATTTATGTTTATGCCATGATTTTATTTATGTCTATGCCATGATTTTATTATGCTCATGCCATGATTTTATTATGTTTATGTTAAGTTAGGATGCCATGATTTTATGCTAGTTTAGAATACCATGCTTTAATTATGTTTATGCTAGGTTAGGATGTCATGATTTTATTTATGTTTATGTTAGTTTAGGATGCCATGATTTAGTCATGTTTATGTTATGTTGGAATGCCATTATTTTATTTATGCTCATGTTAGTATATGATGCCATGATTTTAATTAGGTTATGCCATGATTTTATTTGTGTCTATGCCAAGTATTATGCCATGCTATGAATGTTTAGGACGTTTATGTCTATGTCAAGTATTATGCCATGCTATGAATGTTTACGATGCTTATGTTTATGTCAAGTATGATGCCATACGTGAATGTTTATGGTTATGTTTATGCCATGCTATGAATGTGATGAAGCTATGTCCATGACATGTCAAATGAATGCTAAGTGATGCTAAGGATGATGTTCTAAGTAAAGCGCTAAGAGTGCTAATGTTTCATATGCTTATGATTAAGTGACGGACGGTTTTAGTGAGTAGGAAAGAGTCTTACTAAGCCTGTGTGCTTATAGTTTTATTATCTTATACCGCAGATCACGCAAAGGAACAGTAAGGAAGCAGCAGGAGGGCTTTGCAGAATGTGTGTGATAGTGACTTGGCCAAGAGACCATATGTTTGCTTGCCTTATGATAGAACTTTACCTTTACTACTAAGTACTTGAATATGACTATGACTCTATGATATGATGCTAAAGGATGACAGAATGCTAAAGTATAACATGATGCTAAGTATAACATGATGCTAAGTATGACATGATGCTAAGTATGTTATGATGCTAGGAATGATAGAAAGTGCATGTAGGGGTAAGTTTAAAGTTTTCCGCTGCGTTATGATGTCTACATGCCCTAAGTATGTTAACGTAACACCGCTTTATGGTGGTCAACAAAAAAAAAAAGCGGGTGTTACAGGTTGGTATCAGAGCAGTAACCATCTCACTAACACACACATCAAGCCCTCATCCTGCAGCTTCCAAGTAAGTACCTTTAAGTGTATTTTATGTTCTATTATGATACCTATGACTCTAGAATGTGCAAGTATGAACCATGATTATGATGAAAGGTACTTTGAGATAAGTACCTATGAACGATATATATTTTGGTATTTTATCTTATTTTAGGAATTAAATATTTAGAATAATATAGGGGTAGGAAAAAAACTGATATTGGTCATACTTGTCCGTTAGAAAGGAAAGCAGGGTTAGAAGACAGGGTAACATAATTAATGAGAATTTATGAATGAGAAATAAACTATAAGTAGGTAGAGTAGCTAGAAGATTTTAGCTCACTTAAGGCGATATAACTAAGTGAATAACTATATGAATATATAGGTTTATAGATAACTTAACAAACTAGAGTGTAGATAGAAGAGAAATGTAGCATTTGTTATACTAGTGTTATATCCTAAAAAGAATTGTCATTTTTAATAGGCTAGCCGCTATATTTAAATAAATAGGTTATTAGTCAAAGACTGGGTATCTGGTAATGAGATTAAATATAGTATTTTATGAATTTAATGGAGAAATTAACAGAGACCGTATGCATTATAGGTTAGGTAGTTAAAACAGAGTAAGTAACTCAAATAACTAGAATAGGAAGTAATATGATGATCGATACATGAGTTTAGGTAATCTAAATATGCGACAACGATGAGGGCTGGAATTGGTAAAGGACTACGACCGTGAGATCTTCTACCATCCAGGGAAGGCAAACAAAGTGGCCGATGCACTCAGCCGGAAGTCAAGTGCCACTTTGATGTCCATGTCTAGATTACCCCGACCACCCAAAAGGGAAAATTCTGAGGGTTGGGGGTCGAGGTCATCTCCGGATGACTTTCTACCATGACAATATCGCCGACGCTATTCGAGGACAGACTAGAAAAAAAATGGGGATCCGAACCTTCAGAGAATCAAACAGGAGATTCTTGAAGGGAAGGGCGATGGTTTTCGTATCGCCGACGGAGGAGTACTACATCTTAGGGATCGTCTATTTATCCCTAATGATTTGGAATTAAGAAGAGTTGTGAACCAAGGCAAGTTTGGACTGTTGATGAAAGACGCCTGTTAATATTTAGCAATAAGCCTAGAGTAAAGAGAGGATAGTGCTCTATTAATGGAGGCTTATTTACTATAGTATTAAGGGAGTAG
Organism: Boesenbergia rotunda; assembly: GCA_024364735.1. Taxonomy (NCBI): domain Eukaryota; kingdom Viridiplantae; phylum Streptophyta; class Magnoliopsida; order Zingiberales; family Zingiberaceae; genus Boesenbergia; species Boesenbergia rotunda. Next base: position 385,815 of record JAGFNQ010002632.1, on the reverse strand, counting down.
AGTATTTGGTGTAGATATTGTAAGAGATTATAGTAGTTACGAAGTGAAGACTTAGTGATGTATGTCTGTTAGAACAGATTATGGTGTGAAGTTATTTGGCTTTAAACAGATATACATCGTAGTAGCAATAGAGTAATATTCTTGATATAAGAAAGAGAGAGGGTAAGAACTAGATATATAAAGGAAAGAGTGATAGGGATCAGTGAATAGGACCTTAGCTATAACTCACTAAATGTTAATATTATCCAAGGCAAGAATGTAGTAAGAACTCTAGGTCAAGCAAAATTACCAGGTGAAACAATCTAATAAACTATAGATTTTTGGGAAAAGATTGACCTAGGAATATTTTATAAATTCTGGTTAGAAAAAAATGAGACGATAGTTAAAGTAGAGTTGAGTAATGTTGTCAATTGGCAAACCTTGACTGCTTGATGAAAAACTCTGAGTGGAAAGGAATGACATGTTAAATAAATAGGAAGCACTGTGTGGTAAAAGAATTGTTAGCATGGATTGAGTTTGTAGAAGCGGAGACGTTGTCTTTGAGGTTGAGTTAGATTGTCTGGTGGATTAAATTGGATAAGAGAGAGATTTGATAGATAAAAGATGTATGTGAGAAGCAGAGACATTGAAATCAGTGCTAATCGAGAAGAGTAATTCGGAGTTATAAGTTGGTACATGGATGATAAACTTGTGCATAGTAAGTGAAAGTTAGAATCTTGTTTGGAGTACCACATGAAACTAAGTAGGAACACGACAGATTATATTCTTTCGCGTGTTATGTATTAGAAGCACTTGAATGTGAAGGTGTGGTCATTTTGATCTAAGAGATTGTATAACTAATAGTCAAGAAGCTAAGGAGAAGGAGGTACCTTAGTCAAGGTCTTATGGCAAAGTCAACGGTTCGAAGAAGCTACCTGGGAACGTGAGGACGAGACGAAGCGGAAGTACCCGGAGTTATTCTAAGTTCGAGGACGAACTTTCAAGAGGTATGGGGGATTGTAACGATCCAGAAAATTCTCTTAATATTTTATTAAAATATTAAGCATGTCTAGATAATTTTCCGAAGGACCTAGAGGCATTAATACGAACATTGGCCTAGAAAATCCATGTTTTCCCCATTTAAATTGGGAAAAAGGGCACTAATGGGCCTTAAGTGGGCTTACTAGTACCATAATTATCGGTGGATTTTAGGTAAAAATTAGTATAAATATAAATAGGATTTAATTAGACATATTAGCATGATTATGGGTAAGTAATAGTTTGATTTTCCTATTTAATTTGAGAAATTGGGTACTAATGGGCTTTAAATGGGCTCCAAAAGTGGGTATTAATTGGGTAAAATTTATATAAATATAAAAGAATTTTATTTAGGAATATTGACATAATTATGGGTGATTTTTGGAGAATTTTCGAAATAAAAAGGGAATTTTCGAAAATAAGAAAAAGGATCAAATAAAATAAAAATAAAGGTGCATGGGCCAAGGATTGAACCTTGGACCTCTTGTACAACCAATGAATGCTTTAACCAACTCACCTAGCAAGGAATTCTTGAGAGGAAAGGAAGTGAATGGTGGTTAAATGGTAGAGGAAGATGAAGGGCCATAGAAAACTCTTCATTCACCACCTTAATGGTTGATTAATAAGGGGGTTTGGGAGTTTCATTCTTCATGCCATCAAGTGCATTTGCTCCTCTCTTCCTTCTCCATTCTTGCCGAGCACTCAAGGAGGACTTCTCCCTTGAGAAAACTTCACAAAAAGTCTCATCCTCCAAGATCTAAGGTCTTCTCAAGTTTCCAAGGGCTAGGTGTGGTCAAGTCTTCTTCCTTCTTTCCATCCAAGGTCTAAAAATCAAGAAATCTAAGGTAAGACTCCCTCACCTATGGTATAATAGTTACCAACGTTTTCCATGATTTTTGGCTGGATATATGGGTGGGTTTCGGATTTAATGTTGAAGGGAAACAAAATCCAGGTTTCTATGGTTCAAAGGTTTCGGCCAGCATGTTCTAGAGGTCCATAATTATGATAAAAATCATGATAATATTATTTGATGTTCCCTTATTATGATTAGAAGTTAATTGAAATTTTTGGGGATTTTTGTCATGATATATGGGTTAGTTTCGGATTTAATGTTGAAGGGAAACAAAATCCAGGTTTCTATGGTTCAAAGGTTTCGGCCAGCATGTTTTAAAGGTCTAAAAATATGTTAAAAATCATGATAATGTTATTTAGTGTTCCCTTATGATGTTTAGAAATTAAGTAAAATTTTTGGGAATTTTTGGAGTACTCTAGGACACCCTAGAGTTTCGGCCAACATGAAGGAAGCAAAACCCAGAACTTTAAGTTCAAGGGTTTCGGCCAGCATGTTTTAAAGGTCTAAAAATATGTTAAAAATCATGATAATGTTATTTAGTGTTCCCTTATGATTCTTAGAAGTTAAGTAAAATTTTTGGGAATTTTTGGAGTACTGTAGGACAACCTAGAGTTTCGGCCAACATGAAGGAAGCAAAACCCAGAACTTTAAGTTCAAGGGTTTCGGCCAGCATGTTTTAAAGGTCTAAAAATATGTTAAAAATCATGATAATTTATTTAGTGTTCCCTTATGATTTTTAGAAGTTAAGTAAAATTTTTGGGAATTTTTAGAGTACTCTAGGACACCCTAGAGTTTCGGCCAACATGAAGGAAGCAAAACCCAGAACTTTAAGTTCAAGGGTTTCGGCCAGCATGTTTTAAAGGTCTAAAAATATGTTAAAAATCATGATAATGTTATTTAGTGTTCCCTTATGATGTTTAGAAGTTAATTAAAATTTTTGGGAATTTTTAGAGTACTCTAGGACACCCTAGAGTTTCGGCCAACATGAAGGAAGCAAAACCCAGAACTTTAAGTTCAAGGGTTTCGGCCAGCATGTTTTAAAGGTCTAAAAATATGTTAAAAATCATGATAATGTTATTTAGTGTTCCCTTATGATGTTTAGAAGTTAAGTATAATTTTTAGGAATTTTTGGAGTACCCTAGAGACCCTATGAGTTTCGGCCAACAACAAGGAAAGGAAACCAAGAACCCTAGGTTTGTGGGTTTCGGCCACCATGATTTTGGGGTCTATAATTATGCCTAAAAAATCTTGATAATGTTGATTAATGTTCCCTTATGATGTGTAGTAAGTAAATATAATTTTTGAGAATTTTTGGGGTATCCTAGAGTACCCTAGGGTATAGGTAATTAGGAGGTATGCTTAAGTAAGGTGGAGGAATACCATGTTAACTAAACCTATAGCTTATATGTCATGAAATATACGTTAGGTCATAGAATGTTTAGACATATGCCATGATTTAGGAATGATATGTATGTATGACATGATGTATGAATGATATGTATGTATGCCATGTCTTATGAATGATATGAATGTATGCCATGTTTATGAATGTATGCCATGCTATATGAATGATGTGTACCTATGCCATGTCTAAGAATGAAAATGATGAATGAAAGTTAAGTATGGTGAATGAATGAATATGCTATGAATGATGATGCCTTTAAGGCATAATGATGATGAAAGAATGATGAATGAATGAATATGCTAAACGGCACGGTCGATGGTCAACGGTACGACGGTCATAAGGACCGGTAAATGGGCCGGTAGACGGGCCGAGCCGTAACAAGTTATGTTATGATAAAGATGCCATGAATGTCTTATGAATAATGAAGCATGAAAAGTATTTTACTTTATGAATGGGCTTGTACCGGACCGATGTATGGGTCCAAGGGATGGGCACCTTATGAACGCCCCGGTTCTGGACTACCGACTATGCTGTCCACGGTTCTGGCACTACCGAAGCTGTGCAACAGGGATGGGCACCTTAAGAACGCCTCGGTTCGGGGACTACCGACTATGCTGTCCTTACCCTAGTAGGTCGAGGCTAGCTACCTCGTATTTACTTAGGGATGCGCGCTTATGATGTATGTATGTGGTACAAGCCAGGGCCCAATGCATGTTATGATTATGTTCAAGTATTTAAAAGCATGTTTTCAAGATTAAGCATCCTTATATATATATATATATGCACAGTTGCTACATGCATCCATTTATGCTATGCATTATGTTATGAAAAGTATGTTTACGAAAAGTATGTTATGAAGATATGTTCATGCCATGATTTTATTTATGTTTATGCCATAATTTTATTTATGTCTATGCCATGATTTTATTATGCTCATGCCATGATTTAATTATGTTTATGTTAAGTTAGGATGTCATGATTTTATGCTAGTTTGGAATACCATGCTTTAATTATGTTTATGCTAAGTTAGGACGCCATGATCTTATTTATGTTCATGATAGTTTAGGATGTCATGATTTAATTATGTTTATGCTAGGTTAGGATGCCATGATTTATTTATGTTTATGCCATGATTTTATTTATGTTTATGCCATGATTTTATTTATGTCTATGCCATGATTTTATTATGCTCATGCCATGATTTTATTATGTTTATGTTAAGTTAGGATGCCATGATTTTATGCTAGTTTAGAATACCATGCTTTAATTATGTTTATGCTAGGTTAGGATGCCATGATTTTATTTATGTTTATGTTAGTTTAGGATGCCATGATTTAGTCATGTTTATGTTATGTTGGAATGCCATTATTTTATTTATGCTCATGTTAGTATATGATGCCATGATTTTAATTAGGTTATGCCATGATTTTATTTGTGTCTATGCCAAGTATTATGTCATGCTATGAATGTTTACGACGTTTATGTCTATGTCAAGTATTATGCCATGCTATGAATGTTTACGATGCTTATGTTTATGTCAAGTATGATGCCATACGTGAATGTTTATGGTTATGTTTATGCCATGCTATGAATGTGATGAAGCTATGTCCATGACATGTCAAATGAATGCTAAGTGATGCTAAGGATGATGTTCTAAGTAAAGCGCTAAGAGTGCTAATGTTTCATATGCTTATGATTAAGTGACGGACGGTTTTAGTGAGTAGGAAAGAGTCTTACTAAGCCTGTGTGCTTATAGTTTTATTATCTTATACCGCAGATCACGCAAAGGAACAGTAAGGAAGCAGCAGGAGGGCTTTGCAGAATGTGTGTGATAGTGACTTGGCCAAGAGACCATATGTTTGCTTGCCTTATGATAGAACTTTACCTTTACTACTAAGTACTTGAATATGATTATGACTCTATGATATGATGCTAAAGGATGACAGAATGCTAAAGTATAACATGATGCTAAGTATAACATGATGCTAAGTATGACATGATGCTAAGTATGTTATGATGCTAGGAATGATAGAAAGTGCATGTAGGGGTAAGTTTAAAGTTTTCCGCTGCGTTATGATGTCTACATGCCCTAAGTATGTTAACGTAACACCGCTTTATGATGGTCTATAAAAAAAAAAAAGCGGGTGTTACAGAGTCCATGGAAGTCCTCCAGCTAGCTCTTGTCGCTCCTTGTGGGTGGAGAAACCTCGCCATAAACTCCCGAAAATACCTGAGCACTAGAAGACTACTAATAAGCTCTAACCAAGCTTATTTCGTCAAGAACTCTCAGCAGAAACTGAGCTCTCTTAAATAGAGCTCTTTGCTGAAATGATCATTACCAGTCAACTGGTCCAAGCCCCAGTCGACTGGTCCCACTTTGATTCGAATGTTACAACTCAATATTCGAAATCTAGCTGCCATCAGTCGACTGATCCAAGCATCAGTCGACTGGTCGACCCCTAAACCTAAGGTTTCCCTTCCCGAGTACAATTCTCTCAGCACTCGAACCCTAGGATTTTCCGAGTACACTTCTCTCAGTACTCGAACCCTCATGACTTACCTGACTCTTCATCTAGCAGCCTCGATCTGTTGCCTTCAAGCCTTCTTCAACTCTGGCTCTCGTCCCTCGGATGCATGCAAGCCCACGGCTTGTCTACCATGCCATCCTTCGCGTATGCCTCGAAGTTTACTTCCCTCAGCTTCTTGTCCCTGCTTTGTCCACGATCCCTCAGATGCATACAAGCCCATGGCTTGTCTCCTCACACCATCCTTCACCGGACCTGAAGCCATCCAGCTAAGTCCATGTGTATCCTACACACCTGCACACTCAAATACACATATCAAACACAAGGATGAACCTAACTTAAACCTTTTGTCCAAACATCAAAACACATGGTCACTCCGGAACATAGATTGCCCCAACAGGATCATGACCTTAAAATGATGGCGCATCTCAATGAGATGGAGGTCCTTGGAGCAGAGATCGATGGGGAAACCCAGGTCGATATCATTCTCCTGTTTCTACCTAGGAGTTTTGAATAGTTTCGCCTGAAATACATTATGAACAAACGTACATATTCGTTAGCGGAACTTCTGGCAGAACTCCAGGTGGCAGAGGAGCTTTTTCATCAGAGTGCTCATGCTTTGGTTGCTCAGAAGATTTCTACTTCTAAGCTGAAAGATAGGAAAAAGAAGAAACAAGGTGTGGCAAAGAAGGCAAGATCTCAAGGACCTCAGGCTGGTGTGAAGAAGCCGAAAGGCAAGTGCCTCACATGCAAGCAAACTGGACACTGGAAGGCGGACTATCCCCGTCGTCAAGATAAAGGTATATCTTTTTGTTTAATTGTTGAAACATGCATAGCGGTGTTATCTACCGGTACCAATGTGTAGATACGGGAGCCACTGATCATGTCTGCAATATTTTACAGAGGTTCCAGGAAACCCGACGACTAGCTGATGGAGAGTTTGCCATCTACATGGGCAATGCTATGGAGGTGGCGGCTATTGCAGTGGGAGACATTTATTTATCGTTTGATATAAACAAAGTTTTGGTTTTAAGAAATTACCTTTATGTACCTACTTTTAGAAAGAACCTTGTTTCAGTTTGTAAACTAATAAAGGATGGGTATTCTATTTCATTTAATGACAGAGTTGTTATAAAAAGGAATAGAGAGATTATCTATTCTGGTGCGATGGTTGGCAATTTATATACTTTTGAACCAAAATCTCCCACGATGCAAGTAGAAGTAAATAACTCATCGTCTAACCAAAATAAGAGAAAAGAGCCTTCGAAGATGAACCAAACATATCTTTGGCATCTAAGACTTGGTCATATTAACCTAAGTAGGATTCATAGGTTGATAGCCGATGGGCCCTTGGGTTCATTGGTGGTGGAAGATTTCTCAACCTATGAATCTTGCTTGGAAGGTAAGATGACCAAGAGGCCTTTCAAGGCCAAGGGGTATAGAGCCAAAGATGTGTTAGAGTTGGTTTATTCTGATTTGTGTGATCCTATGTCTATCCAGGCTAGAGATGGCTTTGAATATTTCGTCTCTTTTATAGACAATTATTCAAGGTATGGATACATTTACTTGATGCGTCACAAGTCTGAATGCTTTGATAAGATTAAAGAATTCAAGGCTGATGTAGAGAAACGTCAAGGTAAAAGTATCAAGACACTATGATCGTATCGTGGTGGTGAGTACCACTTGGGAGAGTTTAGGAATTACTTATCAGAGGCTAAGATTCAATCCAAATTATTTGCACCCGGTACGCCCCAACAGAATGGTGTAACAGAGCGAAGGAATAGGACCCTTATGGAGATGGTTAGATCGAAGATGAGTTACTCCGAGATGCCAAATTCATTCTAGGGATATGCTCTGGAAATGGCAGTGTACATTCAGAACTTGGTACCATCTAAGACAGTACCCTCTACTCCCACAAAATTGTGGACTGGGCGAAAGTCTAGTCTAAGACATATTCGGATTTGGGGTAGTCCAGCACATGTGCTGAAGGGAGATGTTGATAAGTTGGAATCTCGTACAGAAGTACGCTTGTTCTTAGGCTATCTTAAAGGAACGAAAGGAGGTTTGTTCTATAGTCCTAAAGATCAGAGGGTGATCGTTAGCATGAATGCCTGATTTTTAGAAGAAGACTATTTGATGAACCATAAGCCCATGAGTAGGATTATTCTTAAGGAATTAAAAAGGGAAGTTCCAACTTCAGTACCAATGGTACAAGAGGACATACCGCAAATGACTGCACCGTGTGACACAGAGGATACACAGGTGGTACCTCATCATAGTGGGAGGGTTGTTAGACAACTTGAGAGATTCATGTTCTTGGGAGAGTCTTCGGACTTGGTCCCTAGCGAACAAGAACCTAATCCCTGGACCTATAACGAGGCACTCCAAGATAAAGATGCAGTATCTTGGCAAAGGGTGATGAATTCAGAGATAGAATCTATGGAGTCTAATCATGTCTGGGAGCTAGTAGAACCACCCAATGGTGTAAAAGCCATTGGATGCAAGTGGATCTACAAGAGAAAGAGAGGATCAGACGAGAAGGTAGAGACCTTCAAAGCAAGGCTTGTTGCGAAAAGGTATACTCAGAAAGAGGGTATCGATTATGAGGAGACCTTTTCACCGGTAGTCATGCTTAAGTCGATCCGGATTCTCTTATCTATTGCCACTCATATGGATTATGAGGTTTGGCAGATGGATGTCAAGATAGCTTTCCTTAACGGAAGTCTTGAGGAAAACATCTATATGAAACAACCAGAGGGATTCATTGTTAATGGCAAAGAGCATCTTGTGTGTAAGCCTAATCGGTCCAATTATGGATTGAAGCAAGCTTCACAATCTTGGAACATCCGCTTTGATGAGGTAATCCAGTCATATAGATTTATTCAAAATCCGGATGAGCCTTGTGTATACAAGAGATGTGACAGAAACATAGTGGTATTTCTTGTACTATACGTAGATGATATTTTGCTCATTGGCAACAATGTCAAAGTATTATCAGACATAAGGGTATGGTTGTCCAAAGAATTTGATATGAAGGACTTGGGAGAAGCAGGTCACATCCTTGGGATCAAGATTATAAGGGATCGCAAGAAAAGGATGTTGTGTTTATCTCAAGATTCATACATAGACACTGTCCTAACTCATTTTAGCATGGAAAACTCCAAGAAAGGTTTTCTACCTTTCCGGTATGGAGTTCCTCTATCTAAAGAGATGTGTTCTAAAACATCAAAGGAGATAGAGAAGATGAAGGCAGTTCCTTATGCTTCAACTGTAGGAAACCTCATGTATGTTATGCTATGTACGAGACCAGATATCTGCTTTGCGGTGGGCATTGTTAGCAGATATCAGAGTAATCCAGGACAGGGACATTGGACTATGGTAAAGCATATATTGAAATACCTGAGAATGACTAAGGATTATATGCTAGTTTACCAGACAGATCAATTACTCCCTGTAGGTTACATGGATTCAAACTTCTAATCAGATAGGGATAAAAGTAAGTCTACCTCGGGGTATGTGTTTACTTTAGGAGGTGGAGCCATAGAATGGAGTGTCAAGCATAAATGCGTGGTGGACTCCACCATGGAAGCAAAGTATGTGGCAGCCTCTAAGGCGGCCAAGCAAGTTGTATGGCTCAGGAACTTCTTGATGGACTTGGATGTGATTCCTGGTTTGCCCAGAGCTATCATAATTTATTGTGATAAAAGTCATGCAGTTACAAACTCGAAGGAATCGTGAGCCCATAAGACGAGTAAAGACATAGAGCCAAGTACGACCTGATACGAGAGATCGTAAAACGAGGAGAAGTTGTTGTCGCCAAGATTGTATCAGAGGACAACCTGGCAGATATATTCACTAAGGCCCTTCCAGCGAGAGCTTTTGATAGGCATGTGGAGGATATGGGAGTCAGATGTATGGCATTGTGAGGACAGCATAGTCTTTTAGTATAAGTGGGAGATTGTTAGGAAGTATACTAAAAGCCTTGATTTTATATAGATATCAACATTTTGAAAGAGAATCACATGATCACTATTTACATATTTATTGGTTATTTATGTGCATATTGTCTAATACTTTACATTGTAGATAACATGGTGTGTAGTGTCACACAGAAGATCATGTTATCAGTCCCTTGTAGAGTATAAGTAGAGGCTCACAACCGAGATGATTTTGGACAAACCATTGGGATGGTTGTAGTGTAATTTGGTATTGGTTTATCTTGACCATAAAATTACACTAGTACATTTTGTGTGGATTGTGCAGAGCCGATATAGAGGTGATTCAATTTATACTGACTATATAATTGAATCAGACCTCAGATATTATGAAGTACATGCTCTTAATCCCGATATAATAATGGGCACATGTACTTAATATTTATTTCTTTGATTTACCAATGGGCGAGATTTATTTGTTAAATTGATAGACCTGGTAAGTTGGGAAATAATATTATTTACATCGTGTGTCATTGATTATAGAAGAAAATCATGTCCTGGTGAGTCAGGTTGATGATGTCCCCTTGAGGAGCTCATAAAGCTCATCATGTTAAATCCTGCAGGTGGACTTGGTCCGACATGATGTTAAGGTTGAGTGGTACTACTCATGGAGTTAGGTGTTAATTAATTAAATTGTCAGTAATTTAATTAATTAATAGGCATTCGATATCTTAAACATGGGGAGATTTTTGTACTCATAATAGGTGGAGCCCATATTTAAATATGGGGGTTGGTGAGGTGGATCAATGGTGATCCTCTAGTGAAATGGATCATTATTAATGGATCGGGCCTTGATCCATTGGGTGGCCAAGATCCAACTCCTCCTCATGGTCCCTATTGTAGCCTATATATATACCTTATGAGTCATGAGACCAAGGCATATCATCCAATACAACCCTAAGACTCTCTAATCTTTTCTCTCCTCCTCTCTCTCTCCTAGGGTTCCAAGTGGCCGGCGGCTAAGGGTGAGCAAGGGAGGTGGCGCAAGGTCTAGGGAAGGGAGAAACTCATCACTTTTTCCTCTTCTCTTCACCTTTCCCTCTCTTCTTCCCTAAGGGGCTCGGCAGCACTCGAAAAAGGAAGAGGCGAGCACCACATTGGCTCAAAGGTGGTTGGCTGTGAGCAAGGGAAAGGATTAGGCTTGGGCCGTTAGGGTTTCAAGGAAGAAGAAGTGTTCTTCTTCTTCTTCTTCATCATCTAGCCGACGGTGGAAGCAACCGAAACCCTAGGCTTTCGGCACAAGGAAAAAGAAGAGAGAAAGTGAAGTTGTGGTGGTTTTGGTGACTTCGGTTCTTGGAGGATCGTCTCCCACACGACGTCCAAGAAGGGGATAGGTTATATAGTAGAAGATCGCGAGGTAAACGAGAGATATATCTTCTCTTATGGTTCCCTTGATCTTGTTTATTATTGTAATTAATTGTTTGATTATTGTTCATCATTTCATGTTGATAATAATCCTGGACCCTGATGATAAGCACAAATGCCGGTGATCCACTCATCGTCTATTCCGCGGCTAATCGGTTGGACGAGATTGACTGCTAGAACAACACATTTGTTCAAGCGGTCGCTCGAATCAATTAGCACGATGATGAGACGGTCATTTGGGAAATTGTTCTCCATTCGAATTGAAAATTTTTAATCCGTGGACATGGAGAGGTTTCCCATGCGCGGCCTGAAATCTCCTCAGAACCCAATAATTGGTATCAGAGCCAATGGTTTCCGATTTTGTGTGTTTTGGATTCAGTTATATTTTTGCACTTTATCATATATTTTATTTTGCCAGATAATAGTAGGTTGTGCGTAGGCTAACTCTTTGGTTGCAAGCACGAGATTCGACTATTATGGCTAAATATGTGTGTATGTGATTGTGTGTGCATGTGTGTAATATTATTTGAATCCTCGGGGTTGACGAGGATAGATTTAGGATTTAATTTTTGTAATTAAATACGGTAATTGTTTACACGCACTTTTTGATTTACATTCGATCTAAACTTGTTGTACACTCCTTTGTGGAGTATAGGACCGATGGATGTAAATTAAAATTGCATTTTATCTAGGGAGTTATTGGTTCAAGAGTATATAAATTGTCAACCAATGTACCAGAATAGATAATCTCTCTATTCCTTTTTATAACAACTCTATCATTAAAAGAAATAGAATATATATCCAAAAATAACTTAGAAACTGAAATTAAATTCTTTCTAAAAGTAGGTACATAAAGACAATTTCTCAAAACTAAAGTTTTATTCCTATCAAAAGATAAATAAACGTCTCACACTGCAATCGCCGCAAAGAATTGCAGACAAGATCAGTCGTCTGGTTTCCTAGAACCCCTGTAAAGAATTGCAGACAAGACCAGTGGCTCCCATATCTACACACCAGGTACCGGTAGATAACACCGCTAAACATGTTTCAACAACTAATGAAAAAGATATACCTTTGTTCTCCTTTTGGCAGGGACAGTCCACCTTCCAATGTCTAGTCTGCTTGCATGTGAAGCACTTGCCTTTCAGCTTCTTCACTCCAGCCTGAGGTCCTTGAGATCCAGTCGCCTTCTTTGCTAAACCTTGTTTCTTCTTCTTCTTGCCTTTTGGCTTAGAAGTAGAAACCTTTTCAGCAATAAAAGCACGAGCACTCTGATGAAATAGCCCCTCTGCTGCCTGGAGTTCTGTCAGAAGCTCCGCCAATGAATATATCCTTTTGTTCATATTGTAGTTCAGGCGAAACTGGTCAAAACTCCTAGGTAGCGTTTGGAGAATGATATCGACCTGGGTTTCCCAATCGATCTCCACTCCAAGGACTTCCATCTCATTCAAATGAGTCATCATTTTGAGTACATGATCCCTCACGGGTGTCCCCTCGATCATGGTGCGTCATCAAGTTCCTCATTGCCTCTTGCCTGGTAGCCCGATTCTGGTGTTCAAAGAGTTCCTTGAGATTGAACATCATGTCATAACCAGAAGCGAAGGCCTGGTGTTGATGTTGCAGCAAATTTGACATAGAAGCCAAAATGTAACACCGCGTCATCTCGCCTGCCTTCACCCACTTCTTATAATGTTTCTTCTCCTCTTCACTAAAATTCTCGCTAGGCTTTTCAGGACAGATCTCAAAGAGTATAAATTTGTACTCCTCGATAGTTAAGACAATGTCCAGGTTCCTTTTCCGATTGATATAATTGGGACCAGTAAGTTTATTCTCTTTTAAAATAACAGCAAGTGGGTTGAAAGCCATTTTGAAAAATCCTGAGAATCACAATGGTTAAAACATTAGTTTTTAAAATAATATTGATTCCTCAAACAATAAAATTTTAAAAACACCAACACCTCAAAACACCGCGAATTTTGTATGCCACGATAGTGTGGACGTATACAAATTCAGCATTTGTAAGAGGAGCTTTTACCCATTAATTTTATTATCTTGTCAGCCTTACTTATTGATAAATAAAATTAATAGTTGGTTTCTCTTCGGCCCTACAAATAATAACAGTGACTCTGATGGGGAGGATACTATTATTTGCATCTAAGTGTACACTATTACACCATACTAAAGCAATTATCTAGGATTATGTCCCTTCCAATGGGGAAGATCACACGCTCCTAAATAATTTCCTATAATTATTTTTGATCTAGTGATCCGCGAAACAAACTCATCCGATATGGAGAAAGGCACTCAGAGCCAACATGCAAGTTTGTTCGCATCATCTATCAAATTTGTAATGGAGGCCACATGACTCAAAGATTCCCTCTCTCACTTAGTAATTTAAATTGAGGAATTTTCACATGCAAAAACAACAAGCATATCAAACAATAAGTAATAAATATGAAAAATTAAATTTCCAACTATTATAGCTTTTGTTCTCCAATATGCCTCCCGTGTGTTGCCACCTCGTCTCTATCTTCTCCACCACCATACGCAAGCAAGAAGAAGCCCCGAGCCGAGATAAAAAAATTATTTTAATTTACATCCTTCGATCCTATACTCCACAAAGGAGTGTACATGAAATCTAGATCGAAATAAATTAAAATAATTGGCTAAACAATGTCATATTTAATTACAAAAATTAAATACTAATTAGCCTCGTCAACCCCGAGGATTCAAATAAATTATTACAATCATGCACACACAATCACATTCAATCACAATAGTCATAATAGTTGGATCTTATGTCTGCAACCAAAGAGTTAGCCTACGCACATCCTACTATTATTCGACATAAAATTATATATGAAAAATGCATGAAAGTAACCGAATCAAAAACACACAAAATCAAAAACCTTGGCTCTGATACCATTTGTTGGGTTTCAGTTTCCCATTCAGTTAGATTGATCTCCATTTCCCCAGATTAAAATTTTCTATTAATTAGAAATAACCCGGATGGAGAGAACCATTCCGATCGACTGTTTCATCATTGTACTAATCGATTTGAGTGACCACTTGAACAAACTTGTTGTTCAAGCAATGTAACTCTTCTAATCGATTAGTTGCAGAATAGACGATGATTTGGATCGCCGATTTTTGTGTTTGATTACCGGGTCCATGACATAAACATGAATACAATTAATTAAGATGCAAGAATGAACAAACCAAGATTTATACCTCTTGTTTACCTCGCGATCTTCTACTGTATTCCTATCCTCTTCTTGGACGTCATGTGGGCGACGATCTTCCAAGAAACGAAGTCACCAAGGCCAACTTCTTCTCCCACCAAGCATACGCTAAAACCCTAGAGGAAGAAGTTCTTCCTCACCTTGCATCGCCGACCGCCGGACCCCTAGCTCCTCTTCCTTGCGCCGCCGGCCAATTCCAAGCTTCAAGGATGTGCCGACCAAAGGAAGAACAGTAGAGGAAGAAGAAGAAGAAGAAGATGAGGAAGAAGAAGAAATTCTCTTCCTCACAAAACCCTAACCGCCGGTTCATCCTTGCTCCCTTGTCGCCGGCGCCAAAAAGGTGAGAATTCTCCTTGTTTTCTTGCCGCCGACCAAACCTTCTCCTTGCTTTTGATTTGAGCATGCCCAAGGGATGGAAGTGGAAGAGGAAGACACAAAAGGAGCTCACTAGTAGAATTTTCGGCATTTACTTCGGCGATAATTACTTCGGCAATAATTAATGATGAAGTAATATACATTAATAAACTTCGATAATAAAATTGACGTAGTAAATATAGTTTTAGACTTCATAGAATAAAAAAAATAGACTTTTTCTAAAATTTTTAATAATTATTACTTCGCAATTTGTATTTAATGAAGTATAAGGTTTACAATAAAATTTATAATTTTAATGGGCGAAGTAATAAAATTGAACCGATAAAATAAAATAAAATCTGAACCGATTTTTCTCTCGCTCCGCAGCTAATATTCCTAATTTTCTCCCGCTCCCAAGCTAATCCCCTATTTCGCGCTTGGTGCTAAATTTCTCCCGCTCCGCATGCAGCTTAATCTCGTAATATTTTCTTCCCTACTTTTCTACCGCACTTAACCTAAATTATATCAGTCGGCCGATCGCTTCGCAGCTTTTGCTTCTCCCGCTTCGACCTAAGTTTCTCCCGCGCGCGTCACCCCATCTCCAAGCGATCGGCGACCTAAATTTCTATGCCCTGCTCTTCTCTGCTCTGCTCTGCTCTGCTTCGGCGACCTAGGTTGCTTCCCGGTGATTCCCATCTCTTCTCTTCTCCGTTCACATCACTTCTCTGCTCCTGCTTCACGGCGACCACAGATCGCGACCACAGATCGTGATCCCCCTATCTTTCTCTTTTCTGCTTCTGCTTTGCGACGACCACAGATCGTGAACTCCAAATCCGAACTCCAAGTTAGCGGCTCTTTCTCTTCAGGAAGAAATCTTTCTCTCCAAAGGGCTCATATCTGTGCTAGGGTTTTGCTGGACGGTAAAATCTGGCTCCATATCTTTCTCTGCTCCATTTCTGTTTTATTCTTCTTGTTTATACTCGTATCTTATTTTTTTCTAAGTTAAGGAATAAGATTGGTACAGACGATTGTGCTTCAAGTTGGTTTTCTTTTTTACAGCTTCTTAGTTAAGTTGGTTTTCTTTGAGATCAAAGGAATGTATGCCAAAACAGATATAATTTGAGTTCTTTTTTTACCTCGAGCTCATATGTTAAATTGACTATCAGAATTTCGAGGAAGAAATTTTGAAATCGTATGGCACTTGTTTCTTAAATCTTGAGAAAAAAGATATTTATTGAATTGCATATGCTACAAAAAGGAATTGTAAAAGATTTTAGTTATTAAATGTAAGGTTAATTCCCAAATCTAGCCTGACTACTTATGAATCTAGCCTAAGTTTCAAAAACAATTAAACGAGTATGAAATTACAATTTGATAAAGAATTTAACACTTGCATTAGTTTATTTTTTTAGCTGTCACACCATTTATTTAGCATGCCTAATGAGCATCTAGACTATTACACTTAACCTTGATTATAAGGAATAGTTTCTGTATAGGGTTTGAGTTGATTGCTAGTAAGTTGAATTTAATAAATTTGATTTGAATGTTCATTAGGTGATTAAAAATGCTGATTAGGCAAGTAGTAGGCATTGCCTGTACTAAATTTTGGACTAACGAAGAACTTACAGTTGGCTAGATTTGCGATCACAAGTTCTTACCATATTAGTTCTTTCTGAAACTTCAGGTCAAAACATCTAGGTGCATTAAAATGAAGATGAAAAGCCTTTTATTGAAGGTAGAGGGAATTTATTATAAATTAATTATTGAACATATAGGAAATTTAGACACAATAATGTGGTTAGTTTAGAAATATGATAAATTGCTGTCATCCAATACCATATATCAGTACTTTTGTCGGTACCTTTCTCTCATATGTATCCAATCACTGACCCATGTATTGAGGGACATGATTTTTGCAAACTTACATGGCTTGAGCTTCAAACGGATTGCATAATTAGGTGAAATTTACATTGATTTCTTGTTTATTTTCTAGAATGAGTTTGGTGTTTTTTTTTCGCACCTCTGATTCCATGCTTGATGCTTCTGAAGGGCACTAAGATTTCTTGTTTGTTTTCTAGAATGAGTCAGGCTAGAAATAGTATGTTGTTTTCTAGAATGAGTCAGGCTAAAAGACCAGGTTTTAAACAATTAATGGTATGTATTGTGCTTATGTATGAAGATATGAATGGGTGGTTCTTATAACTTGATTGTGACCATTACATTACCTTTTATATTTCATTATAGGGTAATCTAAAACAAAGTGGTTCAATTGAATGTGGATATTGTGTGATGAGGTACATGAAAGAGATAGTAGAATGTGAAAATCCATAGTTGGAGAGGATGGTAATATTTTTTTGTATTATATGCTTTGGTTTATAATTGAGATAAACTATTACAGTTGGATGAATCTAATGCATTTTGTATTTTTGCTCAAAAGTTTGCAGGAATAATCAAGGATCAATATTACCAACAATCCAAATATGATGATGTTAGAAGTGAATGGAGTGAATTTGTCTACTCATATGTAGGTGTCTAAATTGGTGGTGTACTTAGGATACATATTTTGATCTTTCATTATGGATTTTGGATATACTTGTGGATATATATTTTGGTTATATATACTTGTGGATTTGTGGATATGTACTTGTGCATTGATGGATTCGTTGATATATATTTATCATTTTGAATGGATAATTGTTTAATTTTAATGAAGTAAAAATAATTTTTACTTCACTCTTTTATTAAATTAGTGTGGTGGTAATTGACATTTACTTCATTAAACTAAAATTATATTGTAATAAAATATGATTATTTACTTCGATAATAAAATTTAATGGTGAAGTAATCAAAAATAAAATACTTCATCCATTTGAATTGTGATGAAGTTAAAAAATATATTTACTTCATCACAATTTAATAATTGTGAAGTCGTTACAAATCTATTGCCTCTGTATCATACAAAATAATGAAGTCTTTGAAATCGATTACTATGCCAATAAACGTATATGATGAAGTAACATAATACTATATACTTCGATAAATATAAATACTGGTGAAGTTATAAAATATATTTGCTTCGATAATTAATGTAAATTGTGAAGTTATATATCATCTATTACTTCGTCGCATTACAAAACTACTAAAGCAATAAATATTTTTTTACTTCGACAATTAATTTAAACTGTAAAGTTTTATATCATCGATTACTTCGGCACTTTACAAAACTAACGAAGTAAAAGACAAGTTTTTACTTCAGAATCGGTCTAAATCTGAACCGGATTGCCTCTTTGAACCGGTAAAAGACTTCGCTAATTTCATGGATATGACTTCGGTTATATGGCGAAGTAAAATAATCCCTTTTTTACTTCACGTGCGTCTACTTCGGTAATTATCTATCTATGACTTCGGTGAATATACGAAGTAAATGTCGAAAATTCTACTAGTTAGAAGAGAAGAGATGAAATTCCTCCTCCCGCCCGACCCTTCTTCTTCTTACCTCACCGTCGGCAACAAAACCCTAGGAGAGAGAAAGGATTAAGAGGAGAAAATAGGGAGGCTTAGGGTTAATTGTGATGCCTTGGTCTCATGACTCATGAGATATTTATAGGCTACAATAGGAACCATGAGGAGGAGATAGTTTTAGCCTCCTAATGGATCCTATGCCCGATCCATTAATGATAACCCGGTCCACTATGAGGTTATCATTGAACTACCCACCAACCCCCATAAATAAATATGGGCTCCACCATATTATGTGTACATAATCTCCTCGTATTTAAGATCTCGCATATCCATTAATTAATTAAATTACTGATAATTTAATTAATTAATATCTAACTCCATGAGTAGTACCACTCAACCTTATCATCATGTCGGACCAAGTCCACCTATAGGATTTACATGATGAACTTTATGAGCTCCTCAAGGGGGCATCATCATCCTAACGCATTAGGACACGATTTTCTTCTATAATTAATGGCACACCATGTAAATAATATTATTTTCTAATTTACTGGGCTTATTGATTTAACAAATAAATCTCGCCCATTGGTAAATCAAAGAAATAGATATTAAGTATATGTGTCTGTTATTATATCGGGATTAAGAGCATGTACATCATAATATTTGAGGTCTGATTTGATTATATAGTCAGTATAAATCGAATCACCTCTAAGTCAGTCCTGCTCAATACACACAAAGTGTACTAGTGTAATTCTATAGTTAAGATAGACTAATACCAAATTACACTACAACCATTCCAATGGTTTGTACAAATCCATCTCGGTTGTGAGCCACTACATATACTTCATAAGGGACTGATAACATGATCTTCTTTGTCGCACCACAAACCACGTTATCTACAATGTAAAGTAAAGGACAATGCCCCCGCAGGAATGGCGCAATTGGTAATGGCTCACTTGGGTGATCCCTCACTTCCCGGGTTTGATTCCTCCCTGGTAGAGCGCGTAGTATGTTGACGGAAGAAATCACCATAGGCTGCTGCGTGGTCGGGCCATCGGGTATCGATATCATCAGTGGTGAAGTCGCCACGTGTCTTCGTCCCGCGATTTACCCTCGTTGACCAATGGGGACTCTCATTGAAGGCTGTGGGGCAGGGTCGGTAAGCCACGCAGATTAGTCGGGCACAAGCCTGGATATCCCTTGTAAATCAAAAAAAAAAGTGAAGGACAATAGCATATACATCAAATATAAAATACAAACAATGACCATTTCCATTATGTAGATATTCATACAAAAGCTAAACTTTTATTATACATCCTAACACGTTGATGTCATTTCCATTCCACATCATCTAACTAGTGTAATTTAATATCATAAAAATTTGGATTATATGATTATGTCTACCATATTTTGTCCTATATGCATGTGATATGTATGTTGTAATAATTAGTTTAATTATTATTTGCCTTTTACTACGCATTTGTGAAACATGCCCAATGCACACCGCTCCCCAAAAGTTGGCATCAGAGCCTGATTGTGCTTCGACATAATCATAAAATTATTTTACGAGTAGTAGTTGGTGATTATTTTAATTTTGAAAATATTCCAGAAATAATTTTGGAAAGTTTCCTAATTTGATAGGAAATTCTAATTTTAGAAATGTTCCAAAATGATTTTGGAAATTATAATTTTGGAAAGTTTCCTAATTGATAGAAAATTCCAATTTTGGAAATTTTTGAAATAATTTAGGAAATTTCAATTTAGAAATATTCTAAATTATTTAAGAGATTATAATTATGAAATATATTTCCAAATCTGTTAGGCAATTTCATATTAGGAAATTGTTTCCTAATTAATTAATTTTTTATTAAGAATTATTTTCTAAAATAAAATATGTAATTATTTTCTAATTTAATTAAGCAGCCTTGATTTAAGGGAATCAGATTGTTAATAATATTTTATTTCTAAATAAAATTTATGACAACTATGATATTATTTAAGTCATGATTAGTTGCATTAATTATACCATGTCATATCATTTGTCATGATTAGTTGCATTAATTATTCCATGCCATATAGATAGTTTATTTATTTGCATGGAAAAGAGAATGAGACTTAAAAACTCTTACAAAATAATTAAAGTCAATACCTTTCGTTTATATGGTAAGAGTCAGAGATTGGGTTGTTGAACTCACTCCAAGCTCATCTTGAAATTAGATATGTTCGAACAATTGGGATATGATCTCATGACTAACCGATCTGCTTTAATTTGAAACGTTAATTTGTTGGACTTACTCCAAAGTCAATGTGGTTAGGGGTGAAGTTGGGTAATATACATATGATGTATACGTTTTTATATGTTAACAACTCGATGTTTATGTTAAATAGTTGATAGCATAATGTGATATATAAAATTGGTATATGTGATTACTACCACTAGAGTTAAGAATGGCTTGTTGGACTCACTCCAATGTTGTTCTTATCTATAGTGGATAGCAACTAATTTTAGAAAAACCTACACAATCTCTCAAATTCAAAGTAAGGGCTCTTGAATTTGATAAATAAATAGGATTCACGTGTGTATGTAAATTGTTTACATTTATAAAGTGAAACATCTCTCTCATGTTTGCTCGATTGTGTATTTCTTGGTTATTAATTTATGCATGATGTGTTGGTGCCGGAAGCACCAAGATTGAACCTGGGTTTTGATAATGGCAAAGGGTTCATAAGTTAAGGTTATATTGTGATCTAATGAATTTGTTAAAGTGTGCAGGAAAAGTCGTAGGTAAGCTAGGCACGAAGTCCTGGTTCGTGGAATTGGACAATAAGTCCTGGCCGAGGGCTGGGCATCGAAGACCTGACGGAGGGTTAGGCAATAAGTTCTTGTTGTCGACTGGGCATGAAGTCCTGATTCGATGAATTGGACAATAAGTCCTGGTCGTGGACTGGGCACGAAATCCTGATCCGGAAGATCGGGCAAAAGTCCAACCGGAGGAGCCGGTTGGCAAAAGGTAAATTCTCCTGAGAGGAGTAGGCGAGGGTACGTTCCCCGAAAGAGGGACTATTAGGCGTCAGTTCAACCCAGGGTTCCATTTGGGAAGCCCAAAGTCAGAACCAAGACAGCGCAGGCTATTATTTGTACTTAATTTATGTTGAGGCAATCTATGGTCCGGAGTGACCAGGTGTTTTGATGTTTGGGAAAAGGGTTTAAGTTAGGTTTCCCTTATGTTCTCATATGTGTATGTTGAGTGTGAAGGTTGTACAGGTTTACACATGTTGAGTCAGCTGAGGCAAGGGACAATAGCAGAGGGAGGAGGACTCCAAGGGCAAGCCGGGAAGTGGACTTCAAGGGCACACATGAAGGGTGGCATGGAGGCAAGTCGAGGACTTGCGTGCGCATCCGAGGGACGATAGCCGGTGGAAGAGGACAGCAAGCCAAAGGAGAGGACCTGAAGGCACACGTGGAGGAGGGCCAAGAAAGTGAGTAGGAGTGTTGTGGTAAGTTGGGTAGTCGACTGGGGATTGTCGAGTTGACTGCCAAAACTCACAGAATGGTTTTGGCCCTAGACCAGTCGACTGCTCTGGGAGCAGTCGACTGGTGTACATCTGGATTCGAACGTTGGGACTGTCAACGGTCGAATTTTGAGTGGGGCAGTCGACTGCCCTGGGAGCAGTCGACTGCCATCGAGGTTTTCAGCCCGAGTTCTATTTAAAGAGAACTCGATTTGGGCTGAGCTCCTTGACGAGTTTGGTCTTGGTTAAGGGCCAAATAGAAGTCTTTGTGCTCAGAGGTTCTCAAGGTGTTGTGGTGAGGTTTCTCCACCCACAAGGAGCGACGAGAGCTAGCCGAAAGTTATCCGGGGAGTGATCCACCGACGGATTCTTGGATTAGTCACCCGGCCGGGGTGGATACCAAGTAAATCCTCTTTGTTAGCGTTGTTTGTTTTCTTTATTATTGTTTCCCCTGTGCAACTAACAACGCAAGTACAAGAAAGATCCGAAAAACTCTATTCACCCCCCCTCTAGCGGACATATTCGATCCTACAATTGGTATCAGAGCAAAGGACCACTCTTGATCGAACTAACCACCGAGGGAGCACACGCTAGAGGAAGAAGAAAATGGAAGACAAATTTGGGAAAGACATTTACACTCCACCGCCCTACGATCATGAAGACTTCAACTTTTGGAGGGCAAGGATCGAAACTTGGTTCGGAATGTAGTGGGCATGTAGAATTACGCTTGAGGAGCCCTTCGAGATTCCAAAGGATAAACACGGGAAGAAGCTTAGGCCTAGATATTGGAATCAAGAGCAACAAGATCATGCAAGGGCGAATAAAAAGGTAATTGATATATTGCTTAACATTTTGCCTACTCATGTTTTGAATGGTGTAGGAGCATACGAAAATGCACACGATCTATGGAAAAAGGTAGAAGAAATCCATAAAAACCCTACACGAGATCAATTAGTGGAAGAGGCCAAGGAGGTAAACTCAATAGCCCAAGAAGAGGAGAAAAAGGAAGAAGAATCATCTACCTCCTCAAGTGAAATGGAAGAAGAAAGTGAGAGGTCCTCCACCTCATATAGAGAAGAAGAAGAAGAAGTATCAATTTCAAAAATTGAGGGGGAGGAGAGATCCATTTCCATACCAGAGCAAGAAAAAGCTCCAACCTCCACCAAAGCCAAGACCAAGGACCATATCGCATGCTTTGGATGCAACGAAAAGGGGCACTACAAGGACAAGTACCCGAAAGGTATGAAGGAGGTACTCTCTAAAACCGGATCCATTCAATTTAAATCTAACATGAATTGTAGGAATGGAAAAGCCCAAGAAAAGAAAAAAGAGATTCGATGCTTCACATGTGGAGAGCTAGGGCACTACCACACCAAGTGCCCTAGAAAAGGTGAACTAAAGAAAATGGAGCACTTGAGGAGATGGGAGAAAGAAGAAAGGAACAAGAGAAGAAGCCCACATCAAGGAGGAACTCCAAAGGTAAGGAAGGTAACTCCTAACCTTAAGCCAAAATGTAATTCTAATTCAAGTTCCTCCATGCATGATAAAAATAGAATTAATTATACATCCATGCATGCTAGGATTAATGAAAATTACTTAATGGTGCACAATTTCGGATTTAAATATAATGATAGGACTAGGGTTAACAAGGTAGATCATAACCCTAGGAAAAGCATGCATCATGATCAACCTAGGACCTTTGTACCTAAGGAACAAGGCACTAAGCCCAAGAAGGGAAGGAATGTGCCTAGAAAGGAGGGTAGGTCTAGGAATGTCCAAAGTGGACATATGCATTCTAGGTTTAGGAACCTAGAAAGGGAAAATCAAGCTTTAAGGGAAAAGCTTGATAGGTTAGAGAAAACCCTAGAGAGATTCACTATTGGATCTAAGGGTTTAGATATGGTGTTGGGTTGTTTAAACCGCACCAATGATAGATCGGGGTTGGGATATCGGTCTAAGAACTCCCATGCCAAGGGAAAGAAATATGCTAGGGTAGCATATGATTATAGCAAGAAGGGGGAGTCCAAAAATGGCAAAGGGGTGCTATTTAAAGGAAAAAGAAATGACTTAACCAAAGACAAGGTGTCTAAGATTAAGAAGGTTGAGTTTGTAGGCCAAGAGTCACCGGTGGAACACCTATGTGGCCTAGTGATAGTTGAGTCACCTAGGGAAGTGGCTACGGCTAAGAGCTCAAGGGGGAGCTCTAGGAGCCTTTGGGATATATGGTGAATGGATCTTTGGAGGGTTCCTCCTAGAGGTCTAGTTGGACCATGGAGTGTGCCAAAGGAATTGGAGACGGACTTGAGTCTCAATTCTTGGGTTTTGGCACGGTGTTTATGAGTTTCATGCATGGAAATATGACATTGGGGTCATATTGCATGAAAATTAGTTTTTGATGTATAATTGCCATGTAAATCAATGCTAGGGACGCATTGTGGTTTGGCATGGGCAGAGACATCAAGGGGAAACCAAAACTAGGACTTTTGGTTAAGGTTTAAAAGAACCTTTTTGCTAGTTTTTGGATTTTGTGTCAAACATGGGAATGGTGATAGATACATTTTGGAGTGTATTTTTTCCAAGTAGATATGGATACCACAAACCTCTCCACAAAATTTGGAAATTTTTGGAGATTTGTGAAATTTCTGGCGCATTTCTGAATTTCGTCAGAAAGGCTGAAATTCTGGTTTTCAGAGTATCAGTCGACTGCCCTGGGGGCAGTCGACTGGTCAAGGCTGATTTTTGTATCAGCAGATGATTTGGGGTTCAAATGATGCAAAACAAGTGTATGGGGGGCTAGTACACATTGTTTATGGTCATTGGGGATTAAAAGAACCAATAATTGGGATATTGTTGGGTTCTTTTTGATGTTAGGCAAAGGGGGAGAAGTGTTGGGCTTAAGATTGGGAAACCAAACACACCTTTGCTAGAAACCCTAGGTTTAGGGGGAGCTAAGATTAAGGGGGAGCATGGTTGCTCCATTCATGGCGTAAGGGGAACCTTGGAGAGGTTCTTAAAAAGCCTTTGTAAGTCCAGTATAGGAGGAGCTTTGGAAAAGTTTTAAAAAAGCCCGTTTTGTGGAAAATTCCTAACTTTGGGAAGTTAGGTGTAGAAAATTCCTAACATGGAGGGTTAGGTGTAGAAAAGTCCTAACTTTGAGAGTTAGGTGTGAAAAATCCTAGCTTGGAAGGCTAGGTGTGTGAAAAGTCCTAGCTTGGAGGGCTAGGTGTGAAAAGTCCTAACCTGGAGGGTTAGGTATGGAAAATTCCTAACTTGGAGGGTTAGGTGTAGGATGCCTTAGGATAGGATCCATTTTTGCATTGCATATGCATTTGTTTAGCATGGTTTTTGCTATTGACTACTATCTTGTTTCCCTAACTTAAACGTATTGTCAAACATCAAAAAGGGGGAGATTGTTGAAGCAATCTGTGGTCTGGAGTGACCAGGTGTTTTGATGTTTGAGCAAAGGGTTTAAGTTAGGTTTCCCTTGTGTTCTCATATGTGTATGTTGAGTGTGCAGGTTGTACAGGTTTACACATGTTGAGTCAGCTGAGGCAAGGGACAAGAGCCGAGGGAGGAGGACTCCAAGGGCAAGCCGGGAAGTGGACTTCAAGGGCACACGTGAAGGGTAACATGGAGGCAAGTCGAGGACTTGCGTGCGCATCTGAGGGACGATAGCCAGTGGAAGAGGACTTCAAGGGGCAAGCCAAAGGAGAGGACCTGAAGGCACATGTGGAGAAGGGCCAAGAAAGTGAGTAGGGGTGCTATGGTAAGCTAGGCAGTCGACTGGGGGTTGTCCAGTCGACTGCCAAAACTCACAGAATGATTTTGGCCCTGGACCAGTCGATTGCTCTGGGAGCAGTCGACTGGTGTACATCTGGATTCGAATGTTGGTGCTGTCAACGATCGAATTTTGAGTGGAGCAGTCGACTGCCATCGAGGTTTTCAGCCCGAGTTCTATTTAAAGAGAACTCGGTTTGGGTTGAGCTCCTTGACGAGTTTGGTCTTGGTTAAGGGCCAAACAGAAGTCTTTGTGCTCAGAGGTTCATAAGGTGTTGTGGTGAGGTTTCTCCACCCACAAGGAGCAACGAGAGCTAGCCGAAAGTTATCCGGGGAGTGATCCACCGACGGATTCTTGGATTAGTTACCCGGTCGGGGTGGATACCAAGTAAATCCTCTTTGTTAGCGTTGTTTGTTTTCTTTATTATTGTGTCCGCTGTGCAACTAACAACGCAAGTACAAGAAAGATCCGAGAAACGCTATTCACCCCCCCCCTCTAGCGGACATATTCGATCCTACAATTTATATATTACTATTGCTTTGGAACTAACCCTGGTTGCAAGAATAAAGGATGATGTTCTCTGCATCTCAGGCGCCTGAGAGGACTCAGGCGCCCGAGCATACATGCGCCTGTATGGATATAGCGCCCTAGAAGGGTGATTCCAGTAGTCTGCAAAGCTGAGCCTCCACGTCAGCAAGGGAGGTGCCCGTGAGCATACTGGCGCCCCAGACGTCCCAAGCGCCCTGGATGAAGGGATAAGCATTGGCCAAGTCTGTGGATGAGGACGCACCAGATAGGCACGCGTGTCAGGCACCCTACATCAACAGGGCGTCCTGGACAGCTGTATATAAAGGGGTTCACCCACATGCTTCCAGACAACAATTCCTCCAACCAAAAAGCACTCAAGCGCTCAGTTCTGATTTCTCCATGCTCAAGTGTCAAGCGCCAACAACGCTCCAGAACGACGACCCGCTGCTCCAATCTTCAATTACTTTTCCGGTCGTCAGTATTTCTTTTTAGTGCTTTAATTTTAATTCTGTATTCGTGCTTCAACTATTGTAATATTTTTCCGAAATATAGAATTGCCCAACATAAACGGTCTAGAACCGTGGGCCATGGAGTAGGAGTCGATCTAGACTCCGAACCAAGTAAAAGAAATTGTGTTAGCATTGATATAATTTTCCGCAGCATAATTACTCTTTTCAAATCCTAAGTTTTTATCGATATTCACGCCCCCCTCTATCGATTCTAAATGATCTCACAAGTGGTATCGGAGCGGCTGGCTCAAATCTGATGCAACCACCGATTGAGTAATTTTCGAATTTCGTTTTATAATTTTTTTTCGTAACTTTTCGTTCATCGAGGTTGGTACAACACCACTCGATTCTTATCATTTATATCTTTCTACTGCACTACTAATGCAAGACTTAGTCTTGGAACAAAAAGTTTGTTTTTTATGTAGTTTTTCAGATTAAATTCTATGGTCATGCAAGAAGGTTACAGCACTGCCAGACCCCCACTCTTCTCAGGAGAAGACTTCTCCTATTGGAAGAGTATGATGGAGGCCCACCTGAAAACTCAGGTGGACATATGGGGGGGCTCAAATCTGATGCAACCACCGATTGAGTAATTTTCGGATTTCGTTTTAAAATATTTTTTTCGTAACTTTTCGTTCATCGAGGTTGGTACAACACCACTCGATTCTTATCATTTATATATTTCTAACGCACTACTAATCCAAGACTTAGTCTTAGAACAAAAAGTTTGTTTTTTTGTGTAGTTTTTCATATTAAATTCTATGGTCATGCAAGAAGGTTACAGCACCGCCAAACCCCCACTCTTCTCAGGAGAAGACTTCTCCTATTGGAAGAGTAGGATGGAGGTCCACCTGAAAACTCAGGTGGACATGTGGATCATCATCCAGTCCGGACTAGAGATCCCCAAGAATGCACAAGGTGAGGTACAAGGCTACACAGAGTGGGACGAACCACTCAAGAAGAAAATTGAAGCAGACGCAAAGGCCACACAAACACTGCAATGTGGCTTAACTAAGGAAGAGCTCAACCACATCGGACCCTTCAACAGCGCAAAGGAGCTTTGGAACAAATTGATCGAACTACACGTGGGTACGTCAGATACGCGGATTAGTAAAAGAGATCTGGTCCTCAACAAGCTCTACACCATCAAGATGCACGATGGGGAAACAGCAGCACAGCTACACGCAAGAATCTAGGAGCTGATGAACGGGCTACATACAATAGGTCATAAGGTGGAAAATCGTAACCTAATAAGGTACACTCTAAACTCGTTCCCAAGGAACTCACTGTGGGCATCTATGGTAGATGCTTACAAGGTTTCTAGGAACCTTTTTGAAATTAAGCTCGATGAATTAGTTTTCGAATTGGAGTTACATGAACAAACTAATACTGCACTGGTCAAGAAAAGTATAACTTTTGTTGCAGGTAAAACTCCAAGAAAATCACAAAAGAAGAAGCAACAACCAATACCCGAGTCTGAGTCAGATTCAGAGTCTGACGAAGATGGAGTCGATCATCCAAAACTGGTCCGGATAGCTCACAACTACTACAACGTGTTGAAGAATCAAACGAGCAAAAAGAAGATGACACAGAAGAAGGATGATCCAGCTGAACCCTCAACAAGCCAGAAGACTAAAAGCAACGTAACCTGTTACGAGTGCAACAAGAAGGGTCACTTCAGATTGGTGTGCCCCAACCTAAAGGAAAACAAGAAAGCTCAGAGGAAGAAGGCACTACAAGCCACATGGGATGAATCGTTCTTAGAGGAAGAAGAAGAGGCCCCGCACTCCAACCTCCTCACGCTGACTGCCTCGGAAGACATCGAATCTGGAACAGATTCAGAACCTGATGAAGATGTCGGCACCAGAAACCTCTCGATCTCGGAGGACGGGCGAATTACGGTAAGTGGTTATCCTGAATCAGAGCTTTACGATCTTATCTCATATCTATCTCGCAAGTTGGCAAAAGCCAACGTCCGGGTTGAAAACCTCCGATAGAAAGTCAAACTCCTGAAAGACGAAGTCAACTCGAGTTCCTCGACCGAGTCAGATCAAGAAGGAACCTCGACTCAAGTTCAAAAGCCTGAGGAAGAGAATTTCTCCTTGAAAACTCAAGTCAAGGAACTCAGAGTCCATTAGAATGATTCACTTCGGGTTCCAAGAATCTTGACATGATTCATGGAAAATAGAAGGCAGTTCTTAAACGATCCGGACTAGGCTATCGAACCAACTCGTGACACCGATCTTACTACTCCGTATTGAACCAAACTAGAACCCGAGGCCAAGCATGGGTCCCAAAGTTGAGTTTGAACAAACAAGCTGGACCAAACCAATATTGGATCCCCAAGGACAAGATTCACATCTTGCCTAACCCATCTCGAGGCTTCAGTCAGGGGGAGCCAATATAAAAACCATTTTTATACTTAGATGATTTTTTCAGCTTGATGTTTGTTTATTTCTTTTTCAATATTATTCTGCTTAGACTTAGGAATGGTTAGTTAAGGACAAAACTTACTTGAAACTTGAACAATATAGTATTAGGAGGAGGTAAGATGATAGTACATTAGGGAAGCATGTCTAAGGAGTCAAGTAGGGTAAGGCGTACCATATTTGGTCTGTTTAGTCCAGTGAAACTAGCCTAAGCTACCTCTCCAAATCCTAAGCTAGTTAGACCAAAGTTTCTCAAAAAGTAATTTGAAAATGATCTTTCTTTAAAAGGCTTTGTCTAGAAAAGGGTTGTTGATCCAATAAGGCTACGACCAAAGAAGATCTCAATGCCTCGCTAAGACTTGGACGCCGATTATCGAAACTCACTTTTAAATTACTATTTGATAAACTCAAATCTAACACAAGTTTTAATTAAATCATAGATTTAATATTAAATCAAAGATAAAAATAATACATCTCACAAAACAGATAAGGAAACCTATATTGTCACTTAGAAATGGGTGAGATGTCTAGGACCTAATAATGTAGTCAAACCCAACCAACCAAATTAATTCTACACTTAACATTTTAAAAATTAATTCTACACTTAAATTTTTCCAAAATTAAAATTTCACTTAATATGTTTCAAAAATTAGAATTACACTTAATATTTTTTTTGAAATTAAAATTTCACTTAATATTTTTTAAAATTAAAATGTCACTTAATATTTTTCAAAATTAAAATTGCACTTAATATCTTTCAAAATTCCACTTAATATTTCTCAAAGATTCACTTAATATTTTCAAAATTAACTCAAACATAATTTTTTTTTAAAACTGAAAACCTGTCTCACAAAAGAAACCCATAAGGTCAACATGTTTGATAACCTTAGATGTGGGTGAGACAGATTAGACAGTAAAATTCAATCAATCTATCCTTACTTCTACATAAATGGATCCAAATCAAACATACTTTATGTGTAGGAACATAAAGATTTGGACCAGTAGATGTTGGATAGTGGATGCTCCAGACACATGACTGGGGATAAATTGAAGTTCACCAAAATCAAGTTCAAAAACCTAGGCTTAGTGGCATTTGGCAACAATGTCACACTTAAAGTAATCGGGTCAGGTAACATTGAACTAACTCTGATTTCATTATCAAAAAGGTGTTGCTAGTTGAAAACTTTAAATTTAATTTACTTAGCATTAGCCATCTATGTGATACTGATTATATAGTTACATTCACCAATTCTAACTGCCTGATTAGGAATCTACAAGACTCAGAAGTTACACTTAAGGATAGTAGAAAAAATAATGTTTATACAATCAATCTACCCATAACACCTATCAGTTATGAAGATGTTCTCAAATGTTCAGAAAGGGACAAATGGCTTAAAGCCATGAAGTCGGAAATGGATTCCATGTACGAAAATCAAGTATGGGACTTGGTTAACCCACCTGAAGGGATTAAGCCCATAGGGTGCAAGTGGGTTTTCAAGAAGATAACCGACATGGAAGGTAATGTTGTTACCTTTAAGGCTAGATTAGTGGCAAAAGGATATCGTCAGAAACAAGGAATTGATAATGACGAAACCTATTCGCCAGTAGCTATGCTTAAATCCATTCGGATGCTCCTAGCCATAGCAGCTCATTATGATTATGAGATATGACAAATGGATGTGAAAACAGCTTTCCTTAATGGAAACCTGCTTGAGGATGTATACATGATACAACCTGAAGGTTTCACATCGGTTGATAAAACCAAAGTATGCAAGCTTCGACGATCCATATATGGACTGAAGCAAGCATCCAGGAGCTGGAACATCCGTTTTGATGAGAAAATCAAAGAGTTTGATTTCTCACAAAATCCTGACGAACCTTGTGTGTACAAGAAGGTTAGTGGGACTGCAGTCGTATTCCTAGTGCTATATGTCGATGACATATTGCTTATAGGAAACGATATATTAGTCTTACAGACAGTTAAAATTTGGTTGTCCAAAACTTTCTCCATGAAAGACCTGGGAGAAGCAACCTATATCCTTGGGATTAGAATCTATAGAGATAGATCAAAACGGTTGCTTGGTCTTTCACAGTCTACATATATAGACCGAGTGCTAAAAGGGTTTAGCATGTCAGAATCCAAGAAAGGTTACCTTCCCATCAGGCATGGGATCAACCTTTGAAAGTCTATGTGTCCGCGCACAGAAGACGAGAGGATTTGCATGAATAAGATTCCTTATGCATCCGCGATAGGATTTATCATGTATGTTATGTTATGTACTAGGCCCGATGTATCGTATGCTCTGAGCGTCACAAGCAGATACCAGTCGGATCCAGGAATAGATCATTGGGCGGTTGTCAAGACAATCCTTAAGTTCTTAAGAAGAACTAAGGATGTGTTCCTAATATATGGAGAAGGAGATATGGTAATACGTGGGTATACAGATGCCAGTTTCCAGACAGATAAGAATGACTCTAAATCTCAGTCTGGATACGTATTTACTTTGAATGGAGGCGCAGTAAGTTGGAAGAGTTCCAAATAAGACACCGTAGCGGATTCTACCACGGAAGCGAAATATATCGCAGCTTCGGAAGCAGCAAAGGAAGCAGTCTGGATCAAGAAGTTCATCTCCGAACTTGGTGTGGTTCCAACCATTGATGAAGCAGTGCCGGTTTACTGCGACAACAATGGAGCTATTGCACAAGCAAAGGAACCAAGGTCTCATCAGCGATCCAAACACGTACTTCGCCGCTATCATCTGATCAGATAGATTATAAGTAGGAATGACATACAAATTGAGAAAATTCTCACTGAAAGGAATTTAGCGGATCATTTAACTAAGGCCTTGCCTCAGAGCAAGTTTAAGGGTCATGTTAGAGCCTGTGGTATTGGATACTGTAGCGATTGGTATTAGGCCAAGTGGGAGTTTGTTAGTAATATGAGAGAAGTGTCCTAAGGCAATCGCCTTATGATTGTAAACATTTATTTTAATAAATGAAAATTCACTATTTGAGTATACATGTTTGTGTATTTGATTGGGATCTTAAACTCATCTACTGAATGTCCGCAATACAATTCACAGCATAAGAGAATTTGTGATGGGATCACAACTAGTGATTATCTCTACATGTGCAATTGTGAAGTATTGAAAATATCCCTAGTCGATGAATTGATAAAAACGGACACTATCAATTCTGTTGAGACTAGCATGGGTTATTCTCTAATCAGCTGATTCTCACTGGCTGGTGACATTGGGATGTCCGGAGATAAACATGAATGCTAGTTAAGGGAACTAGTTCATTGGAGTGACTGACTGTAAAACTTCAAATGGTAGTCTATATATAGACATGTCAGTGAAGTTCTTACTGCAGCTTAAGTGCGATGTTCCTTTGACTTGCGGTGTTCAAGTCATCTTGGTCATGGAGACTTATACTTTAACATCTTAAGCAAGCATCTCCAAGGAGGTGTGGACCCAGGATGATTGGGTATAAGCCGAAGTGCCCGAAGATGTTTGAACAGCCTACAAAGGATTCACCACTCCTTGCGAGGAGATGTATACCCAGGCCTATCGTCGGATTGTTACTCAAAGCCTCTGGCCAGAGCATGTCATGTTTAGAGTATGAGTCTCTTAAATACATGAGAGTAATTAGAAATCCAAAGGATGAGAGAACGTTACTTGGGCTAGGTGTGACGTAGTCAGCCTAGTGGGGACTGACACACACAGACCATGTCCTGAACCAAGTGGGTATAAGATGGTGAAGGGAATGAGGCACGATTCATTAGAGCTGCTGAAGGGTTTCAGAATTATTTCTGAGGTCAATCGTTGATCTTTCGATTAATTGGGGGTCATGATGTACTACTAGGTGCCACTCATGATCATTCTATAATTGGTTGATTATAGACGGCCAACATAAATCGAAAGCCTATTTAGTCACACGCACTACGAGTAATCCGAGGGATTTAAAACGAGTTGAAAATTAGATTTTTCGATCAAGAGAAATAAGTCGAATCTGAATTTATCAGAGGCGCACGGGAAGCTTAAAATGGCTAAGTCTTTTGAAGGCTTATTGGGCGAATTAAATGAGTTTAATTCGCGAGGGTTTGGCTTGGTGTGGCCGGCCAAAGAGGGTGCCCACCCTCTTTGGTTTGGCCGGCCACTACAAGGAGAGAAAACCAATTTATTTGGTTTATTTTATAAAATAAATCAAGCGCGATTTGTTTTATAAAATTATGGATAAATAAATCTATATAAAGAAATTTATATAAAGAGATTTATATAAAGAAATTTATATAAAGAAATTTATAGAAATTTATTCTTTTTATGGAAATTAAAATGAACCATGGATCGGTTTATTTTAATTTTATAAAATCAATTATGAATTGATTTTTCCATGATAAGAAAAATTTATAAATTTCTTGTAAATTTTATTCCATAATAAAAGGAGATATGTATTTGTTTTATTATAAAGTTAGTTATAATAAAACTTGGCATAAACGGAATAATTCATAAGAAAATTTATAGGATAAATTTCTTATGAAAAATTCCGTTAAAGGGGAGACTTGGCAAGGGAGAGGCTACTATATAAAGGAACCAAAGGCAAGCCTTGAATTCCTAATTGAGTTATCAAGAGATCTAGTAGTTCTCTCCCTCTCTCTCTTATTCTCTCCCTTTCTCTTCCTCCTAGGGCCGGCGCCCCTTGCTCACCCTAGGGCCGTCGTCCATCCCACCTAGGGCCGGCGCACCATCCTCCCCATCCAAGGGTTGCCGTGAGCTATCATCTCCAAGGAGAAGTCAACCAAGAAGAAGAAGAAGCGGATAGCATCTCCTTCCTTCCCGGAATTTAGATTCCGTTTCTTGGTGGTTAGTTTTCTTTCTTCTCTCTTGATCTTCTAGTTGTGCCTTTAGAGAATCTAGTAGTTCTCGTCGGCACAAAACTCATGACTTTGCGAAGTCATCCCGAAGAGAACTCGGCGTGGACGCGAATAGAGGCGGAGCTTCCAAGGGACGCTACGGTTGGATCTCGTCCCTTACTTCGAGTTACGCGAGGTAACGAGTAAATTAGTTTACTTTCTGCAAAATTTTAATTTATGATCATGTCCACACATCATAAGGTCGCATGCTAGATACGTGGTTAAAATAATTTGAAAAATTATTTATGCTAATTCTTCCGCTGCACGTAAATATTTTAAAATTTACGAACTCGTATCCTTGTCAACATGCACCCGGTCCCAACAATACAAAGTTAATTTCAAAACTAAGTCAACTTGGACTAGTTAAAGGGATACCAAAAATTAAAAACCTTGTAAATGTCATATGTAATCTATGTCAACAAGGTAAACAAACCATGTCAACCAACAAATCAACCCAGTCAGACTTAACCCAAGCCACACTTGAGCTCATACACCTAGACCTATTTGATTCACATAGAGCCAAGTCGCTAAGCGGGAATCGATACTACTTAGTAATTATTAACGATTATTCTAGGTTTACCTCGATTAGATTCTTAAAAACCAAAGATGAAACATATAACTGATTTAATAATCTATGCAAAATGATAGAAAATCAAAATGACACAAAAATTAAAAGACTTAGGAGTATCCACAGGGGAGAATTTGAAAATCTGAGATTTGAGGAATTCTGTAAAATTAACGGGTACATCTATGAATTTTCATGCCCTAGAACTCCCCAACAAAATGAAATAGTTGAGAGGAAGAATAGAATCTTTCAGGAAACCGCTAGGACCATGCTCAACGAATACAACTTAACTAATCAATTTTAGGCAGAAGCGGTAAATACAGCCTGTTACATTCAAAATAGGGTCTTAATAAATAGAAGACACAACAAGACCCCTTATGAAATTTATTATCACAGGGTACCAAATTTACATTATTTAAGGGTTTTTGGGTGTAAAGTACACATTTTAAATACTAAAGACTACCTAGGTAAATTTCAATCAAAATCAACCCCAGGGACTTTTCTAGGATATTCAACAACAAGTAGGGCATATAGGGTCTACAATAGACAAACCCTTAAAATTGAAGAAACCACAAACTTAATATTTGATGAAGAAATTGAAACAAAACCTACTATCAAACCAAGCCTAAATACTTCAAATCATGATCAATAAGAAATTGAACCTTTAATTGAACTATTAACTGAACTATCAATTGAACCAACTACTGAGTCATCAACTGAACCAATAGCTGAACCAACCCAAGTAGTTGAACCGATCCCTGAACCAAACCTACCAGCTGGACCTGAGGCTGAACCTAGTTCTAGGAGAACTAAGAAACCCAAGTTGAATCATCCATCTAACCAAATCTTGGGTGATCCACCCTTAGGGGTCAAAACAAAGTCTTCTTACAGAAATCTTAGTCAAATTGCCCTAATTTCAAAAATAGAACATAAGACTATAGAAGAAGCCCTACCTGACCCAGATTGAATCATTACAATGCAAGAAGAACTAGCCCAATTTGAAAGAAACGAAGTCTGGGACTTAGTAGCTAAACCTGAAGGTAAGTCAGTTATAGACACTAAATGGGTATTTAGAAACAAGCTAAATGATCAAGGTGAGATTGTGAGAAACAAAACTTGCTTAGTAGCTAAAGGGTTTAGTCAAGTCGAAGGGTTGGATTATGATGAAACTTATGCCCCCGTAGATAGACTTGAATCAATTAGGATGTTATTAGCTTTTGCAGTCCATAGAGGTTTTAAATTATACCAAATGGATTTCAAGTCTGCCTTCCTTAATGGGTTCATAAAAGAGGAAGTATATGTAGAACAACCCCCAGGATTTGAGGACTTAGACAATCCCGAGTATGTGTTCAAACTTAGGAAAGCCCTTTATGGGTTAAAACAAGCACCTAGGGCATGGTACGAAAGACTATCCACCTTCCTGATTTCTAAGGGATTTAACCAAGGTCAAATTGACTCGACTCTGTTTGTTAAAACCCTAGAAAAAGACATTTTTATAGCCCAAATCTACATAGATGACATAATTTTTGGGTCGACTAATTCAAATTTCTTAAAAGATTTTGTTAAAATTATGGAGAGTGAGTTTGAAATGAGCTTGGTAGGTGAACTAATTTTTTCTTAGTTCTACAAATAAAACAAACCAGGGATGGTAACTACATTCATCAATCCAAATATGCAAGAGAATTAATCAAAAAATTCAAAATGGAAAACTCTGAGAGTTTAGGTACTCTCATGGCCACAAATGTCAAAATAGACAATGACCCTGAAGGGAAGTCAGTTGATTTAAAACTATATAGAAGCATGATAGGTAGTTTATTATACTTAACTGCTAGTAGACCTGACATCATGTTCGTAGTAGGAATGTGCGCAAGATACCAAACCTATGCTAAGGAGTCTCACCTAGCTGCCCTAAAAAGAATCCTTAGGTACATAAAGGGTACCCTAAATGTACGTATTTGGTGTAGGATCGTATGTGTCCGCTAGAGGGGGGTGAATAGCGATTTTCGGATCTTTCTTGTACCTGCGTTGTTAGTTGCACAGCAGAAACAATAATAAAGAAAACAAACAACGCTAACAAAGAGAATTTACTTGGTATCCACCCCGACCGGGTGACTAATCCAAGAATCCGTCGGTGGATCACTCCCCGGATAACCTCCGGCTAGCTCTCGCCCCTCCTTGTGGGTGGAGAAACCTCACCACAACACCTTGAGAACCTCTGAGCACAAAGACTACTGTTTGGCCCTTAACCAAGACCAAACTCGTCAAGAATCTCAGCCACCACGAAGTCCTCTTTAAATAGGACTCGGGTTGAAACCCTCGCTACCAGTCGACTGCCCCCAGGGCAGTCGACTGGTGCCACTGAAATTCAACAGTTGCACCCCAACGTTCGAATTCTCAGCCACCTACCAGTCGACTGCCCCCAGAGCAGTCGACTGGTCCCCAGCTGAACCCTTCTCGAGTACAATCACTCAGCACTCATATCCTCACGACTCGATTGACTCCTCCTCCGTAGCCTCGATTATTGCCTTCGCGCCCTCTTCATCTTCGGCCCTCGTTCCTCGGATACGCACACAAACCTCCAGTTTGCCTCTATGCCATCCTTCGCGTACGCCTCGAAGTCCGCGCCCCTCAGCTCATCGTCCCTGCTCTCCAAGGGCCCTCGGGTGCACACAAGCCTCCAGCTTATCTCCATGCCACCCTTCACCGTACCGAGGCCGTCCAGTCAAGTCCATATGTGTAACCTGTACAACCTGCACACTCAACATACACATATGAGATAACAAGGGTAAACCTAACTTAAACCTTTTGCCCAAACATCAAAACACTTGGTCACTCCAGACCATAGATTGCCTCAACAATCTCTCCCTTTTTGATGTTTGGCAATACGTTTAAGTTAGGGAAATAAGATAGTAGTCAATAGCAAAAACAATGCTAAATGAATGCATATGCAATGCAAAACTAGATCCTATCCCAAGGCATCCCACACCTAACCCTCCAAGTTAGGAATTTTCACACCTAACTCCCCAAGTTAGGAATTTCTACACCTAAATGGGCTTTTTAAATCTTTTCCCAAGCTCCCCCTACATTGGACTTACAAAGGCTTTTTAAGAACCTCACCAAGATTCCCCTTACGCCAAGAATGGAGCAACCATGCTCCCCCTTAAACTCAGCTCCCCCTAAACCTAGGGTTTCTTGCAAAGGTAAGTTTAGTTTTCCAACTTAAACTCAAACTTCTCCCCCTTTGCCATACATCAAAAAGACCCCAATAATATCCCAATTATTGGTTAATCCCTAATGATCCTAAACACAATGTACTAAACCCCCATACACTTGTTTCCTATCATTTGGACTCAAAACCAGCTGCTGATACACAAATCAGCCCTGGGCAGTCGACTGCCCCCAGGTCAGTCGACTGATACCATGAATATCAGACTTTTCTGGCCAAATTCAGAAATACGCCAGAAATTTCACATTTCTCCAAAAATTCCCAAATTTCATGGAGAACTTTGTGGTACCCATACCTACTTGGGAAAAATACATTTCACCATGTATCTATCATGGTTCCCAAGTTGGACGCAAAACCCAAAAGTTTTCCTATGAAAATCAAGGCAAACAAGGAGGTAACCTCCCCCTCAACCTTTGCCTTCTCCCAATTTCCATTCTCCAAGGTCAAGTTCTACCCAACTTAACACCCTGACACCAATTTAGGTTCTACCCACCCTAACACCAAGTTCTTCTCCCTTGGCGACCATTAAAGGATTGCCCTCAAGCAACCTTCCTCTTAGTGCCTAAAAGAACTCAACAAAACCCTAAACAATCTAAGAGTTTGTAAGCACATTTGCTAGGATATGCCCTATCCTAGAAGAATATGTTTTGATTAAGATTATCAAATGTGCTTGACTTTGGTTTAATTCTCTAATTTTCCCAAGGATGGACACTTTGTATTACTTTTGATCTTAATTCATGATTCCTTGTGTTTGTCAATTCTAACCATCATCAATTTACACAAGGAATTATCCTTAACTCTTTCTTTTCAATATCCTCAAATATACAAAGAAATTTCCTTCTTATCTATTATCAATCTTCCTTGATTTTCAATAAAACCTTAGTAAATCATGGGGTAACACTCTAGTCAAGGAACATGAGATTCTAATCAAGACTTTTAACCCAAAGTCATGTCCTGTAATCCACATTTGAATTCTCAATAGCTTTTATCCTTATGCCTACTGACCAGTCGACTGCCCCTGGAGCAGTAGACTGGAAAACCTTACAGAATGGTCTCGGGGCTGAATTCACTTTAGATCAGTCGACTGCCCCCATGGCAGTCGACTGATACCTGAATTTTAGATTTTTCAGCCCAATTTCAGTAATGCCTAGTTAATTCCACAAATCTTCAAAAATTATGAAATTTCGCGGGGAGATTTGTGGGGCCAATGTCTACTTAGGAAAAATACGTTTCCAAATAAATGTACTCCGGATCCCAAGATTGACACAAAACTCAACTTATCCTAAAGTGTATCATTGAAACTCATCCCAAAAGTCTCAATTGTGGGTTTTCCTCACTATTTCTCTCAATGTTTAGTCACAATTCATTTCTATCATTGAATTCCATGATATTTGCCCATTAAAATCTAATTTTGTCAATTATAACCTCATTTTCATTTTTTTCCCCCTAAAGCTTCTTTTAATGTCCCAAAACCTAGGATTAAGACTTACCCAAGTCTTCCAATCTTTTTTGACACATTTCACCCAATTTCCTAAGAGAGAAACTCTTGAGATCCATTTACCATGGACCCCAAAGGCTCCTAGAGCTCCCTCTTGAGCTTTGAGCCCTAGCCACCTCCCTAGGTGACTCAATCCATACTAGGCCATACCGGTGTGCCACCGGTGACTCTTGGCCTACAAAATGGACCTTCTTAACCTTGGACACCTTGTCCTTGGCCAAGTCACCCTTTTTACCTTTTGATGGCACCCTCTTGTCATTCTTGGACTTACCCTCCTTGTCATGATTATATGCTTCCCCAGCATCTTTCTTTTCATTTTCCTTGGAGGTCTTAGACCGGTATCCCAAATCCGATCTATCGTAGTTGGGTTTTAAGCTACCCAACACCATATCTAAGCCCTTAGATCCAACGATGAATCTTTCTAGGGCCTTTTCTAATGTACCAAGCCTTGCCCTCAAGCCTTGATTTTCCCTTTCTCGAGTTCTAACCCTAGAACCCATATGTCCACCTTGGACATTCCTAGGCCCAACCTCCTTTCTAGGCACATTCCTTCCCATCTTGGGATTAGTGCCATGATCCTTAAATCTAGAGGTCTTGGGTCTATTATGCATGCTCTTCCTAGGGTTTTGATCTACCTTGTTAACCCTAGTCCTATCATTATATTTGAAACCAAAATTATGCACCATTAAGCATTTTTCATGAATGTTAGCATGCATGGATGAATGATTAATTCTACTTTTATCATGCATTGAGGAACTTGAAATTGAATTACATTTTAATCTAGGGTTAGGAATTACCTCCCTTACCCTTGAAGTTCCCCTTTGATGGAAACTTCTTCTCTTTCTCTCCTCCTCCCATCTTCTCAAATTCTCCATTTTCTTTAATTCTCCTTTTCTAGGGCACTTGGTGTGGTAGTGCCCTAGTTCACCACATGTAAAGCATCGAATTCCCTTTTTTCTTTCTTGGGCTCCTCCACTCCTACAACCCTCATTAGATTTAAATGGAATTGAAATTGGTTTAGATTTTACCTCCATTTTCCCTTTTGGGCACTTGTCCTTGTAGTGCCCCTTTTCGTTGCAACCAAAGCATGTGATGTGCTCCTCTTTTCTTGCTTTGGTGGAGATAGAGGCTTCTTCTTATTCTTGTATGATTGAGTGTCTCTCCTCCCCCTCAATACTTGAGGTGGATACCTCCTCTTCCCTTGATGAGGTTGACGATCTCTCACGCAATTCCTCAACCTCACTTGAAGATGTTGATACTTCTTCTCCTTTTTTATCTTTATGGATTCTTACCCTTGTTTCTTCGGACTCCTCTACTTCTTGAGTTTGTGTAGGGCTTTCATGATATTCTTTCAATTTACTCCACAATTCACATGCATTTTGATATGCCCCTATACAACTCAAAATTTTGTTAGGCACACTATCAATCAATATACTCATTACCTTTTCATTCGCCCTTGCTTGTTCTTGTTGCTCTTGATTCCAATACGTCGGCCTAAGCCTCTTCCCGTGCTTATCCTTTGGAATCTCGAAAGGCTCTTCAAGTGCAATTCTAAGGTTCCACTCCATCCCAAACCATGTCTCCATCCATGACTTTCAATACCCGAAATCTTCATGGTCGTAGTCCGGCGGAGTGTAGATGTCGTCCCCGAATTTGTCTTCCATGTTCTTTTCTCTAGCTTTTGCTCTTCTTGGCGGTTAGTCCAATCATGAGCGGTCCTTCGGTCTGATACCAATTGTAGGATCGTATGTGTCCACTAGAGGGGGGGTGAATAGTGATTTTCGGATCTTTCTTGTACCTGCGTTGTTAGTTACACAGCAGAAACAATAATAAAGAAAACAAACAACGCTAACAAAGAGAATTTACTTGGTATCCACCACGGCCGGGTGACTAATCCAAGAATCCGTCGGTGGATCACTCCCCGGATAACCTCCGGCTAGCTCTCGTCGCTCCTTGTGGGTGGAGAAACCTCACCACAATACCTTGAGAACCTCTGAGCACAAAGACTACTATTTGGCCCTTAACCAAGACCAAACTCGTCAAGAATCTCAGGCACCACGAAGTCCTCTTTAAATAGGACTCGGGTTGAAACCCTCACTACCAGTCGACTGCCGCCAGGGCAGTCGACTGGTGCCACTGAAATTCGACCGATGCACCCCAACATTCGAATTCTCAGCCAACTCACCAGCCACCTACCAGTCGACTGCCCCCAGAGCAGTCGACTGGTCCCCAGCTGAACCCTTCCCGAGTACAATCACTCAGCACTCGTATCATCACGACTCGACTAACTCCTCCTCCGCAGCCTTGATTATTGCCTTCGCGCCCTCTCCATCTTCGGCCCTCGTCCCTCGGATGCGCACGCAATCCTCCAGTTTGCCTCCATGCCATCCTTCATGTATGCCTCGAAGTCTGCGCCCCTCAACTCATCATCCCTGCTCTCCAAGGTCCCTCGGGTGCACACAAGCCTCCAGCTTGTCTCCATGCCACCCTTCACCGTACCGAGGTTGTCCAATCAAGTTCATATGTGTAACCTGTACAACCTGCACACTCAACATACACATATGAGATAACAAGGGTAAACCTAACTTAAACCCTTTGCCCAAACATCAAAACACTTGGTCACTTCGGACCACAGATTGCCTCAACATTTGGTATCCTAGAACCTCCAACTTTGAATTATTAGGGTAGTCTGACTCAGACCATGCCGGATGCAAACTAGATAGAAAGAGTACAAGTGGAAGTTGTCAATTATTAGGACACAGTCTAGTTAGCTGGTGCAGTAGAAAGCAACATTGTGTTGCCATATCCACAACTGAAGCAAAGTATGTTGCCCTAGGAGAGTGTGTAGTACAACTTTTATGGATGATACACACCCTTAAGGATTTCCAGCTAGACTATGCCCAAACTAAAGTATGCATTGACAACATAAGCTCGATAAATCTTACGAAAAACCCTATTCATCACTCCCGAACCAAACACATTGAAGTAAAACATCATTTTGTTAGGGATCACGTAGCCAGGGGCGAAATCGTTCTTACACATGTAGACTCAAAATCTAATCTAGCCGAAATCCTCACCAAACCCTTACCTGAGTCTGAATTCAGCTTACTAAGAAGGTAGTTAGGGTTGTACTTAGTAAAATAGGACTGTTATCATTTATGATTTCAAAAACTTTTCAAAACTAGTATTTCATATCTTTCGAAAAATCATTTTTCTTATTAAGTCTTGAATTTTAAAATTCTTTTTCCGACTAAGATTTTTCAAAAAATTACCCCCCTTTAAAACTAGGGTTTTCTACGCAATGGACTTAGCCTAGAATTTAACCCTAGAATTGCATGCTCCAATAGATCTAGATGACAGCATCTCACAAGCACATTAGGACACCTTGATTGATAAACTAGACTGGGTTTAGATGCTTAGGTCTATGCCTTGACTCAAGATACTTTAAGTCAGTGCATCAAGAGGAGTTGGGGCGATAAATATATTTGAACAGCAATTAAGCTAAGTGTTCAAGCTTAGAAAATCAAACTTGATCAGATCACTTAACTTGACTAACCCTAGTGAAAGTTGTAGTTATATAATAGTTAGTAAGTAGCTAACTGGGTTAGACAGGACCCGAATAAGTTCAATTTAGTTTGTTTGATCTTTTTGTTGCTTGGACTCACTAGAATTGGTTCAATATGTGTTTAGAATTTTACAAAATAAGCT
Organism: Boesenbergia rotunda; assembly: GCA_024364735.1. Lineage (NCBI taxonomy): Eukaryota > Viridiplantae > Streptophyta > Magnoliopsida > Zingiberales > Zingiberaceae > Boesenbergia > Boesenbergia rotunda. The sequence continues at coordinate 342,931 of JAGFNQ010002632.1, read as the reverse complement.
GGCTCTGATTCGCAATTATTTTTTTCGACCGGTATGTTTTTTGATATATGGCAAAGGGGGAGAGTAAAACAAAAGTAATTTTTCTTTTTGAAAAAGTAAAGTTAAATTTTCAAGTGTAAATTTTTCTTGCAAAAATGTTTTAAGTGCAATTTTTTTTTTTGCAAAAGTCTTAAAGTACAAGAATTTGTTTTCAAAATTTTAAAGTGCAAAATAGTTTTTTAGTATAAAATATTGTTAAATGCATAATTTTTTTTAAGTGCAAAATCTTTTTAAGTACAAAATATTTTTGAGCAAATGTTTTTGAGTACAAAAAGTGTAATTCTTTTAATGTATAAATTTTTGTGGTAAGAAAATTAAAATTTCCTTTTTCTGAAAAAATTATTAAAATATTTCCAAAAGGTGTCTTAACTTTTTCCAAAGTTTTGCAAAAGTAACTTTGTCAAAGATTGCTTGTCTTATTTTCTTAAAAAGACTTTAACTTTTTCCTCAAAAAGGGTACAGTTAATCTTTTTGAAAAACTGCATATCATTGAAAGCTTCAGAAGAATCTCTAATTCAGGGGGAGCTTAGTGCATGATTTTCAAAAATTAGTTTACTTAAAAAGGGAGAGGAAAAATTAAATTGTTTGTTTGAAATGCTTATTTTCTTTGTTTTAATTAACTTTTGAACTAGGTTGTCATAAATCAAAAAGTGGGAGATTGTTGTTGCAGGAAGCACCAAGATCGAACTTGGGTTTTGATAATGGCAAAGGATTCATAAGTTAAGATTATATTGTGATCTAATGAATCTGTTATGTGTGTAGGAAAAGTCCTAGGTAAGCTAGGCACAAAGTCCTAGTTCGTGGAATTGGGCAATAAGTCCTGGCCGAGGGTTGGGCACGAAAACCTAACCGAGGGTTGGGCAATAAGTCCTGGTCATGCACTAGGCACGAAGTCCTGGTCGTGGACTGGGCACCGAAGACCTAACCGAGGGTTGGGCAATAAGTCCTGGTCGTGGACAAGGCACGAAGTCCTGATCAGGAGGATCGGGCAAAAGTCCAACCAAAGGAGCCAATTGGCAAAAGGTAAATTCTCCTAAGAGAAGTAGGCGAGGGCGCGTTCCCCGGAAGAGAGAACATTAGGCGTCAGTTCGACCTAGGGTTCCATTTGGGAAGCCCAAAGTCAAAACCAATACAGCGCAGGCTGTTATTTGTACATAATTTATATATTACTGTTGCTTTGGAACTAACCCTGGTTGCAGGAACAAAGGATGAAGTTCTCTGCATCCCAAGTGCCTGAGAGGACTCAGGCGCTCGAGCATACAGGCGCCTGTATGGATATAGGTGCCCCAGAAGGGTGATTCCAATAGTTTGCGAAGCTGAGCCTCCACATTAGCAAGTGAGGCGCCCGTGAGCATACAGGCGCCCCAGACGTCCCAGGCGCCCTGGATGAAGGGATAATCATTGGCCAAGTTTGCGGATTAGGACGCGAGCAGATAGGCACACGTGTTAGGCACCCTACATCAATAGGGTGCCCTGGCTGTATATAAAGGCGTTCACCCCCTTGCTTCCAGACAACAATTCTTCCAACCAAAAAGCACTCAAGTGCTCAGTTCTGATTTCTCCGTGCTCAAGTTTCAAGGGCCAACAAGGCTCCAAAATGACGACCCGCTGCTCCGATCTTCAATTACTTTTTCGGTCGTCGATATTTCTTTTTAGTTCTTTAATTTTAATTCTGTATTTGTGCTTTAACTATTGTAACATTTTTTTGAAATATAGAATTGCCCAACGTAAATGGTCAAGGACCATGGGCCTTGGTGTAGGAGCTGATCTAAACTACAAACCAAGTAAAAGAAATTGTGTTAGCATTGATTAAATTTTCCGCTGTGAAATTACTCTTTTGAAATCCAAAGTTTTTATCAATATTCACCCCCCCCCCTCTATCGATTCTAAACGATCCCACACGATGTCTTTAAATTTTCACTTAGTTTTGGATATGAACAAGCTGACTGCGCCAAACTTCCTAGACTAGTATCAAAATTTGAGAATCGTTCTCAACTATTAAAAGCTTGCCTATGTCTTCGAAGAACCTCTTCCCAAATCCCATACAGATGTTGCTACTAATGACCAAAGATTCGTCATCAAAAGCACATGGCTAACTCGTAACTGGCCAACAACATCATGCTAGCCTCGATGTCTCCCGAATTTCAAAATCAACATGAGCATATGGATGATTATAATATTATTTTTCATCTCCATAAGTTGTTCAATGAGCAAGCAAGATTTGAATGGTTTGGCATCTCCAAACTCCTCTTTCGTTCATAGATGTAGAGGGGTTCATCTATGGTGCAACATGTACTAAAGATGAATGTCTACATTGAGTGCATTACAACTAGAATTCTTTTAGGAATGAGAATTCTTTCAGGAGGACAATGAGAAAGAAGGATTTTGTTAAATTCGGAAAGCTTACCCCGCTAGAATTGCCTCGTACTCAGCTTCGTTGTTGGTGGTCTAAAAGTGGAGGTGGATGGATAAATGCAATGATTATAATTTCATGCTCGAAGTTGTCCCCGAGCCTGAAGCTAGCAAGGGATTGTGCCTTGATGGCAGTATGAGGGTGGTACTCAATTTCATACTCGCTCAACTCTACCGTCCACTTGATCAGTCGACCCGAAGCTTGTGGATTGGTGAGGACACGCCCAAGCGGGTTGTTGGTGAGCACCATGATGGGATGTGCTAAGAAATAGGGCCGAGTCATCGGGCCATTAGTACCAAAGCATAGGCTAGCTTCTCCATAGTAGTATACTGGGTCTCTGCATCCTTCAAGAGATGTCCGAAGAAGTAGACTGGGTATAGAGCAGTACCTTCTTCCAGAATGAGCGCAGAACCCACAACTTGTTCAGCTGCGGACAGGTAGACGAACAATGTTTCTGCCTCCAATAACTTATAAAGGATGGGGACCTCGGCGAGGTATGCCTTTAAATCTGTGAAAGCCTTCTCGCACTGGTCATCCCAATCAAATTTGACGATCTTCCTCAGAATCTTGAAGAATGGTAAGGTCCTATCAGCAGATTTGGAGATGAACCTGGGCAGGGATGTAATTCTGTCATTCAGTCACTGTACGTCCTTGAAGATGTGAGGAGATGGCATGTCAAGGATGGCTTGCACTTTTTTTGAGTTAGCTTCAATCCCCCTTTCCGTCACCATGTACCCGAGGAACCGGCCACTCTTCATCCCGAACAAGCAATTACCGGGGTTCAGCTTCAGCTTGTTGGCCCTCAGCATAGCGAACGTCTTTTCCAGGTCGGCTATCATGTCTTTCCCCTTGTCTATCTTGATCAGGATGTCATCCACATATACTTCAATATTCCTCCCTATCTAGTGTCGGATGACCTTATCCATCATCCACTGATAGGTTACTCATGCATTCCGCAACCCAAATGGCATGACCTTGTAGCAGTTGGTACCATCTACCATCATGAAAGTGACCTTTTATTGGTCTTCACGAGCGCGAGGTAAGCATCCAACATCGAAATAAAATTGCGGCCAGAGGTAGAATCCACTAGCCGATCAATCCGAGGCAAGGGGTAGCAATCTTTAGGGCAGGCTTTATTTAAATCTCTAATATCAATACAGACCCGTCATTTACCCCCAGTCTTAGGGATAAGTACTATATTAGTCAGCCAAGTCGGGAATTGAACTTCTCTTATATGTCCGGCCTTCAACAACTTGGTGACTTCTTCTCTGATGATCTTGTCCTGCTCAAGGGCTAAATGTCTCCATCTTTGCTTCACCGGTCGGGCTCCCGGGGTTATGTGCAAGTGATGTGTGGCCAGAGCAGAGGGGACTCCTTTGATCTCGTCGGTGGCCCATGAAAACACATCCCGATCGTCCTTCAAGCAGCTGATATGATAGTTTTCAGCTCTAGTGTGAGGTCAGCCGCTATCCTTGTGATTCCTCCCGCTTGCTGAGGATGAATCTAGGCCTCTTCGCTTTCGACCTCCCTGCGTTCTCCTTTAAGCCCTTCTTCTTCTTAAGGACTTGCTAGGTCGATCTGGAATGCTTCGTGCATCCTCGGGTTCTAGCGAGCCTCGGTCCTAACCTCTCCACTATAGCACCGTCGGGAAGCTAGCTAGTCCCTCTTGACCTCGCCCACCTGCTCGCCCACTGGGAACATGATCATCTGTTGGTAGACTGAGACCACCGCCTGGAATAGGCTAAGCATTGGATGCCCCAGGATGGTGTTGTAGGACAATGGGGCATCCACGATCATTAAGGAAGTCCTCCTTGTCCTCTCCAGCATATCATCCCCCAGCCACAGGGATAGGGAGATCTGCCCTATCTGCACTCGGTATTGGTGAAGCTGAAGAGAGGGGTGGAGACTGGATGCATCTCATCCTCGTCGATTTGCATATGGTCCAGAGCCGCCTTATATAGGATATTGACGGAACTACTTGTATCCACAAAGACGCGCTTAACCTTATAGTTAACTATGCATGCGAGGATTACCAGTGCATCTTCATGGGGAGCTTCCACGTCCTCCAAATCATCATGGCAGAACGACATAATCGGCCCCTGACGCCTCTCGTTGCTTGTCCTGATGGCGTAGTTCTACAGTCGACGGGTATGGTTCTTTCTTGCCCATGAGAATCTCCTCCGGTAGATCCTTCGGAGATCACTCCCACATGACCCAATGGAGGCCTGCGCACCGGAGCCTTGCCCTTCTTGGGATCTCTTTCGAGGGAGATAGATTGGCGGGGCACTATCTCCCAACTCCTTCCTCTCGAACGTGACTGGGATCACCGCCCAGCCTTAACTTGGTTGGCTAATGTAGTACTTGTCCCTAAGCCCGGAGGTAAATAGTGAGTCTGTATTGATTTTAGATATTTAAATAAAGTCTGCCCTAAAGACTGCTACCCCTTGTCTCGGATTGATCAGCTAGTGGATTCTACCTCTGGTTATGATTTTATTTCGATGTTGGATGCTTACCAGGGATACCATTAAGTTCCTCTCACTCGTGAAGACCAAGAAAAGGTCAATTTCATGATGGCATATGGTACCTACTACTACAACGTCATGTCGTTTGGGTTGCGGAAGGTAACCTATCAGCAAATGATGGTTAAGGTCTTCCAGCACCAGATAGGGAGGAACACTGAAGTATATGTGGATGACATCTTGATCAAAACAGAGAAGGGAAAAGACTGTTAGGATGTATACTAAAAGCCTTTCTTTTATATAGACATTTACATTTTGAAAGAAAATCACAAGATCATTGTTTGCATATTTATATTAGTATGTGCATATTATCTGATACTTTACATTGTAGATAATATGGTGTGTGGTGTCGCACAAAAGATCATGTTATCAGTTCCTTGTATATTATAAATAGAGGCTCACAATCGAGATGGATTTGGACAAACCATCGGGATGGTTGTAGTGTAATTTGGTGTTGGTTTATCTTGACCATAGAAATACACTAGTGCACTTTGTGTGTATTGAGCAGGACTGATATAGAGGTGATTCAATTTATACTGACTATATAATTGAATCAAACCTCAGTTATTATGGAGTACATGCTCTTAATCCCGATATAATAGTGGGCACATGTACTTAATATTTATTTCGTTGATTTACTAATGGGCGAGATTTATTTGTTAAATCGATAGGCCCGGTAAGTTGAGAAATAATATTATTTACATGGTGTGCCGTTGATTATAGAAGGAAACTGTGTCCTGGTGAGTCGAGTTGATGATGTCCCCTTAAGGAGCTCATAAGGTTCATCATATAAAATCCTGCAAGTGGACTTAGTCCGACATGATGATAAGGTTGAGTGGTACTACTCAAGGAGTTAGATGTTAATTAATTAAATTGTCAGTAATTTAATTAATTTTCGGGCATTCGATATCTTATACATGGGGAGATGTTTGTACTCATAATAGGTGGAGCTCATATTTAAATATGGGGGTTGGTGAGGTAGATCAATGAGGATCCTTTAGTGGAATGGATCTTCATTAATGGATCGGGCCTTGATCCATTATGAGGCCAAGACCCAACTCCTCCTCATGGTCCCTATTGTAGCCCTATATATACCCATGGAGTCATGAGACCAAGGCATCCCAATCCAAGAGAACCCTAGCCTTTTCTCTCTTCCTCCCTCTCTCTTCTCTCTCCTAGGTCACGCCAGTGGTAGGAAAGGGAAGGAAGTTTGCTTCCTTTCTTTTCTTCTCTTCTTCCATGTTCTTCGGTGGTCGGCGATCACAAGGATAAGGAGGAGTCTTTCTCCTCCTTTTTTGGCGTGCGGTGAAGAGGAAGAAAGAGGTGTGGTCGGTTGCAGAGGAGGAGAGTCTCTTCTTCATGGTGTTGGTGCTGTAAGCAAGAAGAAGGAAAGGGGTTTGGCTGGTTGGGTTTGGTGAAGAAGAGACTTGGTTCTCTTCTTCTTCTTCTTCCTCTTTACTCACCTTAGGGCCAGGGCAAGAAGGTGGTCCCTTCCTTTTGGTGGTCGGCACAAGGTGAAGAAGGAAGAAGGTGCTCTTTCCTTTTGGTGATTGGCGCAAGCACAAGAGGGAGAAGAGCTGCCTTGGTGACTTCGGTTGTTGGTAGATTGTCGCCCACACGACGTCCAAGAAGGGGAGGGTCATACAATAGAAGATCGCGAGGTAAAAAGGAAGATATAACTTCTCCTTTGGTTCCTTTGGTCTTTCTATTATTTCATGTGATTGTTTAATTACATGTTGATTATTATTTATCATTTTATGTTGATAATAATATTGGACCCCCCCCCCCCCGATGATAAACACAAAAACCTACTAACAAGAGGAGCGCGCGGATGATCTTGATCAGGTAGGGCTTGGGTTGCTGCAGTATTGATCTTGAATGAACATGTTTGGATTGTTAGATCTACTGAATTCGTATAGTGGCGATCCGATCTCGATTACTTTTTCTCTTGATTGGCTGTGAGTTGTGTCTTTGAGTTTTCTTTTGATGTAGATGTTGGGATGGCATTGTTTAATTAGGGATGCTTAGGATATGGGTTTGCTTGTTGCTCGATTGTGATGGATGGGTAGTAAGGATTTGGGTTCTTGGTTGAGTTCTATTTTCTCAATCGAGGATTGATGTACTCTGATCTTAAATTGTAGTTTGTATATAGATATGATTAGTTTTTCTTGTTTCTTTTTATTAGATCAGTACACTAATTTAGAATTCTTCCTGGGTGCGGGTGCGGTGGGATTTTGTTGTAGGAGTTTTGATCCAACTTTGAGGTTGTTGTTTTTCTACCGAGAGTATTCTGTATGGAATGAAGTAGTCTTTGTTGAGGAGAAACTTTGATGATGTAGTGTATATTGATCTGGTTGTAGTTGCTGGTTTGGTTCTGGAAATGCCTTGTTTAGAGGTTGCCATGAGCTCCACGTGAGGTTGGATTTGGATTGTTGCTGGGATGGGTTAAGGGTCAGTGTATGGATCTAAAGTTAGCGAATTAGGGTTTTGGGTTAGGCTTGGACTAAGATCTAAATTTGAACCCAATCTCAATAACTATGGCCACTTAATTAAATGATTACAGTAATTAGGGTTTACCTTATATGGATATTACCTAGTTAGTTGTTTATTATCTGTGTAGATAACTAATATGTCTTGTGATACAGGACATTGAGTCATTACAGATATAGGACAGGGATTGCTCTTTGCTTACGAGCACCTACATCGGAGGCGGGTACTTTTGACTTATCTATTTTAGATATTATCACAAATTTTATGCATAGTTAATTATAGATAGCAGTAGAGTTTTATTTATTTTCTGTTGTCATATATTTACTCTTGATATTAGCTATTTGTTTAGACGATAGATTTATTTCTGTACTGCTTCAAGGTGGACCTCTTTACTCTTTATTGTCGCATATGATGTATATGGTGATTAGAGATAGAATACCTTATACCCAACACTAAGGCTAGGATATGGTGCATACCAGTTATTTGGACCTCTGCATATCATGTTGATGATTGGTAGACTAGCTAGGTAGGTGTGGTGTATGATATTGTCATGCATCGTTCTTGCATGCGCATGAGCTGGCAGCATGGAGCTCCTGTTAGGATTGGGTGCATGTTGACATGGATGCGGGTTCGTAATTTCAAAATTAATTACGTGCAGCGGAAGGTTTAGCATAAATAATTTCTCTAAATCTTTTAACCACACATCTAAGAATGCAATTTTATCTTGTGTAGACATGATCATATATTTGAAATTTTACAGAAACATAAACTAATTTACGTATTACCTCGCGTAACTCGAAGGAAGGGACGAGATCCAACCGTAAGCGTCCCTTGGAAGCTCCGCCGCTATTCGCGTCCACGCCGAGTATCTTCGGGATGACTTCGCAAAGCTACGAGTTTCGTGTTCTCGAGAACTACTAGATTCTCCGAGAACGCAACGAGAAAAACCAAGAGAGAAGTCGGAAGACTAACCACAAAAGGATGGCCGGAATCAAAATTCCGGCGAAGCAAAAGAAGAGGCTTGCGGCAAAAAGATGCTTGCGGCGAACTTTAATTCCGGCAGCACCTTCTTCCGGCCAAGAGATGGCCGGAGCTTCCTTCTCCGGCAGCAGGTGGTGGTCGGCAGGGAAAGGGCAGCGGCGGCCGGCTGGTGCTCCTTCTTGGGGTTGGTTGGCGCACGGCAAGAAGGGGAGAAGAGAAGGAGAGAAAGAAGGGAGAGAGCCTATGCCTTCATCTCTTCGATTATTACCCAAACCTTGCCTTGGGTCCTTTATATAGTGGCCTCTCAACCATCAAGCCTCTCAAATATGGAATAACTTATTCCATCATGCCATGTTTGATTTTATATCATAGTTAAAATTATATTTTAATTCATGATAAAAATCAATCAAGTCTCTTTTCTCCTATGAAATAAATTTCCTTATCATGGTAAATCAATCCATGATTGATTTTATAAAATAAACCAATCCATGGTTCATTTTAATTTCCATGAAAAATAAACCAAACCTTGGTTTATTATATAAAAAAATTTATATCATCCATAATTTTATAAAACAAACCACACTTGGTTTATTTTATAAATTGAACCAAAAACTTGGTTCTCTCCCTTTGTTGTGGCCGGCCAAGCAAAGATGATGGAGGCCCTCTTTGGCCGGCCCATCCAAGCCAAGCCCCAATGAATTAAACTTATTTAATTCATCTATTAAGTCTTCAAAAGACTTAGCCATTTTACGCTTCCAATGCGTCTCTGAAAAATTCAGATTCGACATACCGTATGGCACAACCAAACTTAATCTCTCTTGATTGGAAAATCCAATTTTCAACTCATTTTAAATCCCTCAGATTACTCGTAGTGCATGTGACTAAATAGGCTTTCGATTTATGTTGGCCGTCTATAATTAATCAATTATAGAATGATCATGAGTGGCACCTAGTAGTACATCATGATCCCCAATTAATCGAAAGATCAACGGTTGACCTCAGAAACAATTCTAAAACCCTTCAGCAGTTATAATGAATCGTGCCTCATTCCCTTCGCCATCTTATACCTACTTGGTTCAGGACATGGTCTATGTGTGTCAGTCCCCACTAGGCAAACTACGTCACACCTAGCCCAAGTAACGTTTTCTCGTCCTACGGATTCTAATTCCTCTCATGTATTTAAGAGATTCATACTCTGAACATGTCATGCTCTGGCCAGAGGCTTCGAGTAACAATCCGACGATAGGCCTCGGGTATACATCTCCTCGCAAGGAGTGGTGAATCCTTTGTAGGCTGTTCAAACATCATCGGACACTTCGGCTTATACCCAATCATCCTGGGTCCACACCTCCTTGGAGATGCTTGCTTAAGATGTCAAATTATAAGTCTCCTTGACCAAGATGACTTGAACACCGCAAGTCAAAGGAACATCGTACTTAAGCTGCAGTAAGAACTTTACTGACATATCTATATGTAGATTACCATATGAAGTTTTACAGCCAGTCACTCCAATGAACTAGTTCCCTTAACTAGCATTCATGTTTATCTCCGGACATCTTAATGTCACCAGCAAGTGAGAATCAGCTGATTAGAGAATAACCCATGCTAGTCTCAACAGAATTGATAGTGTCCGTATTTATCAATTCATCGACTAGGGACAATTTCAATACTTCACAATTGCACATGTAGAGATAATCACTAGTTGTGAATTCATCACAAATTCTCTCATGCTATGAATTGTATTGCGGACATTCAGTAAATGAGTTTAAGATCTCAATCAAAAACACAAACTTGTATACTCAAATAGTGAATATTCATTTATTAAAATAAATGATTACAATCATAAGGTGATTGCCTTAGGACACTTCTCTCATATCACTAACAAACTCCCACTTGGCCTAATGTCAATCGCTACGGTACCCAATACCACAGGCTCTAGCATGACCCTCAAACTTGCTTTGAGGCAAGGCCTTAGTTAAAGGATCCGCTAAATTCCTTTCAGTTGGAATTTTCTGAATTTGTATATCATTCCTACTTATAATCTCTCTAATCAGATGATAGCGGCGAAGCACATGTTTGGATCACTGATGAGACCTTGGTTCCTTTGCTTATGCAATAGCTCCATTGTTGTCGCAGTAAACCGGTATTGCTTTATCAATGGTTGGAACCACACCAAGTTCTGAGATAAACTTTTTGATCCAGACTGCTTCCTTTGCTGCTTTCGAAGCTGCAATATATTTCGCTTCCGTGGTAGAATCCGCTATGGTGTCTTGCTTGGAACTCTTCCAACTTATTGCGCCTCCATTCAAAATAAATACGTATCTGGAATGAGATTTGGAGTCATCCTTATCTGTCTGGAAACTGGCATCTGTATACCCACGTATTACCATATCACCTTCTCCATATATTAGGAACACATCCTTAGTGTTTCTTAAGTACTTGATGATTGACTTGACAGCCGCCCAATGATCCATTCCTGGATCAGACTGGTATCTACTTGTGACGCTCAGAGCATACGATACATCGGGCCTAGTACATAACATAACATACATGATAGATCCTATCGCGGATGCATAAGGAATCTTATTCATGCAAATCCTCTCGTCTTCTGTACGCGGACACATAGACTTCGAAAGGTTGATCCCATGCCTGATGGGAAGGTAACCTTTCTCGGATTCTGACATGCTAAACCTTTCTAGCACTCAGTCTATATATGTAGACTGCGAAAGACCAAGCAACCGTTTTGATCTATCTCTATATATTCTAATCCCAAGGATATACGTTGCTTCTCCCAGGTCTTTCATGGAGAAAGTTTTGGACAACCAAATTTTAACTGACTGTAAGACTGATATATCGTTTCCTATAAGTAATATGTCATCGACATATAACACTAGGAATACGACTGCACTCCACTAACCTTCTTGTACACACAAGGTTCGTTAAGATTTTGTGAGAAATCAAACTCTTTCATTGTCTCATCAAAACGGATGTTCCAGCTCCTGGATGCTTGCTTTAGTCCATATATGGATCGTCGAAGCTTGCATACTTTAGTTTTATTAACCGATGTAAAACCTTCAGGTTGTATCATGTATACATCCTCAAGCAGGTTTCCATTAAGGAAAGTTGTTTTCACATCCATTTGCCATATCTCGTAATCATAATAAGCTGCTATGGCCACGAGCATCCGAATGGATTTAAGCATAGCTACTGGCGAATAGGTTTCGTCATAATCAATTCCTTGTTTCTGACGATATCCTTTTGCCACTAATCTAGCCTTAAAGGTAACAATATTACCTTCCATGTCAGTTTTCTTCTTGAAAACCCACTTGCACCCTATGGGCTTAATCCCTTCAGGTGGGTTAACCAAGTCCCATACTTGATTTTTGTACATGGAATCCATTTCCGACTTCATGGCTTCAAGCCATTTATCCCTTTCTGAATTCTTCAGAACATCTTCATAACTGATAGGTTCGTCATCGTTAATGAGTAACACGTCGTTCGATTCACTTATGAGAAATCCGTATCTCTCTGGAATATTGCGTGTCCTATCAGATCTACGAAGAAGTGGTGTTGTTTTAGGTTCAACTGATAGCTCATCATTATGAGTTATTGGTTGTGGGTCTAGACTAGGTGTCTCTGTAATGTCTATTGGAGTTTCTTGAACTTCTTCAAGTTCAATACTACTCCCACTGTTTTCTTGTAAAAGAAATTCTTTTTCTAGAAATACAGCATGCCTTGAAACAAACACCTTTTGTTCCTAGGTATGATAGAATTGGTAACCTTTCGTTTCCTTAGGGTATCCAATAAATAGACAATTATCAGATTTAGCATCCAATTTGTCTGATACAGTCCGCTTTACATAAGCAGGACAACCCCATATCTTTAGGTGAGATAAATGAGGTTTCTTACTATTCCACGTCTCATATGGAGTAGTAGAAACTACCTTGGTCGGGACTCTGTTTAGTAAGTAAACAGTTGTCTTAAGCGCATAGCCCCAAAAGGATTTTGGAAGAGTTGCATGATTCATCATAGATCTAACCATGTCCATCAAGGTTCGGTTACACCTCTCAGATACACCATTATGCTGTGGTGTATATAGCAGAGTCCATTGAGACAATATCCCATTGCCCCTAAGATAATCTTGAAACTCTTGACTTAAGTATTCACCACCCCGATCGGATCGAAGTATCTTAATACTTTTGCCAAGCTGTTTCTCTACTTCACTTCTGAACTCTTTGAATTTCTCAAAAGCTTCAGATTTGTGTTTCATTAAGAACACATACCCGAATCGTGAGTGATCATCGATAAAGGTAATGAAGTAGCTATAGCCTCCTTGTGCAAGAGTTGACATTGGTCCACATACATCAGTATGTATTAGACCAAGCAATTCTCCCACTAGTTTACCTTTTCCGGAAAAGGGTAATTTGGTCATCTTGCCTTTTGAGCATGATTCGCATGTATCAAATGAACCGGGTTCAAATGATTCCAGAATTCCACATCGGTGTAATTTGGTCATGCGTTTCTTACTTACATGGCCAAGACGACAATGCCACATATAGGAGTCTATTTGATTATCTATTCGAGCACGTTTGTTGCTAACTTCGATATTGAAAACGTCACCGGATAAATCTAACATGTAGATACCATTGCATAAAGTTTCGGTCCCATAAAGAACACCATTTAAAGTTATGTAACAGCAATTGTTACTAAAAGTTAAATGATAACCCTTTTCATTCAAGCATGAAATAGATACAATGTTCTTTATTAACGAAGGAACAAAATAATAATTATCCAATTCTAAGACAAGTCCAGTAGGGAGCTTTAGCAAATATGTTCCGATGGCAACAACAGCAATCTTTGCTCCATTTTCAACTCACAAATTCGCTTCTCCCTTAATGAGTCTTCTTCTATTCCTTAGCCCCTGTATGTCATTACATATATGTGAGCTACACCCAGTATCAAGTACCCAGGTGTCCGAGGAAATAGAGTTGCATTCAATAACGAAGATACCTGAAGAGGATGGGGCATCGGATGCCTTCTTCTTCAAGGACTCAAGATAAACCTTGCAGTTTCTTCGCCAGTGGCCCTCCTTGCCGCAGTGATGGCAAGTGCCTTTTGGTGCCTTTTCAATCTTTTTGGCCTTTTTCTTCTTTCCCTTATTTTGTTCTTTGGGCTTCCTCTTAGAGCCTTTCTTTGAGGAACTAACTAACAGTACCGTCTTCTGATCCTGCTTTACAGAAGGCTTTACAGTCTTCAGCAGGTTAAGCAACTCAAGAATGGTAGTCTCCAGTTTGTTCATCCGATAGTTCATCACAAACTGTGAGTAACTCTTGGGCAAACAATGTAGAATTAAGTCAATACTTAGTTCGTGATCCATTGCAAATCCGAGTGTGCCTAGTCGCTCAATGCACCCCAACATCTTCAACACAAACTGTGAAACAGAAGTGCCTTCCTGCATCTTAGAGGTGAAGAGGAGTCTGGAGACCTCAAACCTTTCGAATCTCGCCTGCTCGTCAAACAGCTCATGAAGATGGAAGACGATGGTATAAGCATCCATATGCTCATGATGCTTTTGTTGCTCAGGTACCATAGCGGCCAGCATGATGCAACTCACAAGTTCAGAATCGGTCACATGTTTCTGATAGGACACTAACTGGTCTGGAGTTGCATCTTCAGGAGGATGGTTTGGAAGTTATTCTTCAAGGACATAAGCAAGCTTTTTTGCCTTGAGAACTATCCTCAGGTTGTTGGGACCGGGTGCATGTTGACATGGATGCGGGTTCGTAATTTTAAAATTAATTACGTGCAGCGGAAGGTTTAGCATAAATAATTTCTCAAATTATTTAACCACACTTCTAAGCATGCAACCTTATCTTGTGTAGACATGATCATATATTTATAATTTTGCAAAAACATAAAATAATTTACGTATTACCTCCCGTAACTCGAAGGAAGGGACGAGATCCAACCGTAAACGTCCCTCGGAAGCTCCGCCTCTATTCACGTCCACGCCGAGAATCTTCGGGATGACTTCGCAAAGCCACGAGTTTCGTGTTCTCGAGAACTACTAGATTCTCTGAGAACACGACAAGAGAACCAAGAGAGAAGTAATCATATCAGAAAAATTCACCACCAAGGTTGGTCGGAATCATAATTCCGGCGAGGAGGGAGATGACTTGCGCCCAATCCCAAGGTGATGATAGCCGGAGAGGAAGATCGTCCCAACGGAAGAACTTCGTCGTCTCGGTGCTTCTCCTTGTTCTCACGGCAAGAAGAAGGGAGAAGAAGGGAGAGGCCGGCCAAGAGAAAGAAGGGAGGAGAGGGAGAGAGCCCAAGCAAGAATACTTTGATTATTTCGAATTATCTCCAAGCCTTGCCTTGGGTTCTTTATATAGTTGTCTCTCAACCGCCAAGTCTCCTTTTTCTTATGGAATAAATTTTCATAAGAAATTTATCATATTAATTTTTTATGACTTATTCCATCATGCCAAGTCTTGATTTTAATATCATGGTTAAAATCATATTTTAATTCATGATAAAAATCAACCAAGTCTTCTTTTTCTTATGGAAAAAATTTTCATAAGAAATTTATCATATAAATTTCTTTATATAAATTTCTTTATCATGGTAAATCAATCCATGATTGATTTTATAAAATAAAATAAACCAATCCATGGTTCATTTTAATTTCCATGAAAAATAAATTTCTTTATATAAATTTCTTTATATAAATTTCTTTATCATGGTAAATCAATCCATGATTGATTTTATAAAATAAAATAAACCAATCCATGGTTCATTTTAATTTCCATGAAAAATAAATTTTATATAAATTTCTTTATCATGGTAAATCAATCCATGATTGATTTTATAAAATAAAATAAATCAATCCATGGTTCATTTTAATTTCCATGAAAAATAAATCAAACCTTGGTTTATATAAAAAATTTATATCATCCATAATTTTATAAAACAAACCACACTTGATTTATTTTATAAATTGAACCAAACAATTTGGTTCCCTCCCTTTGTTGTGGCCGACCAAGCAAAGAGGGTGGGGACCCACTTTGGCCGGCCTATCCAGGCCACGCTCTAATGAATTAAACTCATTTAATTCATCTATTAAGTCTTCAAAAGACTTAGCCAATTTACGCTTCCGATGCGTCTCTGAAAAATTCAGATTCGACTTATCGTTTGGCTCAACCAAACATAATCTCTCTTGATTGGAAAATCTAATTTTTAACTCGTTTTAAATCCCTCGGATTACTAGTAGTGCGTGTGACTAAATAGGCTTTCGATTTATGTTGGCCGTCTATAATTAATCAATTATAGAACGATCATGAGTGGCACCTAGTAGTACATCATGATCCCCAATTAATCGAAAGATCAACGGTTGACCTCAGAAACAATTTTGAAACCCTTCAGCAGCTATAATGAATTGTGCCCCATTCCCTTCACCATCTTATACCCACTTGGTTCAGGATATGGTCTATGTGTGTCAGTCCCCACTAGGCAAACTACGTCACACCTAGCCCAAGTAACGTTTTCTCGTCCTACGGATTCTAATTACTCTCATGTATTTAAGAGATTCATACTCTGAACATGTCATGCTCTGGCCAGAGGCTTCGAGTAACAATCCGACGATAGGCCTCGGGTATACATCTCCTCGCAAGGAGTGGTGAATCCTTTGTAGGTTGTTCAAACATCTTCGGGCACTTCGGCTTATACCCAATCATCCTGGGTCCACACCTCTTTGGAGATGCTTGCTTAAGATGTCAAAGTATAAGTCTCCATGACCAAGATGACTTGAACACCCCAAGTCAAAGGAACATCGCAGTTAAGCTGCAGTAAGAACATTACTGACATATCTATATGTAGACTACCATATGAACTTTTACAGCCAGTCACTCCAATGAACTAGTTCCCTTAACTAGCATTCATGTTTATCTCTGGACATCCCAATGTCACCAGCCAGTGAGAATCAGCTGATTAGAGAATAACCCATGCTAGTCTCAACAGAATTGATAGTGTTCGTATTTATCAATTCATCGACTAGAGACAATTTCAATACTTCACAATTGCACATGTAGAGATAATCACTAGTTGTGAATTCATCACAAATTCTCTCATGCTGTGAATTGTATTGCGGGCATTCAGTAAATGAGTTTAAGATCTCAATCAAATACATAAATATGTATACTCAAATAGTGAATATTCATTTATTAAAATAAATGATTACAATCATAAGGCAATTGCCTTAGGACACTTTTCTCATATCACTAACATAGGTTTCGAAGCCAGTCCATGAAATTTGGCCCAGTCAGCTTATTGGTGTCCAAAATGGAATGCAAATTCAGAGAAGACGTGATCAGGTGATTATCCTAGAAATACAAATTGAGGTTATGTGATGAGAATGATAAAGAATGCATCAATATACATTAATTAAATCCTATTTATTTTACGAATTGAATAACCCTTTTTATCAATTTGGAAGATCGTAGGAACATCTCCAATTAGGTTGATATCCAACCATAGATAAGAACAACTATGGCTAGAGTCCATCAAGTTATTCTTAGCTATGAAGGTAGGTAATTATACCGATTACATATTATACATATGTAACTATCACATTATGCTATCAACTAATTGAATATTTCATAAATCATTGGGTTGTTAACTCATTAACAAGTATGCAACAATATACATAGCACCCAACTGCACCTCTCTTTACATCGACCTTGGCTGTGGCACAACAAATTGATGCTCCAAGCTTAAGGTTGACCCATTAATCAAGAAATAGTTTTAATATGGTTGGAGCTCATTCAGCCGTTTAGTCAGGCTTGGATGTGTCCAACAACCAAAACTAAGGATTGACCTCTGACTCCAACTATATTAATCATAAACTAATTCCATGGTTTGAACATGTTGAGGTTCAAGCCGGGCATGGATGTGTCCATCAACCCAAACAAGAAACAAAACTCTGATTCTAACCATATTAATGGAAGGTGTTGGCCTTAATATTTTGTAAAGGGTTTTGGGTCTCATCCTTTTCTTTTATGCACATTCATGACATATAATTATGTAATGTTCTAACGATTTCCTTAATAAAGTATGTATGTGACTTAATTTATCAAGTCTCATTAATTGAATTAGGAACTGGATTTCCTAATTCTAATTTCATACTTTATTCAAGGAATTATTTTGGGAAACAATTTCCTGAATTATCATAATCAATTTCGGAAATAATATGTTTAAGACTTTGATTTCTCTAAATCAAATCTTATTAAATTAAGAGACAGATTCCCTTAATTCAACCACATATTATTTTCATGAAAATCTTATTTAAGGAAATATACTCTATAGAAAATAATTTTCCTAATTAATTTTAGACACAATAATATGTAAGAGCATCACCTCATAAATCAAATAAGGAAATTATCATTTGAGAATCACCTCAAAAATTTCTAAGATTTGATCACATATTTTATTTATGGAAAATTAATATCAATAACTTAATTTGGGTGGCTCCCCGAGGCTCAATCCAAATTAAACATTTGACAATTTAAATTCAATTTAGGAAATTTAATTATAACAACTAACATTAAATTGGACGGCTCCCCGAGGCTAAATCAAAAATAAAGAATTTTATAAATAATTTAATTTCCAATTATAAATTTAAATGTCAATTAATATTCCCATAATTTGTCTAGACTTTCTTGAAAGAAAGTACCCAAAATTGCGAGCTTTTCATAAATTGAAAGTTTCCAAAAATAAAAGATTTTCAGAATAATTGTAAGTCTCTGGTACAAAGAAAACTTACATTTTTCCAAAATTGAAAATTTTCCAAAATTGGAAATTTTCAAAATTGGAAAGTTTCCAAAAATGGAAAGTTTTCACAATTATCATAATATTTCAGAAACAGAGATATTTCAAATGTTTGAGAAATTTCAAGAGGATTTCCATACTTTGAAATTCCTAAATCGAAAATTTACCATAATTAGAAAGTTTTCATAATTAAAAATTTTCCAAAATTGAGATCATTATAAAACTTTCCGCAAAACAATTATATGATTATGTCGAACACAAACCTCGGCTCTGATACCACTGTAGGGACCGGGTGCATGTTGACATGGATGCAGGTTCGTAATTTCAAAATTAATTACGTGTAGCGGAAGGTTTAGCATAAATAATTTCTCTAAATCATTTAACCACACATCTAAGCATGCAATTTTATCTTGTGTAGACATGATCATATATTTGAAATTTTACAGAAACATAAACTAATTTACGTATTACCTCGCGTAACTTGAAGGAAGGGATGAGATCCAACCGTAAGCGTCCCTTGGAAGCTCCGCCTCTATTCGCGTCCACGCCGAGTATCTTCGGGATGACTTCGCAAAGCCACGAGTTTCGTGTTCTCGAGAACTACTAGATTCTCTGAGAATGCGACGAGAAAAACCAAGAGAGAAGTCGGAAGACTAACCACAAAAGGATGGCCGGAATCAAAATTCCGGCGAAGCAAAAGAAGAGGCTTGCGGCAAAAAGATCCTTGCGGCAAACTCTAATTCCGGCAGCACCTTCTTCCGGCCAAGAGATGGCCAGAGCTTCCTTCTCCGGCAGCAGGTGGTGGTCGGCAGGGAAAGGGCAGGGGTGGACGGCTGGTGCTCCTTCTTGGGGCTGGTTGGCGCACGGCAAGAAGGGGAGAAGAGAAGGAGAGAAAGAGAGGGAGAGAGCCTCTGCCTTCATCTCTTCGATTATTACCCAAGCATTACCTTGGGTCCTTTATATATTGGCCTCTCAACCATCAAGCCTCTCAAATATGGAATAACTTATTCCATCATGCCAAGTTTAATTTTATATCATAGTTAAAATTATATTTTAATTCATGATAAAAATCAATCAAGTCTCTTTTCTCCTATGGAATAAATTTCCTTATCATGGTAAATCAATCCATGATTGATTTTATAAAATAAATCAATCCATGGTTCATTTTAATTTCCATGAAAAATAAAACAAACCTTGGTTTATTATATAAAAAAATTTATATCATCCATAATTTTATAAAACAAACCACACTTGGTTTATTTTATAAATTGAACCAAAAACTTGGTTCTCTCCCTTTGTTGTGGCCGGCCAAGCAAAGAGGATGGAGGCCCTCTTTGGCCGGCCCATCCAAGCCAAGCCCCAATGAATTAAACTTATTTAATTCATCTATTAAGTCTTCAAAAGACTTAGCCATTTTACGCTTCCGATGCGTCTCTGAAAAATTCAGATTCGACTTATCGTTTGGCTCAACCAAACTTAATCTCTCTTGATTGGAAAATCCAATTTTCAACTCGTTTTAAATCCCTCGGATTACTTGTAGTGCGTGTGACTAAATAGGCTTTCGATTTATGTTGGTCGTCTATAATTAATCAATTATAGAACGATTATGAGTGGCACCTAGTAGTACATCATGATCCCCAATTAATCGAAAGATCAACGGTTGACCTCAGAAACAATTCTGAAACCCATCAGCAGCTATAATGAATCGTGCCTCATTCCCTTCACCATCTTATACCCACTTGGTTCAGGACATGGTCTATGTGTGTCAGTGCCCACTAGGCTGACTACGTCACACCTAGCCCAAGTAACGTTTTCTCGTCCTACGGATTCTAATTACTCTCATGTATTTAAGAGATTCATACTCTGAACATGTCATGCTCTGGCCAGAGGCTTCGAGTAACAATCCGACGATAGGCCTCGGGTATACATCTCCTCGCAAGGAGTGGTGAATCCCTGTAGGCTGTTCAAACATCTTCGGGCACTTCGGCTTATACCCAATTATCCTGGGTCCACACCTCCTTGGAGATGCTTGCTTAAGATGTCAAAGTATAAGTCTCCATGACCAAGATGACTTGAACACCGCAAGTCAAAGGAACATCGAACTTAAGCTGCAGTAAGAACTTCACTGACATATCTATATGTAGACTACCATATGATGTTTTACAGCCAGTCACTCCAATGAACTAGTTCACTTAACTAGCATTCATGTTTATCTCCGGACATCTCAATATCACCAGCCAGTGAGAATCAGCTGATTAGAGAATAACCCATGCTAGTCTCAACAGAATTGATAGTGTCCATATTTATCAATTCATCGACTTGGGACAATTTCAATACTTCACAATTATACATATAGAGATAATCACTAGTTGTGAATTCATCACAAATTCTCATGCTGTGAATTGTATTGCGGGCATTCAATAAATGAGTTTAAGATCTCAATCAAATACACAAACATGTATACTCAAATAGTGAATATTCATTTATTAAAATAAATGATTACAATCATAAGGCGATTGCCTTAGGACACTTCTCTCATATCACTAACAGCTCCCAGTCATGTGGTTGAGACACGTCATCTGTTATAACGGTCATGATCTGCACACATTGCCATACGCGAGTAGTGTTTATTAGAGGGTGTGCACAGTTGCCCTGTCGAGACTCTGCACGGTCACTCCTGAGCAGTGATTCTGGTGCATCGTAGCAGTCAAGGACCCCTCCGGGTGTGGGAAGTAATTTCGTTGTATCTCCTCTCGATCACCCATATGTAGTGTCGCTGGAGCATGGTAGCAAACATTAGTGATACGCGGTGATCATGATCTGTACATATTGTTACTGGCGAGTAGTGACTGTTGGAGGGTGCGAGTAGTTATCCTGTCGAGACTCTGCACGGTCACTCATGAGCAGTGATTCCGGTGCATCGTAGCAGTCAGGGACCCTTCCTGGTGTGTGCAGTTGTTTTGTCTAGTCTCCGCTCGGTCATTCATGGGTAGTGATGCCAGAGCGTGGTAACAGGCAGAGGTGGTATAGAGAGCAGTTGACTCCCCCTTTCTGGCTTTGAGTACATGTCATAATGGGTTGTGTGACCCGCGAGTAGTTGGATCCCCCTTTGTTGGCGTAGGGGTACATGTCATGATGGGTTGTGTGACCCGCGAGCAGTTAACTCCTCTTGTGCCTGGTTTTGGGGTTATGGTTGTTGGAGTGGTTGGCTCACTGGCATCCTGTCGACTCGGCTACCCAATGTAGGGGTAGCTGGAGTGCGTACAGACATCATGTGCACATGATACATCATTGCATGATTATTGTTATTTGTATTGTTGCATTTGCTCATACTTGTTATATCTGGTTACAGTATATGTATTTGATCTGCACCTTCAGGAGGTATGTGTATAAAGGGTCTGGTGTACATAGGGTCTGGTGACCTAACTTTACCCGTGTGATATTTGGACCCTTATATATTCAAGTTTGTCTGACTCTGATATGTATCATTTATTCAGTATTATAGATTCAGCTTTTCCTACTGTTATTACTGTTACTATTGCCAGTTTGACTCTTACTGCAAGTATAGCTTACTATGCATACCAGATATATGTATTCGCTGAGTTCTTGGACTCACACCGTCAGCCTTATTTTTCATTTCAGGTTGATCGTCTGGAGTGCCCGGCAGCCTGTCCCAGTCCTTCTATTTCGGAGCGACTCGTGTTTTGGTTTGAGTTGTATTTGGGGTCATACGGTATTTTCATTTGCTTTCGCTGTTTTAATTTCTGTTGTGTTGTTTAGTACGGCGGTTTAGTTGTACTTTTGTGTGCCATGGATGTTGGATCGAGAGATGCGATAGAGGGGGGGGTGAATGTCACAAATCGTTCGGATTTAAAAAAAAGAGTAAGTGCGCAGCGGAAATAGAGACAAAGCAACACAACGCTAACAAGGTCATTTTACTTGGTTCGGAGCCTGGGTCGACTCCTACTCCAAGGCCCACGGTCGTTGACCGTTTACTTTGGGCAATTCTATAATGCGTAGAAAGAATACAGAAGAGAAATACAGTTTGCAATAAGAAAGATTACACTTCTGTATTTACCAACTCCCGGTGTAGATCGAGTTTCGGTGCAGTGGGAGGTTGACGGCGCTTCGTTCATGAGTCGGGAAGTTTCCGGAGCAGAGCGCAGTCGTCAGAGCGTTTGGATGCGTTGAATGAAAGCAGTAGAGCGTGAAAGCGTTGCAGTAAGTGATGCACTGAAGAAGGAGGTCGAGGGCCCTTTATATAGGGCCTGGGGGCGCCCTGGTCGACGGGGGCGCCCCCCCACGTGGCTTCCGATCCGGTGATCGCTTCGGTCAAGGCTGATCTCTTCATCTTCGGGATCAGCTTTGACCGGGGCGCCCCGAGCGCGCGAGGCGCCCGCGCGGGTTGACCGGTCAAAGCCTCATCCTTTGGCTTCGCGAGGGTAGCTGATAGTCGGCGTGCCACTGGGGGCGCCCGCGACACGCGGGGCGCCCGAAGTGCGCAGGGCGCCCGGAACAACCGGGGTGCCCCGAAATGCTGCTGTCGGAGCTTTTTCTTGGTCTGCTGACTTGGGTTGACTCTGGGGGCGCCCGGAACCTTCGGGGCGCCCTGCCCAGCTACTGCCTCACTCCTTTGAGGCTCTCTGAGCTGCAGATACACAGTCCTTCAGTCCTGCATCCAGGGTTAGTCCAAAACAGCAAATATTATGTTAGTTTATACAGCCTTAGCTGTCTTGGTTCTGACTTTGGTCTCCAAAATGGAACCCTAGGTCGAACCGACGCCTAATGTTCCCTCAAGGGGAACGCGTCCTCACCTACTCCTCTCGGGAGAATTTACCTGGTGCCAACCAGCTCCTCCAGTTGGACTTTTGCCCGGCAGTCCTTCGCCAGGTCTTGAGTTGCCAAGCTGCCCTTCGCTTGGTGCCTAGCAGCCCCTCGCTAGGTCTTTTCTTCTGGCAGCCCTTCGCCAGTGCCTAGCATTCCTTCGCTAGGGTTTGTCCATTCTGACAGTCCTTCGCCAGAGCCTAGCAGTCCTTTGCTAGGGCCTTTCCTGTCTGGCAGTCCTTTGCCAGTGCCTAGCATTCCTTTGCTAGGGCTTTTCCTATACACTCAAGAAACTTGTTAGACAACAACTAACCCTTAACTTTTGAACCATTTTGCCAATATCAAAACACAGGTTTGACTTGGGTGCATTCTGCACCAACAATCTCCCCCTTTTTGATATATGGCAACCTAGTTCAAAAAAGTTAAGGAAAAAAATGCTGAAATTGAAATCCTAAGTTAGATTCCCTCCCCCTGGAAGAAATCTCCCCCTAGGTTTTTCAAAAGTAGTTGGTTTGAGTTTAAATACTTAGAAAATTTTATTATAGAAAAAACTTTTTAAGTATTGGCTGAGTTTTTTTAAAAAAATGTTCTGAGTTTGAAGAAAATTCATACTTAGAAAGATTCGAGACTTGGAAAACTTTTTCAGACTTGGAAAACTTTTTAAAGAATATTTTAAGCAAACATTAATAGTAATTCAGAGCAAAAAGAATTTTAAGCAAATAAATTAAGCTTAGAAATAATTCAGAGTTAGAAATTTTTAAAGGATAAATTTACGCTTTGAATTTCTAACTTTGAGTTTACAACTTTTTGAGTAAGGAAATCGTAAACATGGTAAAAAAAAATTTGAAAAACATTTTTGTTCCCTGTTTCCTTTCCAACTCTCCCCCTTTGACATATATCAAAAAAATGCACAAAAAGATATTTGCTATAATTTAATAAAGCATTTGCTGTACTGAAACAAACTAGGACCTAAGTTTGGTTAAATCTTTAGGGACCTGTCTAACCCAATTAGCTACTTACTAACTGTTATAAACAGTAGCTTTTGCTAGGGTTAGTCAAGTTAAGTGTTTTTGTTCAAGTTAGATTTTCTAATCTTGACACTTAACTTGATTGCTGTATAAGTTGTATTTAGTGCCCCAATTACTGCAGATGCACTGACTTAAAGCATCTTGAATTGAGGCAAAGACCTAAGCATCTCAACCCTTTCTAGGTTATCAATCAAAGTACCCTAAGGTGCTTGTGAGATGCTGGCTTCTAGATCTATAGGTGCATGCAGTTCTAGGGTTAGAGCCTAGGCTAAGTCCATTTCGAAGAACACCCTAGTTTTGAAGGGGATAATTTTTGAAATAAAACTAAGAAAGAAAAAATTTTAAAACCAAAGTAAAACCTTTTTTTTTAAATTAAGTTAAAAAAACTTTTAAAATAAACACAATTTTAAAATCAATTTGAAACATTTTAAAATTAAAGCAAAAACCAAATGATTCTATTCTACTAAGCATAATCCTAACTGCCTTCTTAGTGAGCTAAACTCAGATTCAGGTAGGGGTTTAGTGAATATGTCAGCTAGGTTGGACTTGGAGTCTACATGCTTAAGGACTATTTCACCCCTAGCTACGTGATCTCTTACAAAGTGATGTTTTACTTCTATGTGTTTGGTTCTAGAATGTTGTATTGGGTTTTTGGTTAAGTTAATTGAGCTAATATTGTCAATATTGACTTGGGTCTGATTGTAGTCTAGATGAAAGTCCTTAAGAGTATGCATCATCCATAGGAGTTGAGCTACACACTCTCCTAAGGCCACATATTCAGCTTCAGTTGTTGATAAAGCAACACAGTGTTGCTTTCTACTGCACCAACTTACTAAGCTGTTTCCTAAAAGTTGACAACTTCCACTTGTACTTTTTCTATCTAATTTACAACCAGCATAGTCAGAATCAGAGTATCCTGTTAACTTAAAGGATGAAGTCCTAGGGTACCAAATCCCTACATTTAGGGTGCCCTTAATGTATCTTAAAACTCTTTTTAGGGCTGCTAAGTGAGTTTCCTTAGCACAGGTTTGGTACCTAGCACACATTCCTACTGAAAAAAGTATACATTGTTTTTCCTAGTGCCCTTAAGTATGATTTCTGAGTCTTGTGCATTTCTAATCAGGCAATTAGAATTGTTGAAAGTAACTAAATAACCAAAGTCACATAACTGACTTATGCTAAGTAAGTTAAAATTGAAGTTTTCCACCAATAGAACTTTCTTAATAATGAAATTGGATTTAAGTTCAATATTACCTGACCCAATTACCTTGAGTGTAGCATTGTTACCAAATGCCACTGAGCCCAGGTTTTTGAACTTGAGTTTGGTGAACTTCAATTTGTCCCCAGTCATATGTCTGGAGCACCCGCTATCTAACATCCATTGGTCCAAATCTTTATGTTCCTACACATAAAGAATTTTTGATGATTTGGATCCAATTTAAGTTAGGGATAGCTTAAATTGAGTTTCACTTCCTAGTCTGTCTCACCCCAGTCTAGGGTTTTCAATCACGTTAACCTTAAGGTTTTTGTGAGACAGGTTTGAGGGTAGAAATTAGTTTTGAAAAGGAATTTCAATTTATTTTCAAAAAAAGTTATTTAATTTTGATATCAGATTTAAAAAAACAGAAATTTTGAAAACAGATTAAGTGTTTTTCAAAAAGATAATAAGTTTGAAAAATAGAAGTTTTGAAAACAGATTAGAATCTATAATTATTTGAAATTTGAGTTAGATTCGAATTTGACAAAAGATAATTTGAATTTGAATTTCAGAAATTGGCTTCCAGGTCTTGGCGTGGCACTAGGCCTTCTTTGGCCGTAGCCTTATGGGATCATCCACCCTTTCCTTGATAAAGCCTTTTAATGAAATTTCATTTTCAAATTAAATTAAGTTATTTTCTGGTCTAACTAGCTTGGTTCTTGGATCGGTAGTTTCGGCTGGTTTCACCAGTCTAAGGAGACCAAGTAGACTTGATCTTATTAGAGTTGGTTTCCCCAACGTACTATCATCTCACCTCCTCCCAATACTATGTTTTCAAGTTTCAAGTAATTTAGTCCTTAAATCTAAGTATTCCTTAAATCTAAGCATGACAATTTAAAAAAAATTAAATAAACAAACAATCAATCAATTAAAAAAAATTATCTAATTATAAAAATTGTTTTGATTTTGGCTCCCCCTGGACTAAAGCCTCTGTATGGGTTAGGCAAGATGTGAATCTTGTCCTTGGGGATCCAAAATTGATTTGAACCAGTTGGTTTAGTCAGGCACAATTTTGGCACCCATGCCTGAACCTTAGGTCATGACTGGTTCATTACAGCAAAGTAAGATCTTTGCCGAGATTTGGTTCTATAGCCAAGTCCGGATCGGTTTAGAACAGACTTCTGTTTTCCCAGAATCAGATCAAGATTCTTGGAACCAGAAGTGAATCGTTCTAAAGCTATTCTTAAGTCCTTAACTTGAGTTTTCAGGGAGGAATTCTCTGATTCAAGTTTTTCAACTTGATCAGGGGTTCCTTCCTGAAGTTTCTCAGTTAAGGATTTAGAATCAGCTCCCTCTTTCAGGAGTTTTACTTCTGTCGGAGGGACTCGATTCGAAGTTTGGCTTTCGCCAAATCTCGGGATAGATAGGAAATAAGCGAATTCAATTGCAATTTTGAAAAACCCGTTACCCTTATTTCGCCGTCGTCGGAGAATGTCAGCTTGCCATCGTCCCGGTCCGAGTCTGAGTCAGTCTCGATTTGATCCGAAGCGGTCAGGGCTAGAAGATTGGACTGGGGTGCTTCTTCTTCTTCTTCTGAGGAAGACTCGTCCCAGGTTGCTTGGAGTGCCTTCTTCTTTCTGGCCTTTTTGGACTCCTTTAGACTTGGACATTCAGTCTTGTAGTGGCCCTTCTTCTTGCATTCGTAGCAGGTTACGTTGGGCTTTTGTTTGTCAGTTGCCGGTTCAGCTTGTCCGTCCTTTCTTCGGCTTGTTCTCCGTGTATTGGTTTGGTTCTTCAACTTTTTGTAGTAGCTTCGAGCTAGCCGGACCAGTTCAGATTGATCTTCTTCTTGATCTTCTGTTTCTGAATCTGAGGTAAATTCAGGTTCAACTTGAGTTTTCTTCTTGGTCGTCTTTCCTGTTTTCTCTGCAAAGAAAGCTATACTTTTCTCGACCAGATTGCAGTTAGTCTGTTCATGCAGCTCAAGTTCAGAAAATAACTCATCTAACTTAATTTTTGAAAGATCCCTAGAGACCTTGTATGCATCTACCATAGATGCCCACAAGGTGGTCCTAGGGAATGCGTTTAGGGCATACCTTATAAGATCACGGTTTTGAACCTGGTGACCTATTGCGTGAAGTCCGTTCATCAGTTCCTGGATTCTGGCGTGGAGCTGGGCTGCTGTCTCGTTATCTGCCATTTTGATAGTGAAGAGCTTGTTCAGTAGCAGGTCCCGTTTGCTGATCCTCGTATCTGAAGTTCCTTCGTGGAGCTCAATCAGTTTAGCCCATAGCTCCTTGGCACTGTTGAATGGGCCTACGCGGTTCAGCTCCTCTTTTGTCAGTCCTCATTCTGAGTTGCTTTGGCGTCAGCTTCAATTTTGCGTTTAAGGGCAGTGTCCCACTCTGAGTAGTTTTGCGGTACTCCTTCAGCATTTGTGGGAATCATCAGTCCAGACTGGATGATTATCCACATATCCACCTGAGTTTTCAGGTGGACCTCCATTCGACTTTTCCAGTAAGGAAAGTCTTCTCCACTGAAAAGTGGAGGTCTGGCGGTGCTAAAGCCTTCTTGGATGGCCATTCGTTCTGAAATTGCAAACAAAAGAAACAAAAATATTCCAAGACTTGGTCTTGGATTAGTAGTGCGGGAAGAGTAAATAAAAACAAATTTCAAGGGGTGTTGCACCAACCTTGAAAGTAAAACTCGAACGAAAAAAAAAATTGAGAGAGAAAACGAAAGAAATCCGAAAAATTTTCAAACTGGTGGTTGCACCAAGTTTGAATTCCCCGCTCTGATACCACTTGTTGGATCGAGAGATGCGATAGAGGGGGGGTGAATGTCGCAAATCGTTCGGATTTAAAAAAAAAAAGAGTAAGTGCGCGGCGGAAATAGAGACAAAGCAACACAACGCTAACAAGGTCGTTTTACTTGGTTCGGAGCCTGGGTCGACTCCTACTCCAAGGCCCACGGTCGTTGACCGTTTACTTTGGGCAATTCTATAATGCGTAGAAAGAATACAGAAGAGAAATACAGTTTGCAATAAGAAAGATTACACTTCTGTATTTACCAACTCCCGGTGTATATCGAGTTTCGGTGCAGTGGGAGGTTGACGGCGCTTCGTTCTTGAGTCGGGAAGTTTCCGGAGCAGAGCGCGGTCGTCAGAGCGTTTGGATGCGTTGAATGAAAGCAGTAGAGCGTGAAAGCATTGCAGTAAGTGATGCACTGAAGAAGGAGGTCGAGGGCCCTTTATATAGGGCCTGGGGGCGCCCTGGTCGACGGGGGCGCCCCCCCCCCCCCACGTGGCTTCCGATCCGGTGATCGCTTTGGTCAAGGCTGATCTCTTCATCTTCGGGATCAGCTTTGACCGGGGCGCCCCGAGCGGGCGGGGCGCCCCGAGCGCGCGGGGCGCCCGGGTTGACCGGTCAAAGCCTCATCCTTTGGCTTCGCGAGGGCAGCTGATAGTCGGCGTGGCACTGGGGGCGCCCGCGACACGCGGGGCGCCCGGAACAACCGGGGCGCCCCGAAATGCTGCTGTCGGAGCTTTTTCTTGGTCTGCTGACTTGGGTTGACTCTGGGGGCGCCCGGAACCTTCGGGGCGCCCTGCCCAGCTACTGCCTCACTCCTTTGAGGCTCTCTGAGCTGCAGATACACAGTCCTTCGGTCCTGCATCCAGGGTTAGTCCAAAACAGCAAATATTATGTTAGTTTATACAGCCTTAGCTGTCTTGGTTCTGACTTTGGTCTCCAAAATGGAACCCTAGGTCGAACCGACGCCTAATGTTCCCTCAAGGGGAACGCGTCCTCACCTACTCCTCTCGGGAGAATTTACCTGGTGCCAACCGGCTCCTCCAGTTGGACTTTTGCCCGGCAGTCCTTCGCCAGGTCTTGAGTTGCCAAGCTGCCCTTCGCTTGGTGCCTAGCAGCCCTTCGCTAGGTCTTTTCTTCTGGCAGCCCTTCGCCAGTGCCTAGCATTCCTTCGCTAGGGTTTGTCCATTCTGGCAGTCCTTCGCCAGAGCCTAGCAGTCCTTTGCTAGGGCTTTTCCTGTCTGGCAGTCCTTCGCCAGTGCCTAGCATTCCTTTGCTAGGGCTTTTCCTGTACACTCAAGAAACTTGTTAGACAACAACTAACCCTTAACTTTTGAACCATTTTGCCAATATCAAAACACAGGTTTGACTTGGGTGCATTCTGCACCAACAATGGAGACCTTTGTTTCATTTTGTTTTGTCGTAAGTCATACCGGTACGCAGTTTTTGTCATCGTCTTCATTTGCTTTTCATTCAATGGCTTGTTCCAGCCCTATAGGCTGTGGTACAGGCGGGCTGAGAGAGTCGTAAAGATTAGGTAGGGAGAGGCAATCCGGTCAGTATCGAATGGGCAACTCCTTGGGGCATGACAATGGGGAAGCTGGCCTATGCTTTGGTACTAATGGCCCGATGACTCAGGCCCTATTTCTTAGAACATCCCATCATGATGCTCACCAACAGCCTGCTTGGGCGTGTCCTCACCAATCCAGAAGCTTCGGGTCGGCTGATCAAGTGGACGGCAGAGTTGAGCGAGTATAGGATTGAGTGCCACCCCTATACTGCCATCAATGCACAAGCTCTTGCTGTTTTCATGCTCAAAGTTGTCCCCGAGCCTGAAGCTGATGGAGTATGGAAGATCTGTGTTGATGGTTCATCCAACAGCAAGCATAGCGGGGTTGGAGTTCTGATGGTTTCCCCCATGGGAGATACATTGCATTTATCCATCCGACACATTTCTGGGCCACCAACAATGAAGCTGAGTACGAGGCGATTCTAGCGGGGTAAGCTTTCCGAACTTAACAAAATTCTGTTTCCTCATTGTCCTCCTGAAATAATTCTCATTCCTGACTTGAACGTCGGAGTGGGCTCCACCGGAAAACCTTCCGGTGTGTTCCCATTAATGCTCGTGTTAATCTCGCATGGCGCGATCATCTTCTCCTCGTCATCATCCTCGTGGGCTACTTTTTGGTGACTTGTCATCCGCGCCGTTTCCTTATGGAGCACTACAAAAACTCTATCAATCAAAACTAGAGTGAACTTAGTTGCTATTGTAGATGAAAGACGTGATCCTCCAGATCCTTGATCTCAGAGCACTAAAGATAAAAAAATTTGAAATGAGACTAATGAAAAAATTCGAGATTAGCAAAAGATTTAAGCCCAAATACATGAACAACCATAATATGATACAAACCTTTTGTTGAAGTTGCTATTGAAGGATTTGATTGTCAGTAGACTTTAACTGCAACTAGTTAAAGAGTACAGAGAACTTATTGTAACATAAACAAACACAAAACATTGGCATAAATATCCAATAAAATAATCAACTGATTAGAAACATGAAACCAGTATCCATCTTTATAAAGAAAACTATTGGAAAAGGAAAAAAAATCCAGAAGTTACCTTTAACTCAAATCCCTTCTCATTGCATTGGATGATTAATCTCACAACAATCTGCAAAAAAAAATCAGTAATGAATACTCATAATGTAGATACACATATACTTGTTGCATATCCAACAAAGTAGCATTGGTCATTGAAGCTTCACCATTCTCCATAATGCGCTGCTCTAACACTCTAAGAGTGCGTTTAGTTGGGGGTCATCCTTGATAACCTTGGTTATTCATCTAAGGTTTGTCTTTGATTCTCCTGTATTTCACACTCCAAAATCTCGATCTGCAATTAATCAAGAGGAGCTAGTTAAAAAGAATTAGTCTCTAGCTTTATTGCATAAAGGTTGGCAACTAGTCGCTAACCCAGGCATCCGCGGTTCGATCCTCAGTTACGGCGTATTTGCAGGAATTTTTCCTCCAAATGGGCCGCGAACCCTGGGACGCTGGGCTTCTAGACCGCCCACCGCGAACGCTTCCCGATTTACCCTAGCGGCCGGTGGGAAACTTTCGTGAAGCCAGACCGGTCGCCCGAGATTAAAAAATCCTCGTTAATCATTTTTTTCAAATAAGTATAATGGACTAAACAATAACAAAACTAATGGCAAAATATATCAAACTAAAGGCAACATAGACTAAAAAAAATATAAGAATATTGGGAGAAGAATAAGCACAGACCAAATACATATTGAATAAAATTAATATAAGTAGTCACCCAAAAAATTATCTAACTGCTTCATTTAGATGCACGATGGAGATGTGGAATGATGGTCTTATTTACAGGCAATAAAATTGTCCACAAAAGTGGGATAAAGAAAGCAAAAGATTAGGCAAGGGCACAACAAGATCATCTTATACTTTGACAAGTTAAATTGCCCTGACTATGAAAACATCACACATGTGGCAGGAGAATACAACTATTTAACTTGCTATAATACCAATCAAAGAAGCTTCGCAATAAAGTATTACCTTGTATTTTGGAGAAAGTCATTAAAGTAGAGATGAGCAAAGCTTTTCTGTACAAGTTGTTGTGAACCAATGAAAAAAAATTGAATGACTAAACTTTGAAGACAAAATAAATAATAAATTATAACTAGAACTGATGTACCTTGATATATGGAGAATGACAAACAAAATTTATTAACAGCATATTTTTTCAGCACGCCAACATTTGTAAAAATATAATACTATCCATAATACACTTAATTGGATGTGTTGGAAAAACTATGATTAACGGCGTACTTTAACCTCACACCATTGATGACGTGCTGCAGAAAATCATATTTGTTGTAGTGGTGGTTACTTGGTTTTGTGATGGATCATGAATTAAATATTGATTTAATTCTGCATAGTTTTCCTGATAGTTATTCATAGTTTGTGATGGACTATTGGATGAACCGTATTGAATCCACAATTCCAAAGCTCATCAACATGCTCAATGATGTAGAGTTATCTGTTAAGAAAGAACAAAAGGTAGTGATGTTATTTAACTCTAATGCTTTCCTGCACACATAGTAAAACATATTAGATCACAAGATATACTTAACTTTGAACTTTACCATTATCAAAATTAGATTCGATCTGATACTTCCGACACCAATAATCTCCCCCTTATTGATTTATGGCAACCCAGTGTAAAAGTTAAGTTTAAACAAATAGTTAAGCAAGTAAAAGTATTTCAAGAAACATAGTAAGACAATTTTCAAGGTAAGATCCATTTTTCAAAATATAATTTCAAAGGTTAGAAATATTGAAAAAAAAATTGAAAATCTCCCCCTTGATAAGTTAGATTTTGAGTTAAAGTTCAATTTCAAAAAATATCTTGCAAAATTGAAAATGCATGAAGCTCCCCTAGATATGAAACTCTTCCCGTGAAGGTTTTCAAAAATGTGTATTTTTCAATTGGAAAGATTTTTTAATAACTTTAAAAAATTCTAAGTATAAACTTTGAAAAAATTCTAAGTAAAATTGAAATTTCCTTTCTCTCCCTTTTGAAAAATAAAGTTTTCTTAAAAAAACAGAATACTTTGTAAACCTTGAAAAAAAACTTAAAAAATCAAGTTTGAAAAAGCCCTAAAAAATTTCTTTTTCAAAAAAAATCTTTGAAAATTAACTTTTTAACTTATCCCTACTCTCCCCCTTTACCATATATCAAATAAAAATATTTTGGTTAAGGAGAAAGAAGAAAAATATTTTTTTATTTTAAAAAACTTAGATATTAGAGATTGTGAATTTTTTGAAAATATAAGTAAATTTTAAAAAATAATTTTAAGTTAATGGGGAAAAAATGATAAGTAAATAATCCTAAAAATCTATTTTCAACGAAGCAAGTAAGAAGTTCTAAGTAACTATTTTGAGTTAGATAGATAAACAATAAATAACAGGAAAAAACTAATGAAAAAAATAAAATTTGAACCAAGTTAATTAATTCATTTGAGTCCAAGCATGATTTAAGTCTAAGCATTCAAAGTAAACAAGAAATAATTTTTTTAAAAAAATTGAAAAATAAAAAAAAAATCTATGGGCCCCTGTCTACCCCAGTTTGTTACTTTTAACTGTTATAAAATAATAGCTTTCACTTG
This sequence comes from Boesenbergia rotunda, assembly GCA_024364735.1. Lineage (NCBI taxonomy): Eukaryota > Viridiplantae > Streptophyta > Magnoliopsida > Zingiberales > Zingiberaceae > Boesenbergia > Boesenbergia rotunda. Next base: position 309,619 of record JAGFNQ010002632.1, on the reverse strand, counting down.
GATTAGTCAAGTTATCTAGTCTATCAAGTTAGATTTTCTAATCTTGATTGCTTAACATGATTAATGTTCAGTTGTATTTATTGCCCCAACTACTTTTGATACACTGACTTAAAGCATCTTGAGATAAGGTATAGGCCTAAACATCTCAACCCAGTCTAAGTTGTCAAGCAAGGTATCCTAATGTGCTTGTGAGATGTTGGCTTCTAAATCTATAGAAACATGCGAACTAGGGTTATGCCTAAGCTAAGTCCATAACAAATAAATCCCTAATTTTCAGGAGGGTAAGTTTTTGAAAACTAACTCAAAGAAGAAAAAAATAGAGTAAAATTTCTTGGAATTTAAAAAAACATGAATTTTTGAAAAACAGTTAAGGATAATAATTTTTGAGAAATAGCTAAATAAAATGATTTTAAAAAAATAAGTACAAAACAAATAAAAGCTATTTTACTGAGCACAATCAAGTAATAAGGACAATAAAGACAAGTCAAGTATCAAAGTCAACTAGAGTCAACCATGTCAAAAGTCAACAGCCAATCAGTCTCAAAACCAACTACAAACAAATACAAGTCAAGTCTATGAAGAAGATGAGCCTAGGTGCCACGAATGAAATAAAGCCATAAGCTCTGCATGCCTAGCCTGGTCTGCATCCATCCTCTCCACATGGTGGGCCTCCACCTTCTCCCGTAAACTGTGAATCTCTCGCTCGTAGTCAAAGGAGTTGGAGGTGGCGGTGTCTGCTCTAGCTACGCCTCGAGCTCGGCAACAAAGTCATCGTCCTCATCGTCCTTCGGATCGTTTTGCGACGGAGCTCCTCTCGTCTCCATGAGATGTTCCCGGTGGCCGAGACATCAATCACAACTAACGAGAAGTTTCTAATACCTACTTCATCGAACTCGGTCATACGAATAACCTCACCAGCGTAGATGTCGCATCCGTAAGAATAGAAGAGTGCAGTCAAGGTGTGGCAATAAGGTGTCTGAACTCTCGAATGGGTAGAGACAATAGACGCGTAGATAATAGTTTGGAAAATGTGGAGTCCGATGTCTATATCGAGACGGTGAATCAGGGTGTAAAGTAAGAAGGAATGGGATGGCATCATAACCGCTATATCTCGAAAAGTAAGTGGAAGAATGCAACGGACTATGACTCGATAAAGTTTGTAATCCTGGATATGCAAGTCGAGGGATCGGAAGTTAGATATAGTAGGATCCCTCTCAGCCCCAAAAAAGTATGTGTAAAGTGTATCAAGGGTGATGTGAGAGTAAGGAGCAGAAAAAAGAAGGTCCCTAGGGGGGTAGCAGCTGAAAGTGGACTCAGAGGGTCGTAGTCCTAGAAAGTGAGTGAACAAAGTAAGGGTAATGATAAAGTTATGGGCCTAGACCTTGGTAGAGTAGGTAAGATCATTAATCTTGACCAAGTTGTTATAAAATTCTGCACATAAAATGGTATTTATTTGACTAGTGCAGTATATTAGATGGTCAAGTTGATAGTGGTTAATTACCTCTATAGCTAAGGGACATGATTGAGTGAAGAAACCTTTATTAAGATAGCGAGTCTTAAGGGGTTTATAGGAGGTGGATATAAACTCGTTGAACAGAGTGTGTGAGGGAAACCTAGAGTCAGAACTGGGTTCGACAGTGTGGTCAACCTCAGTAACATGACGTTTACAAAATAGAAGAATAGTATGATATTTAAAAAAGAATTGAATTTGTAAAGTAAGGAAAAAGATTAAGATTAGGGTCTTACCGAGGAGGGATAGTCATATAATAAATAGAAATGACGACCCTCGGTTGATCTTAATTGCCCGGACAAGACATAGAGTGAAAAAGAGAGGAGAAAGAGGAGATTTTGGAGGTTGGAAGGAGCCTTGGATGGGATTGTGGGGATGCTTTTCGGTGGCTTATATAGACACCGGTCGGGTGCCCAAGAGCCCAAGGGGGCGCCAGGGTGAATTTCTGTGGAGGGCGCCCGAGTGCTCTTCTCGGGCGGGCGCCCGAGTGCTCTTCTCAGGCGCCCGAGATCCGGGATCAGTGGGTGCCCCTAGTTTTGGAAAACCAAGGGTGTATTGAAAGATGTGCTAAGGCACCTGGGAACTTCCCAAGATCGTAGTTCAAATACCATCGGGCGCTTGCAATGTGTCGGGGACCTAGTTGACCATTGACCAGTAAAAAAATATAGTAAGCACATAAAAAAAATGTTATGTTCATTTTTTTAAGTTAAAAAAATTATTATGTTAATTTTGAATTAAGTTTGAAAAATAAAAAAATGTTAAGTTAAAAATTGAATTTAAGTTTAAAAATTAAAAAAACTGTTAAGTTAAAATTGAATTTAAGTTTAAAAATTTATTAAGTAAAAAAAATTGTTAAGTTAATTTTGACTTAAGGAAAACAAAATTGTTAAGTTAAATTTAGGAATTTAGTTGAATTTTTATTAAGAAAATATTAAGTTAATTTTAGGAATTAAGTTTTAAAAAAATGTTAAAAATTTTTGAATTAATTTTGAAAATTAAGTTAAGGTAAGTTTTTTAAAAAAATATTAAGTTAATCAAAATAAAATTAATTTAAATTTTGAAAAGTAAAATTAAGTTTGTGTTAAGTTATAAATTTGGATTTTGAAAAATTAAATTAAATTAAGGATTTTAAGTTAGAATGTTAGGGAGTGTTTGGGAGAGCTTTTACTTTTTGAAAAGTGATTCTTGTAGTGATTATCTTGAAGTTAGTAAGAAGCTAAAGTAAGCAGTGTTTGAAAATAAAAGTCAAAAGCTGATACAAGATAAAGTTTGAGTGTTTGAGAGAATAATTACTTCCAAGCTTAATTTTTAATTGAATGACAATAATATCCTTAAACTATATAAATTAATCATTTTTTAATTATTTAAATATAATTTCGATACTATCAATAATTTGTTCACGTAATTATTATTATATTTTAAATATAGTATTAAAATTAATTTTTTTTATAATTTGAATATTTGAAAAAATATATAAAATTAATAAAAAATGAAAAATAAAAAATAATATAATTTATATAAATTAATATATATATATAATTCTGAAAATGTACAATATGATTGAAATTTTATAAAAATATAAAATTTTATTTAAAAATATAAAATTTTATTTAAAAATAAATATTAGTACAATATGATTGAAGAGATAAAATTAGGTCAAGTGACAATCAGGTAAAATGTTATATTATTTAAGGATATAAATATTATTTTTTAATGTTATATCATAAATAAAAAAGCAAAAGCAGGTAGAAGCATCAAATTCTTGCTTCTAACTTCTGAGCAAAAGTAACAGAAGCTAAAGTAGAATCTAGCCTTCCCAAACACTCAAAAGTGATTCTGTGTAGCCAAAATCTAAAAAGCAGGTAGCAGAAGCTCTCCCAAACACTCCCTTAGTAAGGTAAAATTTTGAATTAGATTTATTAAATTAAATGTGAAATTAATTAGATTTGTTAAACTGGTTTGGTTGGACTAATGCTTTTGTGTCATAATCATCTCACCCTATTTTAAGTGGCAAAACAGGAAAACTTTTTCTGTTTTGTGAGATGTGTAAAATTTTATCTTTAGATTTAAATTGAAAACTAATATTTGATTGAACCTTGAGTTAGATTCAGGTTTAATGAGTAGTAAATTAAAAATGAATTTCAATTTGTCTTTCCGATCTTGGCGAGGCGCAGGGGTCTTCTTGGATATCGGAGCAATGACCCTTTCCTAGACAAAGTCTTTTAAAGAAATTATATTTTCAAATTACTGTTTGAGAAATCTTGGTCTAACTAGTCGAGAATATGGCGAGATAGCTTCGATTAGTTCCACAAAGCTAAAAAGGCTAAATATGGGACTCCATACCCTACCAGACTCTTTAAATAGGCTTTCCTAACGTACTATCAGCTCGCCTCCACCCTAATACTAGGTTGTACAAGTTTTAATCAAGTCTAAACATGGCAATTTTGTAGAAAAATAAATAAACAAATACTCAAGCAATTTTTACAAGCATACAAAGAAATCATCTAATAATAAAAATAGTATTTCTACTGGCTCCCCATGGACTAAAGTTTCGATATGGACTATCTAGAAAATAAATTTTGTCCTTGGGGATCCAATAGTAATTTGGTCCTTCTTGATTTGTCAAGCTAAGTGTAGGGCCCCATGCTTGGACTCGGGTGTTAGTACGGTTCAGAATTGAATAATACGATCTATATCGTGAGTTGATTCTATACCCAAGTTTGGATTGGTTTAGAACGACCTTCTATTTTCCATGAATTATATCAAGATTCTTGGAACCCGAAGTGAAAAGCTCTAGTGCAACTCTAAGTTCCTTGACTTGAGTTTTCAAGGAGGAATTCTCTTCCTCAAATTGTTGAACTTGAGTTGAGGTTCCTTCCTGAACAGTCTCAATCAAGGGACTTGAGTTAGCCTCCACCTTAAGAGCTTTTACCTCCTTTTGGAGGGACTTAATCCGGACATTAGATTTGGCCAACTTATGTGATAGATAAGAGATAAGATCATATAACTCAGATTCAGGGAAACCACTTACTGTGACTTGACCATTTTCTGACATGGAGATTGTTCTGGTTCTGTGGCTTTGCTCCGACGCTGCTTCAAATTCGGACTCAGTGTCAAGTACATCTGATGTTGTCAGTGCGAGGAGGTTTGAGTGGGGTACTTCTTCTTCATCTTTCGAGGATGACTCGTCCCACATAGCTTGAAGCGCCCCCTTTCTTCGTTGCTTCTTTGCTTCCTTTAAGTTGGGACACTCATATTCCGAGTCGGAGTCAGACTTGGGCTTTGGTTATGGCTTTTTCTTCTTAATTTTACCGCAACAATGGCAATACCTTTCTCGACCTGAGTAGTATTAGTTTGCTCATGCAATTCGAGTTCAAAAAATAATTCATCTAAATTTATTTTAGAATGGTCCCTTTAAACTTTGTAAGCATCTACCATAGATGCCCACAAAGTGTTTCTTGGGAAAGAGTTTAGCGCATACTGTATTAAATCTTGGTTCTCTACCTTATGGTCGATAGCATGAAGATCGTTCATCAGCTCCTGGATTTGTGCATGTAGTTGTGAAGCAGATTCACCTTCTTGCATCTTTTATGTTGTACAATTTGTTTAGAAGCATGTCTTGCTTGCTTATCTTTGTGTCGAAGGTCCCTTCATTAAGTTCGATCAACTTCTTCCAGAGTTCCTTCGTGCTGTTGAAGGGACCAACATGGTTAAGCTCCTCTTTTGCAAAGCCACACTAGGGAGTCTGAATCGCCTTGTCGTCAGCTTCTATCTTCTTCTTCAGGGTAGCGTCTCAATTCAGTGTATCCCTGAAGTTTGCCTTGAGCATTCCTTGGAATTTCGAGACCGGCTTGGATAATGATCCACATTTCCACCTGAGTTTCCAGTAGCTGAAGTCTTCTCCCGAGGAGAGAGAAGGATGGGCAGTGTTGTATCCATCTTGTTGGGTCATTTAAGATAGAGAAATTCTTCAAAAAAAACAAGAAAACTTGTCCCAAGACTTGGTCTTGGATTAGCAGTGCGTGAAGAAATATAAGTAAAATAAATCTTAAGTGGTCTTACACCAACATCGAGAAATGAAAAACTTGCGAATGAAAAAAGAAACAAAAAAATATCAAAAATAGGCAAGAATACATTTTCTAATTAGTTCAAAAATTAAAAAATCCAAAAAAAATGTCTCAACTGGTGGTTTCACCGAATTTGAGCAACTCGTTCTGATACCACTTGTGGGATCGATGAGATCGATAAAGGACGAGTTAATATCGATTCAAAAAATTTATCAGATTTAAGTAGAGTGAACGCAGCGGAAATGAAAAATACAAGTCAAAACAAACTCTAACAAGTTTATTTTTACTTGATTCAGAGTCTGTAACTGCTCCTACTCCAAGGCCCACGGTCCTTGACCATTTACGTTGGATAATTCTATAAGTTCGCAAAAAGGATGTTACAAATAAGCAATTCTGAGTACAAACAAAATAGTAAAATATCCTAATAACTTCAAGAAATGGAAAAGAGAGTGTGGCGTTGTTGGAGTAGCATTTCTGGATTTCTTCAGAGCAACACACGTGAACGTAGATGATGTGAAAACTTAATATGGAATGTTGTGACTCGAAACCCCCTTTATACAAGCACTCAGCCGCCCAAGTGCCCATAGGCACGCCCCCAACATAGAGATTCAGTCGCGTCATGATCCACTGATGAAGGCTAAATCTTATCATTCTCGGGTGCCTGAGTGGCTCTAGGGCGCCTGTGTTGGTGACATGGCGCATCAAATTAGCAGCCGCCAACTCAGCCTCGCCCAGGCTGAGTTTTACACACGGGGGCACCCGAGTCCTCTCAGGCGCCTGTGTACTCGGGCGCCCAAGACCTCTCGGGCGACTATCCTCTCGAGCGTCGAGACCTCTCGGGTGCCCTAGAAGCTGCTCATCTCCAATATCATCAGCTACAACATAGGGTTTGTCCAAAAATGTAAATAACATATGATATTTATGAAATGAAATGCATGTTCAACAGCCAAAGTTGTCCGATCCTAACTTTGGATTTTGAAATAAAATCCTAGGTCGGACCGACGCTTACCATTCCCTCTTCCAGGGAACGCGTCCTCACCTACTCTACTCTGGAGAAGTTACCTATTGTCAACCGGCACCTCTGATTGGAATTTTGCTCGGCCTCTGAAGCTTTCAGATATCGAGACATTCGTATCTCAACTCGTCTCTACTTCTGTCCGTTGTCCTCGCTCGGCTAAGACATCTGCTCATCTTCCGGATCAAGTCTTCGGTGTCCAACCCCTAGTCAGGTCTTCGGTGCCCAACCCTCGGCCAAGACTTTGTGCTGAGTCCTCGACCAAGACATTGTGCTCAACCTTGCAAGTAAAGACTTCATGCTTAGGTAAACTAGAACTTTCCTGCACACTTAGTAAAACACATTAGATCACAAAATATACTTAACACTGAATCCTTTGCCATTATCAAAATTAGATACAATCTGGTGCTTCCGGCACCAACATAACATACTATCATCTTGCCCCACTCTGGTACTATGTTAGGCAAATATCAAATAACCATTTTCCTATCTATCCATTCTAGATTAACCAAGAAATAAACTATCATGAATGACATGGTAGATATAAAGAAAAAGTAAGCAAATGCATGAGTATGGCAGTTATGCATGTGGCAATCAAGTCAAACTATTTTAATTTTATTTTTAATAAATTATCAAATTCTCAATTTGATACAGATCATGTGAACCTACGAATATGTCAATCCACTTTGACAAATTTGTTATTATTAAGTTGATTGTTCCAATTGGAAAGAATTTTATTTAGTTCAATAGTTAGAGGTATTTAATTAAAACATAGTTCGTGAATTTTATATTAACAAATTTTAAGCATTGAATTTTAAGTTGCATTATTAATTAAAATTTATGATTTGTTCAATTAGATTTGAATATTTTAAGAGTTAATTAAGAATTTTATATATGAAGTAAGATATTAAATTTTCAATTAAAGTTAAATTATTCTTATTAATTAGAATGTGAGATTTATTCAATTAGATTTGAATATTTTAAGAGTTAATTAAGAATTTTATATTTGAAGTAAGATTTTAAATTTCAAATTAATGTTAAATTATTAGAATTTGAGATTGATTCAATTAGATTTGAATATTTTAAGAACTACATCTAGTATTTTGGGTTCGATTGAATCTTTTCAATTAATTCAAATAATTCTGATTCATCTATTGATTTTTTTACTTTAAGTTTTCAATTATATTTAATATTTCTATTTTACTAGTTTCATTAAGATTATTTATTTAAAATTTCAAGGTGGATTAATTCAGATACATCAGTTATATTTTCAGATTCATCTTCATTTTCATCTTCAGGATTATTTTTAGAGTTATTAATTAAATTTACATAATTATCTTTAAGATGATTAGGATTATTATTAATTAAAGTTTCATAATTATTTTTAAGATTATTAGTATTATCTTCAAGATTATTAATTAGAGTTTCAGAATTATCTTTAAGATTATAAGGATTAAATTCAATATTATTAATTAAAGGTTGAGCATTATATTCAAGATTATTAATTAGAATTTTAGAATTATCTTTAAGATTATTAGGATTAGCTTCAAGATTATTAAGTAGAGTTTCAGAATTATCTTCAAAATTATTAGGATTATCTTCAAGATTATTAATTAGAGTTTTAGAATTATCTTGTAAACTGTTAATTTGATTATTAATTTTATCTTGAGGATTATTTGTAAAATTATTAGTTACAATTTTATCTTGAGAATTATCTAACAATTTATTTAAAATATTAGAGATAATTTCAAAAATTACATGATTAATATTAAAAATAAAAAATTAATATTCAATATTTTAATATTATTAATGTTTGATTTAGATCATTATTTATCATGTAATATATTTAATTTACTGTGTAGAAAAGCTAACTTATCCAAAAAATTAAAAGCTACATTTGCATGTATAGGGGTATTTTTGAAAATAAAATTATCATGTAAATTAGAATCTATGCTAACAGGGGTATTTTTGTAAGAAATAAATTTTCGTTCAATCTTCGCATTTTCCAGTATTGCCAATTTGTTTTTGTTCCATTTTGGACACTAATTCCTATAGTGCCTATGCTTGCAGCATTTGAAGCACTGAATGCGGTTCTTGTCCTTCCGAACTCCTGGCACTGGTACCTCCGTTGCTGCTGGTGGTGACTTCTGAGTTACGAGTAGGGCACTTGTTTCTGTAGTGTCCTCTCTCTCTGCACTTAAAACAAGTTATAAGAAATTTGACATAATTAAATTTACCTTTTTCACCTTTATCTCCCCCTCAATTCGTGGCCTTCTTACTCCTTCGATGGTGAGTCCGATCAGAGCCTCCTGCTCTGATACCAATTGTGGGATCGGTGGTGTCGATAGAGGAGGGTGAATATGGACTTACTCATTTTCGGATTCGGAATCACAGAGTTTTGTCAATCGTTCATTCAACATTAATAAAATCGTTAGTAGCATAGCAAAATAAAATAAGTAAATGAAAACACAAAGATAACACGCAGGATTTATTTACTTGGTTCCCAACCCCCCAGGGTTAAGGCTTATGTACTCAGCGTGAGTCCACTAATGGTCTCCTTTTAGAAATTTTTGGAGGCGGAGAAAACCCGTCTTACAATTCAATATTACAAGCACAAATAAATAAAATTTAAATATAACTTGTAATAAAAGTAAACCAAACAAAAATGAAGATCCCGACCAATCCGGAAGTCCGAAGCGCAACGCACTTCTTCTTGGAGCCTCCTTGCTCATAGAGCTTCGCCTTAGAACTTTTGCTTCGAAGAGAATGAGTAGTAGAATGAAGGAATTGATGTCCTGAATCCTTGGCTTGAATCCCTATATATATAGGTCACTTGAGTGCCCGTGTGCCTATAGGAGCGCCCTCAATGTGATTCATATCTTATCAACTCAGCACGCGCATCGCAGGGATAAAACCCGTCGAAAAGCTCTCAAGCACCACGTCCAAGTGATGGGGGTGCCCGAGTGACTCTTGGGTGCCCAGGTCACTCGGGCGCTAAGGAGCCACTCAGGCACCCAGGAGCTTCCAGGCGCCTTGGAGTAGTCCCAAGCTGTAGTTTGCTTTCCATTTTGCTTTTGCACTCCATTCTTGTCTCCAGCTTCAATTCGTACAAACAATCAGACACACAAAGCTAGCAAACATCCTAGCCTTTTATGTAAGTCTACTTGCCCAACTAGGCTTTGCTTAAGTCAACTCTCCAAGACTTTACTACCTACGGTCAAATCCTTAGGTTTTCCCACTACCTTGCTTCACTCACTAGGATTTTACCTTGCCTAGCTTCACTCACCAGGACTTTTACCCAGCTCACTCACCAAGATTCGTGCCCAACCCGCAGTCAGGTCTTCGTGCCCAGCTTCACTCACCAGGACTTCGTCCACCTAGCTTCACTCACTAGGACCCAACTTCACTCACCAGGATTTCATGCCCGATCCTCGACCTAGACTTTGGCGCCCAACCCTCGGCTAGGTCTTCATGCCCAATTCCTCGAACTAGGACTTTGGTGCCTAAACCTCGGCCAGGTCTTCATGCCTAATTCCCCGAACTAGGACTTCGTGTCTAGCTTCACTAACCAAGTCTTCGGTGCCTTGACAAAGACTTCTTTACTAGTCATCTGATCCTGACTAGACTTTTTCTGCTAAACATCAGGTCATATTTGGCTTATCCCTTGGTCTAACTGACCAGATTTAGGTTTAGTTGCTCTGCCAAACATGAAACTGTTAGGCTTAACCCTTGGTCAACCTAACCAGCTTTGGGTTCTTTGCTAATCATTCTGCCAAACATCATGTCATGTTTAGCTAACCCTTTGGTCAAACTGATCAAACCTAGATTTACCCTACCAAACATCATGTTTTGTTTGGCTTAACCCTTAGTTAGACTGACTAGACCTTGGTATATTATCAAACATCGATACACTAGAGGTTGACTGTTCTTGTTTGATGCTTTTTGCACCAACACGTTGGTCCGATATAAGGTTTCGGTCGAAACCTGAAAGGCTGGATCGGACAACACTGACTATCTTGCATGTATTTTCCTTTGCATATTATTTATTAGACTAACCTTGTGTTGCAGATAAGCAAACCGGGCGGCACTCAATCTCCCGAGAGGGACTCGGGCGTCCGTGTACCTATGACTCAGCCAAGGCTCGACTGAGTTGTGCATATTAAGTAGAGGCTTCTCATTAACAACACAGGTGCTCGAGAGCAGTCAAGCGCCCAAGTGATGATAAATCTTGGAACAAGCATGGATAAGACCAAGATTGGATCGCAGCAACATAGGCGCTTGTAAAACCTATACCGGCGTCGGTATGACCCTATATAAGGGTTATTCCATCATAGACTCATAATTAATTTTCTACATCACATATGCTGTGTGCTGCGCCGAAATGATCTAGAGACGACGAAACGTTGCTCTGACAACAACACACTTTTCCTTCATTCTATTTGATATTATAGGTATTTCTTTTTGTTATTCTTGTACTTAAACATTGCATTCTTATACACATTTATAAATTATATAATTGCCCAAAATAAATGATCATGGACTGTAGGCCTTAGAGTAGGAGTCATCGCAGACCCCGAATCAAGTAAAAACAAAATGTGTTAGTCATATTTTTACTTTACTTTCCGCTGCATACTCACTTATACTTTTACGAATCTGCAATATTTTTTGAAAGAGATATTCACCTCCCCCCTCTATTGCTCTCTATGATTCTATGAAAATTACACTAGATCTTTTGTTTGACTTAAATAAAGATAAGGTTAGTTATCAACAGAACAACAACATAAAATAATTACTAAGCAAAAGAAAAGAGACACTAGCTGTTTACTTGGTTACAACCATGATAGTTGCTAATCCAAGGCAATGACAAGCTCAACTCCTCCCTGTGGCGGAGAAGTCTCTTACACAATTTGAACTCAGAGAAAAATAGAGAAAACTAAAGAAGAAATTCATTGCAATTTGATTATACAACTGAACTAAGTTAAAGGGTCCATTTATAGCCTTGTGAAAGTTTATCGAAATGTTGATGTGGCACTTCTCGAGCGTTCGAGTGCACACGGGTGTCTGACACGTGGTTAGTACTTATCCATGTCGCAAAGGACCATAAACGGCTACTTTTGGATAAATCTTCAAATCTCAGGCGCCCGAGTCAATTCAGATGCTCGGGAATATGGGCACCCGAGTCAATGGGGGCGCCCCCAAACACGAGCACCCAAGTTGACTCGGGTGCCTAGGAGCACCTGGTCAACAACCCGTTGACTAATCATTCGGTGAGTCTTCTGGGTGATTTTGGACTATTTGGAGTTGGACTCACCCGAACTCATCTTCGACCTTCTCCTCGAACGTACAGTTCCGCATACCTTCGAGTCCCTCGGACGTCGCGCGTGTCCTTCTCGCTGCACCGGCATACTCTTCAGTAAACCTTCACATCCTTCGGATGCACCAAGCCCTTCAGCTCTCTTCCTATGTCATCCTTCTCATCCGATGCATCTTTCGCCCGACTTCCTGTGTGAACACTGTTAGGATGTATACTAAATGCCTAGCTTTTGGTTAAAGAACATCTACATTTTGAAAAGAGAATCGCAAAATCACACGTTGCATATTTATATTAGTATATGCATAAAATGTCTCATACTTTGCATTGTAGATAACATGGTGCGTGGTGATGCACAGAAGATCATGTTATTAGTTCCTTGCAGAAGTATAAGTAAGAGGCTCACAACCGAGATGGAATTGAACAAACCATCGGGATGGTTGTAGTGTAATTAGGTGTGGTTTGTCTTAACCATAGAATTACACTAGTGCAGTTTGTGTGCATTGAGTAGGACCAAAATAGAGGTCATTCAATTTTGTACTGACTTCATAAATTGGATTAGACCTCAGATATATGATGGAGTACAATCTCTAAATCCTGAAATAATAACGGGCATGTGTATTTAATTATTATTACTTTGATTTACCAATGGGCGAGATCTATTCTATTAGATCGATAAGCCTGGTAAGTTGAGAAATAATATTATCTACATGGTGTGTCATTGATTATTGAGGGAATCCGTGTCCTGGTGAGTCGGGATGATGATGCCCCCTTAATGAGCTCATGAGGATCATTATGTTAAATCTTGCAAGTGGACTATGGTCCAATATAATGAAAAGGTTGAGTGATACTAGTCAAGGATCAAGAGAATGATTAATTAAAATTGTCAGTAATTTAAATTAATCGTCGGGCATTCGATATCTTAAATACGGGGAGATGGATGACTCATAATATGTGGAGCCCATATGAAAATATGGGGGTTGGTGAGGAAGTTCAATGGGAATCCTTTAGTGGAATGGATCTCCATTATGTTGGATCGATAGAATACGATAGAGAGGGGGTGAATATCGTAAAACCATTTTGGATTATAAGATAGAGAATACACAGCGGAAATTAAAACAACAAACGCGAACACAAGGTTTTTTTACTTGGTTCGGAGTCGCAGTCGGCTCCTACTCCAAGGCCCACGGTCCTTAACCGTTTACTACGGGCAATTCTATAATGCGCAAAGTTTTACAGAAAGTTGTATAGTAGTATTGCAGTAAAAACAAAAATCTAACTCTTCATTATCGATGCCCGGTGTGGATCGTTCTTCGGTGCGTAGGGTCGTCGTCGGCGCTAGGACCTTGAGATCAAAAGTTTCCGAAGCAAAGCGCTTAAGCGAAGAGTATTGAGGTGTTGAAAAAATGTGTTCCGAAGCCTTGGGGGTCGAGCCCCTTTTATAGTGCACCTGGGGGCGCTCGGGACGCTGGGGGTTCCCTCCACGTGTCTCTCGATCCGCAAACCTTCATCCGGAACTTGGTCAGCCCTTATCCCTCCAGGATCGGGCTCGAGGTTTGACGGGGGCGCCCGGGACATAGAGGGCGCCCTGCTTGACTTGGTCTTGCTGGCTTCTCGGCTAACATCAATCCAATTGCTTCATTGGCTTGGACCCAGGGTGCCCGAGGCATCTGGGGCGCCCGGGACCATGGGGGCGCCCGGGAGCTTGGGGGCGCCTGGCCCAGTGAGCTTCCGAAGCGTTTTCTTGCTCAACTCATGTTTGGCTTTGACCTTGGGCGCCCGGGACCTCCCGGGCGCCTGACCCAGCTGCTACCCCTCTCCTTTGGGGCGTTCTGAGTTGCAGAAACTCGTTCCTTTGGTCCTGCATCCAAGGTTAGTACCAAACAAAATAAAGCAAGAATGTTAGTGAATTTTACAGTCGTAGCTGTCTTAGTTCTGACTTTGGGTCTCCTTAATGGAACCCTAGGTCGAACCGACTCCTACTGTTCTCTCGACGGGGAACGCGTCCTCACCTACTCCTCTCAGGAGAATTTACCTGTTACCAACCGTCTCCTCCGGTTGGACTTTTGCCCAACAGTCCTTCGCTAGGTGCCTAGCAGTCCTTCGCCAGGTCTTCGTTACCAAGCAGTCCTTCGCCTGGTGCCTAGCAATCCTTCGCCAGGTCTTCGGTACCAAGCAGTCCTTCGCCTGGTGCCTAGCAGTCCTTCGCTAGGTCTTAGACTCCTAGCAGCCCTTCGCTAGGTGCCCAGCCGTCCTTCGCCAGGTCTTAGGGTTTCGATGCCTAGCAGTCCTTCGCTAGGTGCCTAGCAGTCCTTCGTTAGGACTTCAATCTGCATACTCAAGTAACATATTAGATCACAAATAATACTTAACTTTTGAACCCTTTGCCATTATCAAAACCAAGGTTCGACTTGGGTGTTGTCTGCACCAACACATTAATGGATCGGATTTGGATCCATTTGCAGGCCAAGACCCAACTCCTCCTCATGATCCCTACCTTAGCCCTATATATACCCCATGGTATCATGAAACCAAAGGTTAATCATCCAGATCAAAACCCCAAGTCTCTCCCTTAGGTTTTCTCTCTTGATTTTTCTCTCTCCTAGGTTATTCTTGCGCCGGCGGGTGTGGAGGAGAAGAAGGCGCCGGGTGAGGAAAGGAAACCTCTTCCTCTTGGAATTCTTCTCCAGTCCCTTCCCTTGAGCGTGCGCAAGCCTTGAGAGAGAGGAACAGTGACCGGCGGCGAGGGATAAAAGAAGCTTTTCCTTCTTTTGTTGTCGCCGACGACGAGAGGGAAGGAGGGAGCTGTTCGGTTGGAGTTTGGTGGAAAGGAGTCGTTCTTCTTCTCCTTTTGGTGCTTCTTCTTCATCCTCGACTTCTTCTCCATTGGTCAGCATCTCCTAGAGGCTGGGAGTCGGGCCGGCGGCGCTTTGGAGAGGAGGCTAGGGTTCCGGCGGTCAGCGCAAGAAAGAAGAGGAAAGAAGGACTTTGAGTCGGTTTTTTTTCCTCTTCATACTCTCCTTCTTCATCCTCTCTTTGTGGCAGCACGAGTAGGAGAAGAGATGAAGGGAGATTGTCGGAGGTGAGACCTTGGAAGCAAGGTTTCCGGCACACCCAAGCCAAGGAGGAAGAAGAAGATATCTTTCTCTCTCCTAGGGTTTCAGCCAAGCTAGGAGGGGAAGAAAGTGAGCCCTTGGTGATTCCGCGTCTTAGTAGCTCGTCGCTCACACGACGACCAAGAGGGGAGGGACATACGGTAGAAGACTGCGAGGTAAAGACGAGGTATATCTCTTCTTTGGCTCCTTCGTTGTTCTTGTTATTTTATGTGATATTTGTTATCGCATGCCTATGTTTTAATTAATTATCATAGTTTAATTAATTGTTAATTAATATTGATAATTAATTATATCATGGACCCCCATAATAAACACAAAAATAGGCGATCCATTCGTCGTCTTTTCCGCGGTCGATTGATTCGGCAAGTTACAAGGTCTTACCTTTGGTTTTGGCTAAGTTGTGACTTGAATCAATTGATACTGTAGGGTATGGCTTGGCGGGTTTCCTCAGTGAATACCTGGTCAATCCGAGAGACCTCTCCATGTCTACAGATTAAAATTTAATCCGAATGAAGACCCGTCTCCCATCAACCGTCTCGTGTCGTATCGAACGATCCAAATTACAACTAAGCCAATTACCAAAATCGGCCTTGTAATTTTCTCGACCGTTCGACCGCGGAAAAGGCGACGAGTTGATCGCTGGCTTTTGTGTTTATGGTCGGGGTCCGGTTAACAATTTATTCATTATGATATGAAATCAAAATAATAAATTATCAAACATAAAATAACGAGACATACGATCATGGCACATAATTGACATAAGGTTAATTGAAGGAGCATAGGAAAAGATATACCTTTCCGATTACTTCGCGATCTTCTTCCTTATGTCCCTCCCTTCATGGACGTCGTGTGGACGACGATCTACCGCAATCCGAGATCACCAAGAGCACCAAAATAATCCTATCTTCTAGCCGACCAAAACCCTAGCCTCTAGGGTTTGCGCCGCCGGCCTCCTCTTCCTCTCCCTTTGCGCCGCCGTCCGCCGGAGCCGCCCTCAGCCCTCCGAACTGGCAGTAGACCTCGAGAGGAAGGAGAAGAAGATGATGGAGGAGAAGAGGATCCTTCTCCCTCACCCAAAGCTGGCCAAAAACTCCCTTCCTTTTCACCTTGCGGCGCTGCCGCAACTCACCTTGCACCACCCACCGCCGGCCGCCGGCCGCCGGCCGCCGGCCCTCCTTTCTTCACCGTCGAGCATTGCAAAAGGAAGAGGACACCTCTTCCTTATCTATGCTGTCCTCGAACAGGAGGAAGAAGAAAAGAAGGAAGCTTTCCCTTTTGTTCTATACTCCGGCCGAAAACCTAGGTGAGAGAAGGAGAGAAGGAAAAGAAAGGAGAGGCCTTGGGTGTGTTCTCTTAGATTAAGCCTTGGTTTCTTGATCTCATAGGGGTATTTATAGGGCTAAGGTAGGGGCCAAGAAGAGGAGTTGGATCTTGAGCCACAAATGGATCTAAACCCGATCCATTAATTGAGATCCATTCCACTAAAGGATCTTAATTGAACTTCCTCACCAACCCCCATATTTTCATATGGGCTCCACATATTACGAGTCGTCCATCCCCCTATGTTTAAGATCTTGAATGCCCATTAATTAATTAAATTACTATCAATTTAAATTAATTAACTTCTAGATCCTTGATTAGTATCACTCAACCTTTTCATTGCATCGGATCAAATCCACCTGCAGGGTTTAGCACGATGAATTTTTTGAGCTCATCAAGGGGGCATCATCATCCCGACTAACCAAGACATGGATTCCGTCAATAATCAATGACACATCATATTATTAATATTATCTCCCAACTTACCGGGCCTATCGATCTAACAGAATAGATCTTGCCCATTGGTAAATCAAAAAAATAATAATTAATAATATATGCCCGTTATTATTTCAGGATTAAGGGATCGTACTCCATAATATAAACTGAGATCCTATCCAATTATCGAGTCAGTACAAATTGGATAACCTCGGGTTTTGGTCATGCTCAATGTACTCAAAGCACACTAGTGTAATTCTATAGTCAAGACCAACCGCACCTAATTACACTACAACCATTCCGATGGGTTGTCCAATTCCATCTCGGTTGTGAGCCTCCACTTATACTAGGCAGGGAACTGATAACACGATCTTCTGTGTGTCATCACATACCATGTTATCTACAATGCGTAGTATTTGACTTCATGTATGTACTAATGTAAACAGACACCTAGTGTAGTTGTGATTCTCTTTTCATAATAAAGATGTTCATATAAAGAAACTCATGTCTTTCAGTATACACATCTTACAATCTCCCACTTATACTTAAAGACATTGCTGTTCTCCCACTGCCATACATCTGACTCTCATATCCTCCACATGCCGGTCAAAAGCTCTAGCTGGAAGAGCATTAGTGAAAAGATCTGCCAGGTTGTCCTCTGAAGCAATCTTGGCGACAGCCACTTCTCCTCGCCTTACGATTTCTCGTATCAGGTGGTACTTGCGCTCTATGTGTTTACTCGCCTTATGGGCTCGTGGTTCCTTCGAGTTTGCAACTTCACCACTGTTATCACAAAAGATTGTGTTGGTGCAAGTTGCATCAATGATGTTCTCCTTTAAAGTTTTTTAATGTTTGATAATACACTTAAGAGAGTGATACATTGAACAGACAAAGGGGAGTTAGGAGAAGTAACCTAAGTTGAAGAAAAGTCTTAGTTAACCTAGGCACTAAGACCTGGTGAGTGAAGCTGGGCACTAAGACCTGCTCGGAAGGTGGGCACTAAGTCCTGATCGAGGATTGGGCACTAAGTCCTGATCGAGGATTGGGCACCGAAGACCTGCTCGGAAGGTGGGCACTAAGTCCTGGTCGGGGACTGGGCAAGAAGACCTGGCGATGGTTGGGCACCGAAGACCTGGTTCGGGGAATTGGGCACGAAGACCTGGCCGAGGGTTGGGCACCAAAGTCCTGGACCTAGGGTTTGGGCACGGAGTCTTGGTCCGAGGGACTGAGCAACTTAGCTGAGCAATGACTAAGGACAGGAGTAGAGACGGGTCAGGGTTTGGGCGTCTCGAGGTCCGGAGGTATCGTGTAACGCCCGGTTTTTTTTTTCAAAGCGGCGTTACGTTAACATACATAGGGGCATGTGAACATCGTAATGCAGCGGAATAATTTAAACTTACACATACATGAACCTAACTACCATTCCTAACATAATGGCATGGGAACCTAGCATATTAACATATGTCATAAATCATACTTAACATTATGTCATAAAGTCACATAGGTCATCCATTAAGCACATAAGTAGCAAATGTAAAGTTTTAGCATAAGACTTGTAAATATATCTTTTCTTGGCCAAGTCACTACCACACACACATTCCTGCCCCTCCTGCTGCTTCCTCATTGTCCTCCTACTTGATCTGCGGTATAAGAAAAATAAGACTATAAGCACATAGGCTTAGTAAGACTCTTTCCTACTCACTAAAACCATTCATCACTTAATCATAAGCACGTGAAACATTAACATAACTTGGTGCTTTACATAGGATATAAGCATCTAAAATCATTTAGCATGACATAGTTCTTACGTAGTACATGAACATAAAATACACTTAACATGGCCTGATACATGGCATAAACATAACATAAATATACTTAACATGGCATGATTTCTAACATAGCATATGGGCATCTTCTTATCATAAACATAAACATAAGACGTTTACTATCATGCATAATTCTTATCATGAAACATAAGCATAAAACATTACTATCATGGCATTATGCATAACATGAATGAATGCATGAGTCAAATGCATATACATAAGGATGCTTAACTTTCAAAATCATACTTTTAAATACTTAAACATAATCATCACATCATTGGGATCCCCGGCTTTTAACACATACATACATCATGTGCGCACATCCCTAAGTAAATACGAGGTAGCTAGTCTCGACCTACTAGGGTAAGGACAACTACGGTAGTCCCAGAACCGTGGACAGCATAGTCAGTAGTCCAGAACCGGGGCGTTCTTAAGGTGCCCATCCCTGTTGGACTGCTTCGGTAGTCCCAGAACCGTGGACAGCATAGTCGATAGTCCAGAACCGGGGCGTTCTTAAGGTGCCCATCCCTTGGACCCATACTTCGGTCCGGTACAAGCTCATTCATAAAGTAAAATAACTTTACATGCTTCATCATTCATAAGGCATTCATAGCATACTTAGACATAACATAGCTTTGTTACATGAAGCATGACATAAAGCATACTTGACCTTTCATTGTTCATACATAATGTATAGCATCATTATGCCTTAAAGGCATAAGCATTATCTTCATTCATAAAACATGGCATGCTTACATAAAACATCATTCTTGTTCGTAGTGCTTGCATTAACTTCATTCATAAAATATGGCATGCTTACATAAAACATCATTCTTGTTCATAGCGCTTGCATGATCATGGCATATAAGGTACGCATTGCATTATATTCATAGAACACGACATGTTTACATAGACCATCATCCTATTCCATAGAGCTTGCATGATCATGATACATGAGGTAAGCATTGCATTTCGTGCATAAGCATAGTATCTATCACAAGCATGCATAGGTAGGACTTCTATAAATATGCAACATACTATCTAAGTGCATGGCATAGAACATAAGACATTCATGAATAAACCCTATTAAGCATGGCATCTAACATAAACATACCAAACATGAAACATAGTACTTAAGGTTAGGGTTATAGGTAACATAATTTCTACCACATGCATGAACCTTTATATATACATCATAATAAGCCATAAACCATCATTCTTAAAACCCTAACTCCACCTAAACCCCATTTAATTTGCATGGCCGAAACATGTAAGGAAGGGGTTCCATCATTCAAATGACATGTAGGGTAGAGTAAGGATAAGGAAAAACCATACATTACCTATAAGGCCCTAGGAAGCTATTTGGGCTCATGATTAGGGTTAACCCTAACTTTTAGCCCTACTTCTTAGGGTTGGCCGAAACTTGCAAGGCCATGGGTACATGGAAAAATTTCATAAAATTTCCAATTAATCATTTAACACCAACCATATCATACCATAGGAGCCTTTGGGACCCATACTTGAAGTAACCCTAACTCCTTGCCCCAAAACCCATCTTGGCCAAAACTTGTAGGGTTGCAAGGCCCTGTGAAAATTCACATAAATCACCTTTAACCTCCCCTTGTATCATGAGGATACACAAGGTACATACTTGAAGGGTTAGGTCCAATCCTAACCATGGAATCATGGTGATGGTCCCAAACCCTAAAGGGTCTTAGGGTACTCCAAAAATTCTCCAAAATTATATTTATTCTATATTCATCATGATAACACATTAGAAAGCATGAGGGAGGTTTTTAACATCACCTTGGACCCAAAACCTATGGTGGCCGAAAGTTATAGGGTTAGGGCTCATGGTTTTTTTTCAACATAAAATCCCAAACAAAACTTCATATTATGATAAACTTCAAGGAGAACTATTATACCTCAGGTGAGGGAGTCTTACATTGGTTTATCTTGGTTATAAACCTTAGATAGGGAAGAGGATGAAGATCTTGTTGTCTCTTGACCACCCCTAGCCTTGGTAACCTTGTAAGTAGCCCCTAGATCTTGAAGATGAAGCCTTCTTGTGAAGCTTCTCCAAAGGGCAAAACCCCCTTATGGGTTTCGGCTAGAGAGAGGAAGAAGAAGGAGAGGAGAGACTTGGTGGATGAAGAGAAGAGGAATGACTTATCTTAAGAGTTAAGTTATCATCTCTCTCATTTATACACAATGAAGAGGGGCAAGTGAAGAGACATGGTGCCTCCTCTCATGGTGACTCTTCACTTTCTTTAGCCTTAACAAAAATCCACTTCATTCCCTCATAGCACTCCCTTGCTAGGTGAATTTGTTAGTGCATGCATGGTGGTACAATAGGTCCAAGGTTCAATCCTTGGTGCATGCACTAATTTTTTTATTTTTCTTTATTATTTTCGAAAATTCCCTTAAAACTCACCCATAATCATGCTAATATTCTTCATTAAAACCCATTTATATTTATATTAAATTTTACCCAAAATCCACTAATAATCATGGTACTAGAAAAGCCCATATAAAGCTCATTAGTACTTAGTTTCTCAATTTAAATGATAAAATCATGGATTTCTAGGCTAAGGTTCGTGCTAATATCTCCAGGTCCCTTGGAAAATTATCTAGACATGATCAATATTTTAAAGAAAATATTGAGAAAATTTTTCGGGTCGTTACACTTTGTCTTCTCCTCCCTTCCTTCTGCGCGAGCTACCTTGAGGGATCTCCGTGCCGAAATGAATAGCTAATTATTTACATCATTGATCCTATACTCCATGAAGGAGTGTACATGAAATCTAGATCAACTGTAAATGAAAAACTCGGCTAAACATGTGTCGTATTTAATTAAAAAAATTAAATACCTAGCCTCGTCAACCCGAGGATTAATTAATTACAAAAATTTTGCAAATCAATCACACAACACATATTTGGCCATGAAGTTGGAATCTCGTGCCTGGAACATAAAGTTAGCCTAAGCACATCCACGCATCATCCAGCAAAATAAAATGTATGAAAATTGCAAAAAATTAACCAATCCTAAACACACAAAGCTGGAAACCTTAGCTCTGATACCAATTGTTGGGTATGGCTTGGCGGGTTTCCTTAGCGAATACCTGGTCGATCCGAGAGACCTCTCCATGTCTACGAATTAAAAATTAATCCGAATGGAGACTCGTCTCCCATCGACCGTATCGTGCCGTATCGAACGATCCAAATTACAACTTAGCCAATTACCAAAATCGGCCTTGTAATTTGCTTGACCGTTCGACCATGGAAAAGGCCACGAGTTGATCGTCAACTTTTGTGTTTATGGTTGGGGTCCAGTTAATAAATTATTCATCATGATTCGGAATCAAAATAATAAATTAACAAACATAAAATGACGAGATGAACAAGGCAAGCACATAATTGACATAAGGATAATCAAAGGAGCATAAGGAAAGATATACCTTTCCGATCACCTCGCGGGCTTCTACCTTATGTCCCTCCCTTCGCGGACATCGTGTGGACGACGATCTACTGTGAACCGAGATCACCAAGGCTTCTAATTCCTTCCTTCTTCCTTCTTCTTCACTCGCCAACAAACCCTAGCCACTAGGGTTGCCGCAAGCGCCTCTCCCTCTCCAACCAAGTGTCGCTGACCACCTCCCTTCTCAAGGGAGATTCGGCCACAAGGTACCTAGGTGAGGGACTGAAAGGAAGATGAAGAAGTAGTATAGGAAGAAGAAAAACTCTCCCTCTTCCTCCAACTTGCACCCGCCGGCCTTCTTCCCTTGCACACGCACGCCGCCGGCCACCTTGCTTCAAGGTGGCACCGGCTGTCCTTCCTGAGCCTCCTGCCGAGTCCTCCAAGGGAGAAGAAGAGAGAAGGATCAAAAGGGAGGAGGAGAAGATGAGTTTCCTTCCCCTTTGTCACCTTGTGCCACCCCTCTTTTGCCCTTGCCGCTGGCTGCCCTAGGAGAGAGAAGTGAGGGAGGAAAAAGCCAAGGGGTTTTGGAATTATATTAAGCCTTGGTATCATGATCTCTTATGGTATTTATAGGGCTAAGGTAGGGACTAAGAGGAGGAGTTGGTTCTTGGCCCACTAATGGATCTAAACCCAATCCATTAATTAAGATCCATTCCACTAAAGGATCTTAATTGAACATCCTCACCAACCCCCATATTTTCATATGGGCTCCACATATCATGAGTCATCCATCCCCCCGTGTTTAAGATCTCGAATGCCCGTTAATTAATTTAAATTACTGACAATTCAAATTAATTAACCTTTGGATCCTTGATTAGTACCACTCAACTTTATCATCATGCCAAATCAAATCCACCTGCAGCGTTTAGTACGATGAACCTTTTGAGCTCATCAAGGGGGCATCATCATCCCGACTAACCAGGACACGGATTCCGTCAATAATCAATGGCACATCATATTATTAATATTATTTCTCAACTTACCGGGCCTATCAATCTAACAGAATAGATCTCGCCCATTGGTAAATTAAAGAAATAATAATTAATAATATATGTCCGTTATTATTTCGGGATTAAGGGATTGTACTCGATAATATAAACTGAGGTCCTATCCAATTATCGAGTCAGTACAAATTGGATAACCTCGGGTTTTGGTCCTGCTCAATGTACTCAAAGCATACTAGTGTAATTCTATGGTCAAGACCAACCACGCCTAATTACTAGAGCTGTCAAACGGGTCAACCCGTGGCGGGGCGGGTCGGCCCATGGCGGGTCGGCCATTTGGCGGGGCGGGGCGGGGCGGGTCAACCCGTCATCTAGGCGGGTTGGAAAATTCCCAACCCATCCCAATCAAAGGCAGGTCGTGGGTTAGGCGGGCCATCCCGCGGGCCCATCAAAATATTTTTAAAAAATTAAAAAAATTAAAAAAATTAAAAAAGATTCATATATTTAGATTTCATCAATTAAATATATTAAGAAATATATTTTTTAAATATAAATGGATACAAACGAGTACTCATGTGATGAAAAATATTATTTTTTATTTTAAAATAATAACAAAGAAAGATAATAAATTGTCATAAAACATAACTAACATGTGATTCTCAACCCGCGGGTCAACCCAAGCTCGTCGTGGGCCGACCCGTGCGGGTCACGGGCCTAGGCGGGTTGGCCCGCGGCGGGCTTGGGTTGCTTAAATTCTAACCCAACCCGCTTAAATTGATTGGCAGGGCTGACCAATCCGACGGGCCCAACCCAAATTAACAGCTCTACTAATTACACTACAACTATTCCGATGGGTTGTCCAATTCTATCTCGGTTGTGAGCCTCTACTTATACTAGGCAGGGAACTGATAACACGATCTTCTGTGTGTCACCACACACCATGTTATCTATAATGTGTAGTATTGGACTTCATGCATGTACTAATGTAAACAAGCACCTAGTGTAGTTATGATTCTCATTTCATAATAAAGATGTTCATATATAAAAGTCATGTCTTTCAATATACACATCTTACAGGAGGAAGGAAGACTCCCTAGGAACCTATGGCCGGTACGGGTTGTAAAGCTAAACACCCCTCGCGAGCCAATCGAAACGAAAAAGAAATGAAAAAATCGGGGGGTCAAAGGGATATCAAAAAGTTTAAAGAGGACAAATGCCCCGCACATCTAAGCAAAGGCGTTTGGAGCCAGTTGGTGAAGAGGAATATAAAAGTAAGTGACAATACTCATTAAGAAGGGAGGAAAAGGGAAACGAAGCTCTAACTCTACCTACCCTAGGGAAAAAAGAAACCTAGAGGAGGTTCTACGGGTGATTGACCGAACACGGGAACTTCCACCTCTAAGTACGCCGGGATACCATAATTCTCGTAGGCGGCTTGGAGGGTCTCTAACTTAACCCTAGAAGAGATGGTATCATACCACTCCGGGCGATAGGTCTGTTCCTCTGAGGGATCTTCGCTCTCGCCTTAGGTCTTCTTCTTCTTCTCTACTAGACTCATGATAGTGAATGGAGTAAACATAATTTCTACCACATGCATGAACCTTTATATATACATCATAATAAGCCATAAACCATCATTCTTAAAACCCTAACTCCACCTAAACCCCATTTAATTTGCATGGCCGAAACATGTAAGGAAGGGGTTCCATCATTCAAATGACATGTAGGGTAGATAAGGATAAGGAAAAACCATACATTACCTATAAGGCCCTAGGAAGCTATTTGGGCTCATGATTAGGGTTAACCCTAACTTTTAGCCCTACTTCTTAGGGTTGGCCAAAACTTGCAAGGCCATGGGTACATGGAAAATTTCATAAAATTTCCAATTAATCATTTAACACCAACCATATCATACCATAGGAGCCTTTGGGACCCATACTTGAAGTAACCCTAACTCCTTGCCCCAAAACCCATCTTGGCCAAAACTTGTAGGGTTGCAAGGCCCTGTGAAAATTCACATAAATCACCTTTAACCTCCCCTTGTATCATGAGGATACACAAGGTACATACTTGAAGGGTTAGGTCCAATCCTAACCATGGAATCATGGTGATGGTCCCAAACCCTAAAGGGTCTTAGGGTACTCCAAAAATTCCCAAAATTATATTTATTCTATATTCATCATGATAACACATTAGAAAGCATGAGGGAGGTTTTTAACATCACCTTGGACCCAAAACCTATGGTGGCCGAAAGTTATAGGGTTAGGGTTCATGGTTTTTTTTCAACATAAAATCCCAAACAAAACTTCATATTATGATAAACTTCAAGGAGAACTATTATACCACAGGTGAGGGAGTCTTACATTGGTTTATCTTGGTTATAAACCTTAGATAGGGAAGAGGATGAAGATCTTGTTGTCTCTTGACCACCCCTAGCCTTGGTAACCTTGTAAGTAGCCCCTAGATCTTGAAGATGAAGCCTTCTTGTGAAGCTTCTCCAAAGGGAAAACCCCCTTATGGGTTTCGGCTAGAGAGAGGAAGAAGAAGGAGAGGAGAGACTTGGTGGATGAAGAGAAGAGGAATGACTTATCTTAAGAGTTAAGTTATCATCTCTCTCATTTATACACAATGAAGAGGGGCAAGTGAAGAGACATGGTGCCTCCTCTCATGGTGACTCTTCACTTTCTTTAGCCTTAACAAAAATCCACTTCATTCCCTCATAGCACTCCCTTGCTAGGTGAATTGGTTAGTGCATGCATGGTGGTACAATAGGTCCAAGGTTCAATCCTTGGTGCATGCACTAATTTTTTTATTTTTCTTTATTATTTTCAAAAATTCCCTTAAAACTCACCCATAATCATGCTAATATTCTTCATTAAAACCCATTTATATTTATATTAAATTTTACCCAAAATCCACTAATAACCATGGTACTAGAAAAGCCCATATAAAGCTCATTAGTACTTAGTTTCTCAATTTAAATGATAAAATCATGGATTTCTAGGCTAAGGTTCGTGCTAATATCTCCAGGTCACTCGGAAAATTATCTAGACATGATCAATATTTTAAAGAAAATATTGAGAAAATTTTCCGGGTCGTTACAATCCCCCATACCTCGTGAAAGTTCGTCCTCGAACTTAGTAGAGCTCCGGGTACTTGCGTCTCATCTCGTCCTCGCGTTCCCAGGTAGCTTCCTCGAACCGTTGACTTTGCCATAGGACCTTAACTAAGGGTACCTCCTTATTTCTTAGCTTTTTGACTTCCCGATCCAAGATCTGGATAGGTCTGCTTTCATAACTTAGGTCCTCCTGAACTTGTACTGTCTGTGGCTCGATCACTTGATCCATATTTGGGATACACTTTTTAAGCATTGACACATGGAACACGTTATGGATAGCCGACATCCCTGGAGGCAGCTCTAGCTCATATGCCACCTTACCGACTCTTTTCAGGATCAGGTACGGCCCCACATAACGCGGACTTAGTTTTCCTTTCTTCCCAAATCTTGTCACTCCTTTCATAGGAGCCACTTTGAGAAACACCAAATCTCCAACATTAAATTCCAGTGGTCTACGTCGGACATCTGCATAACTCTTCTGCCAGCTCTGAGCAGCTTCTATCCGTTGTCGTATCTTCTGTATAGCTCGGGTGGTGCTATCGATGACATCCGTTGTGAACCTCATTTCCTTCTTTTCACCACCTTCGTACCAACAGATCGGAGACCTACATCTCCTCCCGTACAAAGCTTCATAAGGTGTCATTCCGATAGTAGCTTGGTAGCTATTGTTGTAAGTGAATTCCGCTAAACATAGATATCGACACCAGCTCCCTTTGAAATCCAAGGCACAAGCTCGCAACATGTCCTCTAGTACTTGATTCACTCGTTCAGTTTGCCCGTCAGTCTGAGGGTGAAAGGCGGTGCTAAATCGTAATTTAGTGCCGAGAGACTTCTGAACACACTCCCAAAAATGCGAGGTAATGCGACCATCCCTATATGAGATGATGGTCTTGGGAACTTCATGAAGTCTGATTATCTCCTTAACATATAATTGAGCCAGTTGCTCAATTGAATAAGTCATCTTGATTGCCAAGAAGTGAGCAGACTTCGTCAGCCTGTCCACAATTACCCAAATCGCATCATATCCATTCGTGGTCCTGGGAAGTCCTGAAATAAAGTCCATAGAGATATCTTCCCACTTCCACTCTGGAATCGCGAGTGGCTGCAGAACTCCTCCGGGTCGCTGGTGTTCTGCTTTTACTCGCTGGCAAGTCATGCAAGTACTAACATGCTGAGCCACATCCCTCTTCATACCGGACCACCAAAACTTCTCCTTCAGATCTTGATACATTTTGGTGGATCCTGGATGCATCGAATAAGGGGTTCTGTGAGCTTCTGCCAGTATCTCCTTTCGAAGCTCCGGATCATTAGGAATACATAAACGATCCCCAAGGTAGAGCACTCCCCCGTCGGTGATTCAAAAACCATCGTCCTTTCCTTCTAGAATCTCCTGTTTGATTCTCCGAAGACTCAGATCACCATTTTATTTTTCCAATATGTCCTCAAACAGCGTGGGTGATATTGTCATGGTGGAAAGCCGTCCGGAGATGACCTCAACTCCAAAATTCATAATTTCTCTTTCGAGTGGTCGGGGTAATATAGATATGGACATCAAGGCGGCACTTGACTTCCGGCTGAGTGCATCGGCCACTCTGTTTGCCTTCCCTGGATGGTAGAAGATCTCGCAGTCATAGTCCTTCACCAACTCAAGCCATCGGCGTTGTCTCATATTCAGGTCTTTCTGAGTGAAGAAATATCGCAGACTCTGGTGGTCTGTATAAATCCTACACTGCGCTCTATACAGATAATGCCTCCATATCTTAAGAGCGAAGACCACCGCAGCCAGTTCCAGATCATGAGTGGGGTAATTCTGTTCATGTTCCTTGAGTTGTCCAGAGGCGTAGGCAATAACCTTTCCATTCTGCATGAGTACAGCACCAAGTCCCAGTTTGGAGGCATCGCTATACATGTCGAAGCTCTGATTACATTCTAGAAGGGTAAGGATTGGAGCGCTTGTAAGTCTCCTTTTTAGTTCTAAGAAACTCCTTTCACAGTTTTCCGTCCATTCATACTTCTTATCCTTCCGGGTGAGAGCCGTTAAAGGGGCTGCAATCCTCGAGAAGTCCTCCACAAATTTTTGATAATAGCCTGCCAGCCCAAGGAAACTTCTAATTTCGCTGGCGTTCTTTGGCCGGTTCCAGTTATTCACAGCATCAATCTTTGTTGGATCTACCATAACCCCATCTTTGGAAATGATATGGCCCAAAAAGCCTACTTGGTCGAGCCAGAACTCACATTTGGAGAATTTTGCGTACAGTTGCTTTTCCTGAAGAATCTGTAATACTATCCTCAGGTGCTCGGCGTGCTCTTCTTGGGTCCTCGAATAAATAAGGATATCGTCAATGAATACGATCACAAATTTGTCAAGAAAAGACGAGAATACCCGATTCATAAGGTCCATAAACATAGCAGGAGCATTTGTCACGCCGAAGGGCATAACAACGAACTCAAAGTGCCCGTACCTTGTTCGGAAAGCCATCTTCGGAATATCCTCCTGTTTTACTCTAACTTGATGATAACCAGACCTCAGATCAATTTTTGAGAAAACAGTGGCTCCCTTTAATTGGTCAAACAGGTCATCTATTCTCGGAAGGGGATACCTGTTCTTAATCGTTACGTTGTTCAGTGCTCGATAATCTATACACATTCGCATAGATCCGTTCTTCTTCTTCACAAACAGTACCGGAGCTCCCCACGGGGAATGACTGGAGCGAATAAATCCCTTATCCAGCAACTCCTGTAGCTGTTCTTGAAGCTCCTTTAATTCAATCGGCGCCATAC
Organism: Boesenbergia rotunda; assembly: GCA_024364735.1. NCBI lineage: Eukaryota > Viridiplantae > Streptophyta > Magnoliopsida > Zingiberales > Zingiberaceae > Boesenbergia > Boesenbergia rotunda. The sequence continues at coordinate 280,698 of JAGFNQ010002632.1, read as the reverse complement.
GGTAAGGTGCCTTGGAGATCGGGTTAGTACCAGGAACCAATTCGATCTCGAATTCCACTTCTCTATCAGGAGCTAATCCTGGTAATTCATCTGGGAATACCTCTGGGTAATCGCATACAACCCTGACATCTTCCAGCTTCTGGTTCTTCATTTGACTGGCATCAACCACATATGCTAGAAATCCAGTACATCCTTTGTCTAACATCTTCTGAGCTTGGAGAGTTGATAAGCATTTCCTGGTTCTTTTCCTTGGCTCTCCAACGAATTCAAACATAGAATCTGCCTCAGGTCGAAAGACCACCTTTCGCTTACGGCACTCAATAGAAGCACCGTATTTACCTAGAAAATCCATTCTCATTATAACATCGTAATCTTGCATGTCGAGTACTATCAGATCGCAGTAGAGTTCCCTTCCTGCGATTCCGACCGGCACCGTACGCAGCACGTGGGTAGATGTCATTATTTCTCCCGAAGGCAAGGTTGTTAAGAACTTGCAATCTAACATTTGCGGAAGCATATCTATCTTCTTGGTATATAGCACAGAAATGAACAAGTGCGTTGCCCCAGTATCAAATAATGCAGTAGCGTACTGACTAAAAATAAGTATCTGACCTGTGACAACCGTAGAAGCTTCCGCAGCGTCCTCCTTGGTAACCGAGAAAACCCTGGCATTCATCATAGTCGGTTGGGCCTCCAGCATCGGGGTACCTTCTAGCTCAGCTTGCATATAGTGTAGTTTCACTGGGGCACCTTCGTACTAGACGAGTTGTTGGGAAGGTGCCTGGTTCTTGGTAGGACAGTAAGCCGCCATATGCCCTTCCACTCCATAGGTGAAGCATCGATTCGTACCTCTTCGGCATTCCCCGGGGTGCCTTTTTCCGCATGTCACGCACAGGATAGGCTTGGCCTGTTTATTTGCTGGCCCCCCTTGGGGGTTGTCCCATGGCTTCTGTTTACCACTCTGGTCTCCCTTCCAGTTGATATTGGCACCCTGGGGTTTTTGCCCTCCTGAGCGGTGATGAAAGGAAAACATCAAAGATAATGAAAGGAAGAATCGAGAATCCCGGAGTGAACTTGATCCTTACTTTCATTTAGCGCCTTCCTTTGTTGATTGATATTGTTTAGATAGTGCTCAGTGAGTAGGGCGCTACTAAACAGCTCCTCGGCGGTCTGCGGTCTGTTAACTCCGTCGGCCACGTTCAGGGCTATTTCGGGCCGCAACATTTTCAGCATAAGTCGGACCCTTTCTTTCTCGGTGAGGACCAGCTCGGGGCATAGATGAGCCAGTCGATTAAATTTCTTCACGGCTTCATTGACTGAAAGGTCACCCTGTCGAAATTCCGTGAACTCGTCGTAATGTTTGTTTGTGACACGCATGTTGAAGAATTCCTCGAAGAACTCCGACTCGAAGTCCGACCACATCATCTGGTTCACCTGTCTTTTGGCCTTGACCCTTTCCCACCACATTCTGGCATCTCCAGAAAGGCAGAATGATGCACACTTGATCTTCTCATGCTCTGGCCAGTCTAGCAGCTCCATTGTACTTTCCACTGTCTTGAACCACGCTTGGGCGTCCCATGGTTAGCCAGCACCCGAGAAATTTTCCGGTTTCAGCCTCAACCACTGGATCAGATAAGCCTCTTGACGTGCTACAGTGGTCGGGCCTGTCGGAGGGTTTTGCGTAACTTTGGGCGCAACGGGTATAGCGGTTTGGTTCACTGGTGGAGTAGTGGAATTTTCTTGCTGATTCATCAAGGTATTAATGGTTTGCTGCTACTCAGTAACTTGACGCTGGAGCTGGGTTACTAATTGCATCAGGTCAGGCGATGGAGTTGTCTCGTTAAGTCGGTTACTCTGTCTTCTAGCCATGTTTTTCTTCACCAAAGACAAGTATGGCCAATATCAGTTTTTTCTACCCCTACATCACTCTAAGAATTTGATTCATAAAAGGAGGTAAAATATCGTTCATAGATACATATTCTACAATTCTTTTCATCATAAAACATCGTTCATACTTGCATATTCTAAAATCATAAAGTATTCTAAAAGTGCTTACTATCATAAGATATGCAGAGAGGTACTTACTTGGAAGCGGCAGGAAAAAGGCTTGATGTGTGTGTAGTGAGATGGCAATTGGCTCTGATACCAACCTGTAACGCCCGCTTTTTTTTTCAAAGCTGCGTTACGTTAACATACATAGGGGCATGTGAACATCGTAATGCAGCGGAATAATTTAAACTTACACATACATGCACCTAACTACCATTCCTAACATAATGGCATGGGAACCTAGCATATTAACATATGTCATAAATCATACTTAACATTATGTCATAAAGTCACATAGGTCATCCATTAAGCACATAAGTAGCAAATGTAAAGTTTTAGCATAAGACTTGTAAATATATCTTTTCTTGGCCAAGTCACTACCACACACACATTCCTGCCCCTCCTGCTGCTTCCTCATCGTCCTCCTACTTGATCTGCGGTATAAGAAAAATAAGACTATAAGCAGATAGGCTTAGTAAGACTCTTTCCTACTCACTAAAATCATTCATCACTTAATCATAAGCACGTGAAACATTAACATAACTTGGTGCTTTACATAGGATATAAGCATCTAAAATCATTTAGCATGACATAGTTCTTACATAGTACATGAACATAAAATACACTTAACATGGCATGATACATGGCATAAACATAAACATAAATATACTTAACATGGCATGATTTCTAGCATAGCATATGGGCATCTTCTTAACATAAACATAAACATAAGACGTTTACTATCATGCATAATTCTTATCATGAAACATAAGCATAAAACATTACTATCATGGCATTATGCATAACATGAATGAAGGCATGAGTCAAATGCATATACATAAGGATGCTTAATTTTCAAAATCATACTTTTAAATACTTAAACATAATCATCACATCATTGGGGTCCCCGGCTTGAACCACATACATACATCATGTGCGCGCATCCCTAAGTAAATACGAGGTAGCTAGTCTCGACCTACTAGGGTAAGGACAGCTACGGTAGTCCCAGAACCGTGGACAGCATAGTCGGTAGTCTAGAACCAGGGCATTCTTAAGGTGTCCATCCCTGTTGGACAGCTTCGGTAGTCCCAGAACCGTGGATAGCATAGTCGGTAGTCCAGAACCGGGGCGTTCTTAAGGTGCCCATACCTTGGACCCATACTTCGGTCCGGTACAAGCTCATTCATAAAGTAAAATAACTTTACATGCTTCATCATTCATAAGACATTCATAGCATACTTAGACATAACATAGCTTTGTTACATGAAGCATGACATAAAGCATACTTGTCCTTTCATTGTTCATACATAATGCATAGCATCATTATGCCTTAAAGGCATAAGCATTATCTTCATTCATAAAACATGGCATGCTTACATAAAACATCATTCTTGTTCGTAGTGCTTGCATTAACTTCATTCATAAAACATGGCATGCTTACATAAAACATCATTCTTGTTCATAGCGCTTGCATATCATGGCATATAAGGTACGCATTGCATTATATTCATAGAACATGACATGATTACATAGACCATCATCCTATTCCATAGAGCTTGCATGATCATGATACATGAGGTAAGCATTGCATTTCGTGCATAAGCATAGTATCTATCACAAGCATGCATAGGTAGGACTTCTATAAATATGCTACATACTATCTAAGTGCATAGCATAGAACATAAGACATTCATGAATAAACCCTATTAAGCATGGCATCTAACATAAACATACCAAACATGAAACATAGTACTTAATGTTAGGGTTATAGGTAACATAATTTCTACCACATGCTTGAACCTTTATATATACATCATAATAAGCCATAAACCATCATTTTTAAAACCCTAACTCCACCTAAACCCCATTTAATTTGCTTGGCCGAAACTTGTAAGGTAGGGGTTCCATCATTCAAATGACATGTAGGGTAGCATAAGGATAAGGAAAAACCATACATTACCTATAAGGCCCTAGGAAGCTATTTGGGCTCATGAATAGGGTTAACCCTAACTTTTAGCCCTACTTCTTAGGGTTGGCTGAAACTTGCAAGGCCATGGGTACATGGAAAAATTTCATAAAATTCCCAATTAATCATTTAACACCAACCATACCATACCATAGGGGCCTTTGGGACCCATACTTGAAGTAACCCTAACTCCTTGCCCCAAAACCCATCTTGGCCGAAACTTGTAGGGTTGCAAGACCTTGTGAAAATTCACATAAATCACCTTTAACCTCCCCTTGTATCATGAGGATACACAAGGTACATACTTGAAGGGTTAGGTCCAATCCTAACCGTGGAATCATGGTGATGGTCCCAAACCCTAAAGGGTCTTAGGGTACTCCAAAAATTCTCCAAAATTATATTTATTCTATATTCATCATGATAACACATTAGAAAGCATGAGGGAGGTTTTTAACATCACCTTGGACCCAAAACCAGTGGTGGCCGAAAGTTATAGGGTTAGGGTTCATGGTTTTTTTTTCAACATAAAATCTCAAACAAAACTTCATATTATGATAAACTTCAAGGAGAACTATTATACCACAGGTGAGGAAGTCTTACATTGGTTTATCTTGGTTATAAACCTTAGATAGGGAAGAGGATGAAGATCTTGTTGTCTCTTGACCACCCCTAGCCTTGGTAACCTTGTAAGTAGCCCCTAGATCTTGAAGATGAAGCCTTCTTGTGAAGCTTCTCCAAAGGGAAAACCCCCCTTATGGGTTTCGGCTAGAGAGAGGAAGAAGAAGGAGATGAGAGGCTTGGTGGATGAAGAGAAGAGGAATGACTTATCTTAAGAGTTATGTTATCATCTCTCTCATTTATACACAATGAAGAGGGGCAAGTGAAGAGACATGGTGCCTCCTCTCATGGTGACTCTTCACTTCCTTTAGCCTTAACAAAAATCCACTTCATTCCCTCATAGCACTCCCTTGCTAGGTCAATTGGTTAGTGCATGCATGGTGGTACAATAGGTCCAAGGTTCAATCCTTGGTGCATGCACCAATTTTTTTATATTTCTTTATTATTTTCGAAAATTCCCTTAAAACTCACTCATAATCATGCTAATATTCTTCATTAAAACTTATTTATATTTATATTAAATTTTACCCAAAATCCACTAATAACCATGGTACTAGAAAAGCCCATATAAAGCTCATTAGTACTTAGTTTCTCAATTTAAATGAGAAAATCATGGATTTCTAGGCTAAGGTTCATGCTAATATCTCCTGGTCCCTCGGAAAATTATCTAGACATGATCAATATTTTAAAGAAAATATTGAGAAAATTTTCCGGGTCGTTACATATCGGAAGCTAAGTAAAAGTCCACCCGAAAGACTGGGTGGCAACCGTCTCCTGAAAGGAGTAGGTGAAAGGCACGTTCTCGAGGGTGGGAACTTGCGCCGGTTCGACCTAGGGTTTCGTGGAAATCCAAAGTCATAACCAAGTCCTTAAGGTTAAGATTATATGCATATGGGCTTTGTGTTTGTGTATCTTGCAGGTATCAAGATTGGAAGACAAAGCAGGTGGCTTGAGGCCTTGAAGCAGGGCGCCCCAATCAGTGGGGGCGCCCCCATTGATGGGGGCGCCCAAGCTAAAGACTAAAATGGCAGTTTTGGTGAAGTAAGCAGAATAGGTGTCAAGCGGGGCGCCCGGGTTCAAACCTGTATCTGCTGTTTCGAGTCCAAAACACAGATAAGCCTTCATGAGGGCGCCTGAGAGGTCTGGGGTGCCCTGGTCAAAGGTTTTATCAGCTACGGCGAGGTCGACGCGGGGATAAGGTTTGACCGAGTTTTTCGGGGCGCCCCCGACGTCAAGGGCGCCCCCAGGAGTGCTATAAAAGGGGCTTCGACCCCTCTGCTTCAGAAACAACTACTGTGAGTTGTTCTGATCATTCTGACCGACAACAACGCGCTAAAGACGAGGCTCTACGACCGGGAGGCTCCAGGAGGAAGTGCGCGACACTTCGGAGGTCCAGATCGGCCGGGCTTCAACTTTGTTTTGTTCGGTTTGCATTTAATATTCTGTACTTAATTTGTTATACTTTTGATTGTACTGTTACACTGTAAGACGGGTTTTCTCTGCCTCCTAAATTCCAGAAAGGAGACCAATAGTGGACTCACACCGAGTACATAGGCCTTGGACGTACTGACCCTGGGGGGTTGGGAACCAAGTAAATAAATTCCGCTATGTCCCTGTCTTGCTTTTATTTTTATTTACTGTTCCGCTGCACTAACGCTCTGAGTAAATCGAAAGTTTTACGAAGTATTCACGACAAGATTTTCACGGTCGATATTCACCCCCTATCGACGGCACCGGTCCTACAATTGGTATCAGAGCCGAGCCGCTCTTCACCGGACTAACCGCCGACGGAGCAATGATGCCAGGAGTTGAGGGGGAGCCCAGGGGTGAATCAGGTATCTTTTAGTTAAAATGTCTGTTTTTAAATTTCAAATTACGTGTTTCAAATTCAGAGAGAGAGGGCACTATAAAAGTCAGTGCCTTACTCGTAAGACTCGATCTACACCATCGGCGGCAAAGGGGGCACCAGCGCCAGGAGTCCGGAAAAACAAGGATCACGTACAATGCTTCAAGTGCGAAAAATACGAACACTACAAGAACAAATGTCCGACAAAGGTACGTAAGATTTATGTTCCAAAAGTGTTACAAATTCCTGCACTGTCTTTAGATAATTCAGTTAATTTTTCTGATAAATTAGATTTACTGCATAGTAAAATTAATATTTTACATGACAAATTAGAAAATGCAGATATGACTAAAATATCAGAAATTAATTATTTAGTTCAGAACATTAATTCAGCAATTGCTAAGATAAATTATAATAACTTTAATTCTGATAATGTTAATCCTAATAATTTTATTTCTAATAATTTTAAACTTAATTCTGATTCTGATAGCTTTAACTCTAATAATGTTAATTCTGATAATTCTAATTTAGATAAAATTAATCCTAAGGATAAATCCGAATTTAAATTTGAAAATCCTAAGGATAATCCAGAAATTAATTCTGAAAATATTATTTCTAAGGATAAAAATGATTTTGTTAATATTCCTGAGGATTCTAAGGATAATTCTGAGGATAATGGAGATGATATCTTTTTTTATAATAATTTAATCATTCCATTAGATAATCCTGAAAAATTAACTAGTGGTCAATTTTACTCCACCTACTTTGAGGATATTGAAAGATCTAATCCTAAGGAGGAGATAGAATTGTCTAAGATAAAGGTCATAGTTAATAAAAAATTACAAAGGTTCAAATAAATAAGAATTACTAGAGAAACTTGAAAAGAAAAATAAGGATGAGTCAGAAATTTTCGAAATAATGAAAATGCTGAACCTAAATCCACAACTATTAATTAATCATTAAATCTTAATTATTCAAATTCAAATTAATTAAATCTTAATTATTTAAATGCAAATTAAATTCAAATTAAATCTAAATTAAATTCAAATTAAATCTTAATTAAATCTAAATTAAATTCAAATCAAATCTTAATTAAATCCAAATTAAATTCAAATTAAATCTAAATTAAATTCAAATTAAATCTTAATTAAATCTAAGTTAAAACTTAATTAATTCAAATTAAAACTAAATTTAATTCAAATAAAATCTTAATTAATTCAAATTCAAATTAAATTAAAATCAAATTAAATTAAATTGAAAAATAAATTAAAATCAAATTAAATTAAAATCAAATTAAATTAAATTCAAATTAAATTAAATTCAAATTAAATTAAATTCAAAATTAAATTAAATTCAAAATTAAATTAAATTAAAAATTAAATTAAAATCAAATTAAATTAAATTCAAAATTAAATTAAATTCAAAATTAAATTAAATTCAAAAGTAAATTAAATTCAAAATTAAATTAAATTCAAAATTAAATTAAATTCAAATTAAATTAAATTCAAATTAAATTAAATTCAAAAATAAATTAAATTCAAAAAATAAATTAAATTCAAATTAAATTAAATTCAAAATAAATTAAATTCAACTTAAATTAAATCTTAATTAAATTCAATCAAATCTTAATTAAGTCAAATTAAATCTTAATTAATTTAAACTTAGATTAATTCAAATTAATCCTAATTAATTCAAACTTAAATTAATTCATATTAAACTTAAATTAATTCAATCTAAATAAATTAAAACTTAAATTAATTCACTTAAATGTCAAATAATTAATTAATTTCTAATTAAGTTAACTTCAATTAATTCTTAATCCAACTAAATCATAAATAAATTAAACTCGAACTAAACTAAAACCTTACCCAAACCGCAACAATTAATTTAATAAAATTAAATATTTCAAAGTGGGTTGTCATATTCGCGGGTTCACATGACATGTATCAAATCGGGAATTTGATACATCTTTAGAAACGTAATTAAAATGCTTTGGACTTGTTTGACTCATGCATAATTGTCATGCCATGCATTTGCTACCTCTTTTAAATATATAACATGACATTCATATTTAAATTTTATGCATATATTAGAATGGTTATAGGAAAAAGAATAATTGAAACTTGATCAACCTAGTATTGGGTGGCGGTGAGATGATAGTACGTTAGGGAAGCCTCTTCTAATAAGGTCAAGTATACACTACTTGGTCTCATTAAACTGGTGAAACTAGCCGAAGTTACCGATCCAAGACCTAAACTAGTTAAACAAGAATTTTTCAAAAAGTAATTTTGAAAATGAAATTTCATTAAAAGGCTATCTCAAGGAAAGTGTTGATGATCCAATAAGGCTACAGCCAAAGAAGGTCTAGTGCCTCGCCAAGACCTGGAAGCCAATTTTTGAAACTCAAATTCAAGTTGCTTCTTGTCAAATTCAAATCTAACACAGGCTTTAATTAAATCTTAGAGTTAATAATAAATTAAGAAAAATGATTCAAGCATCTCACAATACACCTATAAGGCAACCATGCTTGTTGTATTGATACATCTAAAATGGGTGAGATGTTAAGGACTAATGAATTGAAAAATATTTTTCAAAATTGTTAGAATATTTTCCTAAAAATATATTTTCAAAATAGTGCTTAAACATAATAATGTTTTTATGGAATTCATGCTTGTCTGATTGATTATACATATTATACATTTTTCAAAAGTATATCTTTTCAAAAATTGTTTGACTCACTCAATTAGACACAAACCTCTTAGGACAACACTAAAGTTCCTTAAGGCACTTAGATAGAGTCAAACGATGTTGGGTACAGGGGGAGTGGTTTATTCTTTTTCAAAAGTTGTCCTTGAAAAACCACTGTCTTCTAAAACGGCTTTCGAAAACTGGGCTTTAAACACTATTACTTATGTTTTTCGAAAACTATGTCATATAAATTACCTTAATTTCAAAATATGTTTCAAAATTTCAAAATACATTCAAAGAGTGTGCTTTGTATTGTTTGATTTTGATAAACCCTAATGACACAGAGGAAGGTCCACTTCATAATCTACAAGGACTCCTAGGATGTGTCAGATTTAGGAGGAATCTGAATCAATCTTCTGAAAAAGCTTTTTTTGTAATTAATTGTTTTTGAAATTATTAGATAATTCCTTTGATTTGAATCAAACCTTAAGACTTAGAGGAAGAGTACATATGGTCAACAAGCTTCTCAGGACTGGGTCAAGTTTAGGGGGAGGTCAAATTAAAAGAATTATTGAATATTTCAAATGTTTTCATGTGCGGTATTTTCAAATCCTGTTGAAAACATAAGTATTCTTTCAAAATACTATCAATTTAAAAAAAAATACTATTATTTTCAAAAATCCATCTGGTTTTTGATCAATTTGAAATAATGTTTATATTGAGTTTGGAAAATCTTCCAGGACACTTAGGAAAATGTCCCTGTAGTCAACAAGGTTTCCTATGATTGTGTCAGACTGGAAGATAAAGCAAATCAAGTATTATGACTTCAAAAATTTATACATTTATCAAAATGTACTTACATCCTATTATTCTATTTTTCAGAAGTTGTGTGACTTATGAAATTATATTTACTTGAGTTTGAAAAATTTTCCAGGACACTTAGGAAAATGTCCTTGTAGTTAACAAGGTTTCCTAGGATTGTGTCAGACTGGAAAAGAAATCTAGTTAAGTAAAAATATTATGTTTTCAAAATGCATAATACTTTTCAAAAATTACTTATTATTTTTCAAAGTCTCATCTTTTTCAAAAATAGTTAGTACTTGCAAAATTTGTATCTTTCAAAGTACTTGCACCTTTCAAAACTCACAATATTCTCATTGTTGGCGCAAGTATTTCTGGTGATTTTTTTTATGTATGACAAAGGGGGAGAGGTGTGCTTAACTTAGAAAATTTTTCGATTTTTTGGCTTCTCTCTTACCAAAAGATCATTTTTTTAAAATGGGAGAAAGTGAAAGTTAGAATTTTTTTCCCAGAGGATCAAAAATATATTTTCAAAACTAAGACCATTTTTAGTTTGATCCCAAGGATAGTAAGTTAACCCCTTAAACCAATCTAACTTAAGTTATTGTTAAACATGAAAAAAGGGGAGATTGTTGGTGCAAGTTGCATCAATGATGTTCTCCTTTAAAGTGTTTTAATGTTTGACAATACACTTAAGACAGTGATACATTGAACAGACAAAGGGGAGTTAGGAGATGTAACCTAAGTTGAAGAAAAGTCCTAGTTAACCTAGGCACTAAGGCCTGGTGAGTGAAGCTGGGCACTAATACCTGCTCGAAAGGTGGGCACTAAGTCCTGATCGAGGATTGGGCACTAAGTCCTGGCAAGGGCTGGGCACCGAAGACCTGCTCGGAAGGTGGGCACTAAGTCCTGGTCGGGGACTGGGCAAGAAGACCTGGTCGATGGTTGGGCACTGAAGACCTAGTTCGGGGAATTGGGCACGAAGACCTGGCCGAGGGTTGGGCACCTAAGTCCTGACCTAGGGTTTGGGCACGGAGTCTTGGTCCGAGGGACTGAGCAACTTAGCTGAGCGATGACTAAGGACAGGAGTAGAGACGGGTCAGGGTTTGGGCGTCTCGAGGTCCGGAGGTATCGGAAGCTAAGCAAAAGTCTACCCGAAGGACTGGGTGGCAACCGTCTCCTGAAAGGAGTAGGTAAAAGGCGCGTTCTCGGGGGTGGGAACTTGCGCCAGTTCGACCTAGGGTTTCGTGGAAATCCGAAGTCAGAACCAAGTCCTTAAGGTTAAGATTATATGCATATGGGCTTTGTGTTTGTGTATCTTGCAGGTATCAAGATTGGAAGACAAAGCAGGTGGCTGGAGGCCTTGAAGCAGGGTGCCCCCATCAGTAGGGGTGCCCCCATGCATCCAGGGCACCCCCATTGATGGGGGCGCCCATGCTAAAGACTAAAAAGGCAGTTTTGGTGAAGTAAGCAGAATAGGTGTCAAGCGGGGCGCCCGGAAGGTCCGGGGCGCCCGGGTTCAAACCTGTATCTGCTGTTTCAAGTCCGAAACATAGATAAACCTTCATGAGTGCACCCGGGAGGTCCGGGGCGCCCTGATCAAAGGTTTTATCAGCTGCAGCGAGGTCGACGCGGGGATAAGGTTTGACCGAGTTTTTCGTGGCGCCCCTGACGTCAAGGGCGCCCCCAGGAGTGCTATAAAAGTGGCTTCGACCCCTCTGCTTCAGAAACAACTGTTGTGAGCTGTTCTAATCATTCTGACCGACGACAATGCGCTAAAGACGAGGCTCTACAACCGGGAGGCTCCAGGAGGAAGTGCGCGGCACTTCGGAGGTCCAGATTGGCCGGGCTTCAACTTTGTTTTGTTCGGTTTGCATTTAATATTCTGTACTTAATTTGTTATACTTTTGATTGTACTGTTACACTATAAGATGGGTTTTCTCTGCCTCCGGAAATTCTGGAAAGGAGACCAATAGTGGACTCACGCCGAGTACATAGGCCTTGGACGTACTGACCCTGGGGGGTTGGGAACCAAGTAAATAAATCCCACTGTGTCCCTATCTTGCTTTTATTTTTATTTACTGTTCTGCTGCACTAACGCTCTGAGTAAATCGAAAGTTTTACGAAGTATTCACGACAAGAATTTCACGGTCGATATTCACCCCCCCTATCGACGGCACCGGTCCTACAGATTGTGATAGATCTGGGTAAACCAGGAATCACATCCAAGTCCATGATGAAGTTTCTGAGCCATATAGCTTCCTTGGCTGCCTCCGAGGCTGCCACATATTCAGCTTCCATGGTGGTGTCCGCCACGCACTTCTGCTTGACACTCCTCCAGACAATGGCTCCACCTCCTAAAGTAAACAAAAACCCCGAGGTACACTTACTTTTGTCCCTATCTGACTGGAAATCTGAGTATGTGTAACTCACAGGGACTAATTTGTCTGCCCGGTAAACTAGCATATAATCCCTAGTCCGTCTCAGGTATTTCAATATATGCTTTATCGCAGTCCAATGTCCCTATCCAGGGTTACTCTGATATCTGCTAATCATGCCCACGACAAAATAGATATCATGTCTCGTGCACAACATAGCATACATGAGGCTTCCTACTGCCGAAGCATAAGGAACTGCCTTCATTTCCTCTATCTCCTTTGATGTTTTCAGACACATCTCCTTGGATAGAGAAACTCCATGCCTGAAGGGTAACAAACCCTTCTTAGAGTTTTCCATGTTAAAACGAGATAAGACAGTGTCAACATATGAAGCTTGGGATAAGCACAACATCCTTTTCTGGCGATCCCTTATGACTTTGATCCCAAGGATGTATCCCGCTTCTCCCAAGACCTTCATATCAAACTGCTTTGATAGCCAGACTTTTACGTCTGATAACACTTTGACATTGTTGCCAATTAACAAAATGTCATCTACGTAAAGTACAAGAAACACCACTACGTTTCCGTCACAACTTTTGTATACACATAACTCATCCGAGCTTTGAGTAAATCCATATGATTGGATTACTTCATCAAAGCGGATGTTCCAAGATCTTGAAGCTTGCTTCAATCCATAGATGGATCGATTAAGCTTGCACACTAGATGCTCCTTGCCCTTTGTAATGAACCCTTCTGGTTGCTGCATGTAGATGGTCTCCTCAAGACTTCCGTTTAGGAAAGCCGTCTTGACATCCATCTGTCATACCTCATAGTCCATATGAGCTGCAATAGATAAGAGAATCCAGATCGACTTAAGAATGGCTATCTGCGAAAAGGTCTCCTCTTTATCGATACCCTCTTTCTGAGTGTACCCTTTCGCAACAAGTCTTGCTTTGAAGGTCTCAACCTTCCCATCTGATCCTCTCTTTCTCTTTTAGATCCACTTGCATCCAATGGGTTTTACACCATTGGGTGGTTCTACTAGCTCCCAGACACGATTAGAATTCATCGATTCTATCTTAGAGTTCATTGCCCTTTGCCAAGAATATGCATCCTTATCTTGGAGGGCCTCGTCGTAGGTCCGGGGATCCGGTTCATGTTTACCAGAGACCAAGTCCGAAGACTCTCCCAAAAACATGAATCTTTCAGGCTGTCTCGCAACCTTCCCACTGCGACGAGGTACTACCTGTGTATCCTCAGTGACACGCGGTGCAGTGACTTGTGGTGTGTCCTCTTGTATAATTGGTCCTAAGGTCTGAACCTCCCCTCTTAACTCTTCAAGCACTAGTCTACTCCTTGGCTTATGGTTCATCACATAGTCCTCTTCCAAGAATCTGGCATTTGTGCTAACAATTACCTTCTGATCCTTAGGACTATAGAACAGACCACCCTTCATCCCTCTAGGATAGCCTACGAACAGACGTACCTCCGTACGAGATTCCAACTTATCAGTATCTCCCTTCAGCACATGTGCTGGACTACCCCAAATCTGAACATATCCTAGACTGAGCTTGCGCCCAGTCCACAGTTCTGTGGGAGTATGAGGGACTGACATAGATGGGACCAAGTATAGTATGTACGATGTCGTTTCTAGAGCGTATCCCCAGAACGAATCAGGTAAGTCTGAATAGCTCATCATTGACCTAACCATTCCCATAAGAGTCATATTCCTTCTTTCTACAACTCCGTTTTGTTAGGGTGAACCGGGTGCTGTTAGCTGGGACTGAATCACAGCTTCTGATAAGTAGGTCCTAAACTCTCCAAAGAGGTACTCGCCACCACGATCTGATCGCAGTATTTTGATACTTTTACCTCGATGTTTCTCCACATCAGCCTTGAATTCTTTGAGCTTATCAAAGCATTCAGACTTGCGGCGCATCAGGTAAATGTACCCATACCTTGAATAATCATCAATGAAGGTAACGAAATATTCAAAGTCACCTCTAGCCTGGATTGACATAGGACCACACAAATCAGAATGAATCAGTTCTAATACATCTTTAGCCCTATACCCCTTAGCCTTGAAAGGTCTCTTGGTCATCTTACCTTCCAAGCAAGACTCACAGGTCGGGAGATCCTCCACCACCAATGAACCCAGGGGCCCATCGGCTATCAACCTCTGAATCCTACTAAGGTTAATATGACCAAGCCTAAGGTGCCAAAGATATGTCTGATTCATCTTAGAAGGCTCCTTTCTCTTATTTAAGTTAGATGATGAGCTATTTACTTCAGTGTGCATCGTAGGAGTTATTGGTTCTAGAGTATACAGATTGCCAACTATTGTACCCGAACAGATAATATTTCTATTTCTCTTAATAACAACTTTATTACTAAAAGCAACAGAATATCCATCCTTTATTAACTTAGAAATCGAAATGAGATTCTTTCTAAATGAGGGTACAAGAAGACAATCTCACAGAACTAATACTTTATTTCTCTCAAAAGATAAATAGAAAACTCCCACTGCAAATGTTGCCACCTTCGTAGCATCGCCCATGTAGACCACGATTTCTTCATCTGCTAGTCGTCGGGTTTCCTGGACCCCTGCAGAGTATTGTAGACATGGTCAGTGACTCCCCTATCAACACACCAGGTACTGGTAGATAGCACTGCTAAACATGTTTCAACGACTAAGGCTGAAGAAATACCTTTGTTTTGACGATGGGGACAGTCCGCCTTCCAGTGCCCAGTTTACTTGCACGTGAAGCACTTGCCTTTCGGCTTCTTCATGCTAGTCCGGTGTCCTTGCAATGTTCCTACCTTCTTGAACCCTCGTTTCTTCTTCTTCCTACCTTTCGGCTCAGAAGAAGAAACCCTTTGAGTCACTAAGGCCTGTGAGTTCTGACGAAAGAGGGTCTCTGCCGCCTAGAGTTCTCCTAGCAATTCGCCCAATGTATAATCCCTTTTGTTTATATTATAGTTGAGCCTAAACTGCTCAAAACTCCTTGGAAGAGCCTGGAGTATAATATCGACCTGGGATTCCCCGTCGATCTGTGCTCCCAGTACCTCAATCTCATTGAAGTGAGCCATCATCTTTAGGACATGATCCCTTACGGGTGTCCCTTCAACCATAGTGGACGACATCAGACTCTTCATCGCGGTTTACCTAGCAGCTCGACCTTGGTGCCCGAAGAGATCTTTGAGGTTCAGCATCATGTCACTCGCAGTGGCCATGGCCTGATGCTGATGTTGCAGCACATTCGACATAGATGTCAGAATGTAGCACCGCGCCATCTCATCTGCCTTTTTCCACTTCTTGTAACGCCCCCTCAACTCTTCACCAGAGGCCTCTCTAGATCATTCCGGATATTCCTCGAAGAGTATAAATTTGTACTCCTCAGCAGTGAGGGCAATGTCAAGGTTCCTCTTCTAGTCTATGTAGTTTGGGCCAGTAAATTTATTGTCCTTAAAAATTGTTGCTAGTGGGGTAAAGGCCATTATGAAAAACCTGAGAATCACAACATACACTACTTTAGAAATCGAAAATAAATTGATTCCTCAAAACAATTTATATTCGAAATCAACCAGCACCCCTATACACCGAGAAATTCGCATGCCACTATGGTGTGGACGTATACGAATCCCTACATTCGTAAGAGGAGGTTTTACCCATCGATCTTACTATCTTGTCAACCTAACTTTTTGACAAGTAAGATCAATAGTTGATTTCCTTCGGCTATGCAAAATAATAGCAGTGACTCCGATGGGGAGGATACTATTATTCGCATCTAAGTGTGCACCATTACACGACACTAAGAAAATTATTTCCGATTATATGCCTTCCGATGGGGAAGTACACACGCTCCTTAATAATTTTTTATAGTCTTTTTCGACCCAGTGATCCGCAGAACAAGTCATCCGATGGGGAGAAAGGCACTCAGAGCCGACGCGCAGACTTGTTCGCATCACTTGTCGAATTGTAATGGAAGCCGCGGGACCCTTAGGGTCCCTCTCCCACTTAGTAATTTATCTCGAGAAATTTTCTAGCACTACCACACAACCAAGCACATAACCAATAACATGAAAATAAAATAAAGAAAATCCTAGATTTTTCAACTTTCATGGCCCTTGGTCTCTAATGCGCCTCCAGTCGTGTCGTCACTTCGTCCGCTCCTCCCTTCCTTCTGCGCATGCTATCTTGAGGGATCTCTGAGCCGAAATGAATAGCTTATTATTTACATCATTGATCCTATACTCCACGAAGGAGTGTACATGAAATCTAGATCAACTATAAATAAAAAGATCGACTAAACATGTGTCATATTTAATTACAAAAATTAAATACCTAGCCTCGTCAACCCCGAGGATTAATTAATTACAAAAATTTACAAATCAATCACACAACACATATTTGACCATGAAGTTGGAATCTCGTGCCTGCAACACAAAGTTGGCCTACGCACATCTACGCATCATCCAGCAAAATAAAATGTATGACAATGCAAAAATTAACCAATCCTAAACACACAAAGCCGGAAACCATAGCTCTGATACCAATTGTAGGGTATGGCTTGGCGGGTTTCCTCAGCGAATACCTGGTCGATCCGAGAGACCTCTCCATGTCTACGGATTAAAATTTAATCCAATTGAAGACCCGTCTCCCATCGACCGTCTCGTGCCGTATCGAATGATCCAAATTACAACTTAGCCAATTACCAAAATAGGCCTTGTAATTTGCTCGACCGTTCGACCGCGAAAAAGGTGACGAGTTGATCGCCGGCGTTTGTGTTTATGGTCGGGGTCCAGTTAACAATTTATTCATTATGATATGAAATCAATAATAAATTATAAAACATAAAATAACGAGACATACGATCATGACACATAATTAATATAAGGTTAATTGAAGGAGCACAGGAAAAGATATACCTTTCTGATTACCTCGCGGTCCTTTACCGTATCTCCCTCCCTTCACGGACGTTGTGTGGGCGACCATCTACCGTGATCCGAGATCACCAAGAGCTCCAAAATAATCCTATCTTCTAGCCGACCAAAACCCTAGCCTCTAGGGTTTGCGCCGCCGACCTCCTCTTCCTCTCCCTTTGCGCCGCCGTCCGCCGGAGCCGCCCTGCGCCGGAGCCATCCTTAGCCCTCCGAACCGACAGCAACCCTCGAGAGGAAGGAGAAGAAGATGATGGAGGAGAAGAGGATCCTTCTCCCTCACCCAAAGCTGGCCAAAAACTCCCTTCCTTTTCACCTTGCGGCGCCGCCGCAACTCACCTTGCGCCACCCACCGCCGGCCGCTGGCCCTCCTTTCTTCACCGTCGAGCACTGCAAAAGGAAGAGGACACCTCTTCCTTATCTATGCTGGCCTCGAACAGGAGTTGGTGATGAGAGGAAGAAGAATGGAGGGAAGCTTTCCCTTCTTGTTCTATGCGTCGGTCAAAAACCTAGGTGAGAGAAGGAGAGAAGGAAAAGAAAGGAGAGGCCTTGGGTGTGTTCTCTTGGATTAAGCCTTGGTTTCTTGATCTTATAGGGTATTTATAAGGCTAAGGTAGGGACCAAGAGGAGGAGTTGGATCTTGGCCCACTAATGGATCTAAACCCGATCCATTAATTAAGATCCATTCCACTAAAGGATCTTAATTGAACTTCTTCACCAACCCCCATATTTTCATATGGGCTCCACATATTACAGTTGGTGCTTGGATGGCTATAGAGGGGGGGTGAATGTAGCCAGACACAAATTCTTTTGCTCTTTTGAGTTTCTCTGCACTTAAGGGTTAGCAGCAGCGGAAACAAAATATAGAGAAACAGAAATGAAAAACTACAACCCTAAAACTAACCACAAGCTCAAGACGCTAACAAAGATGATTTACAAGGTTCAGGGATAAATTGCCTCTACTCCTTGGCGTGGCCGTGAAGTGGGTGATCCCTTGATCGTCGGCAGATCAAGCCCCGGAAATCCGGATATCAAATGCCTCCTTCTCGGTGGAGAAATCTCTCCACAATACGTCTCCACAGACATATATGAAATGAAAGCACAGAGACAAAAACAACCTTACAGAGCACAAGGAGAAATGTCTACAAAGCAATACTCACAACCTAGCACAACCTCGGCAAGAGCCTTCACTCAGCTCTCCCTTGTCTGCTTGTTGATCGCCTCGAAACGCTTCCAAGTGCTCACCAGATGAAAGGTATCAGAGTGTTGGCGTTTCTAAGTGATTAGATAATCGCTCAAGTCCTCTCTATGCTTCTTTGCTAGCCAACACTTAAGCTCTGCCCATCGCCACCCATCGCCAGGTCACAGGCGCGTCTCTGCAGCTCACCCGCTGCTCACCAGCTCGTCTGCAATAACCTCAGCTACTACTGACCTCCTCTGGACTCCCTGAACCCTCTTCAGCCGAGCTCCAGGTAAGTTCATCAGCTTTCCCAGCCGTTGCCAGCCCGCGCCAGACGCCCGTTATAACCTGCAAGAGGAAAACAGTCAATCCTGTCGTAGCGAAAGCCTCCGGTTGACTCTCCTTGAGTAATCCTGAGTTACCTGCACACTTAGCAGTTGTTTAGCACAGCAAATCAACAGAGAATCAATTATCAGAAGATCAGAGCAAATATCAGTAGTGATCAGAAGGAAATCAGAACGCGATCAGAAGTCTGACAGCGTATTTGAATTAAAGTTCAGCTACTGATCGGTCCACAGACCGATCAGAGATGGCCCTGATCGGTCACCAGACCGATCAGGGTAATCCCTGAACGATCAGGCTCCAGCCTGATCAGTCCGCAGTGAGAAATAGGGATCGCGGACTGAACTGTGATCGGTCACCAGACCGATCAGGGATTGTGGATCGGTCACCGGATCGATCCATCCCTTTGTTGAGCTTCCTCCAGGTCCCGCAGGCAAAAACCCCTGATCGGTCACCTGACAGATCAGGTTGTGCCCTGATCGGTCTGGTGACCGATCAGGTCACTCCCTGACCGATCAGGAGCCATCCTGATCGGTCGGGATGAGGAATGTCGCGACATTTGATCGGTCACCAGATCGATCAAGGTATCCTCCTAAAGCTATTGACCTCCTCTCTGATCGTTCACTAGAACGATCAGAAGCCAAACAGAAATCTTTCTGTTCTCTCCCTGATCGGTCACCAGACCGATCCAGCTTCAATCAATCCAACCCTAAGTCAAGAGAACGGGCTCCCTAGCCTTCTCTGACTCGTGCTCAGTCCCCCGGACCAAGACTTCGTGCCCAGCTTCACTCACCGAGACTTCATTCAACCTAGCTTCACTCGCTAGGACCTAGCTTCACTCTCACCAGGGTTTCGGTCACCCGGCTTCACTCACCGGGACCCGGCTTCACTCACCGGGATTTCAGTCAACCTAGCATCACTCACTAGGGTTTCATTCAACCTGGCTTCACTCACCAGGACCCGGCTTCACTCACCGAGATTTCATTCACCTGGCTTCACTCACCAGGACCCGGCTTCACTCACCGGGATTTTCGTCACCTGGCTTCACTCACCAGGACCCTGCTTCACTCACCGGGATTTCAGTCACCTGGCTTCACTCACCAAGACCCGGCTTCACTCACCGGGGTTTCATCCAACCTAGCTTCACTCACTAGGGTTTCGTGCCGAGTCTCCGACCAAGACTTAATCTGAATTCACTCAACCAAACTTAAATCGGTGTCAATACCAAAACAACAATCGGGCAGACTGCATCAACAATCTCCCCCTTTTTGTTGTTTGACAACCCAATTTAAGTTTAGGTATTAGAGATCAATCGAAGTCAATTCAATTCTCGTAAGGGGATCAAAGTCCTCCCCCTACAATAACAAAAACCCGAAACTTAATCAACCATTCTCTCCCCCTTTGTCAAACATCGAAAAGGCTATGGTTATTAAGTTTTATCATACCTCCCCCTTGAACAGAGGTCTTTCCCCAAATCCAAAATAATCAAAGTAAGTGTGAATTGCATATGAAAGCATATACAGAATTATATCATGGCCAAACACGTATATGCTCCATATGACAAGTAATAACGCAGTTTCATCAGATTGATGATTGATACAGAAAAATTTCTGATTTATCTATGGACGATCAGTTTTCAGAAAAATTTCTGTAACTCGGATTCGTTCAAGATCAGACTGCATTAACAATTGAAATTTCCAGGAACATGTTTGTTCAATCCAAAACTCATCCGACCACACGGGTGTAGACAATAGGTATTTCAGAAAAATTTCTGAAACACGACATGAGTTTCTTGACTAAAAGTTATCCCTCATCAAGCAACAAGAGTCATGATTCTACCAACCCTTTCTTATGGATTTGAACATTCCAGCACAGGTTTGTATCAAATCAGTATTAACTTTTGTTCCAAGTATGGTTAGTATGTTCCAATTATAATCGGTTTTTCGAGTATGTCCTTGAAATGACCAATGTGTTCTATTCTTGGAATGATCACGTTGGTATCATACGTTCCAAGTGTCTTAACCATCATCCTAATTCTTAGTTCTATTGATAATTCATCAAATTTGATGAAAGGGGATCGAACTGAGGAGTTTTTGAACCAATCAAGGAGTTCCCTGATCTGATCGGTCGGTGGACCGATCAGATGGATCCCTGATCGGTCGTTGGACCGATCTGGTTCAATACAGAAAATTTCTAAGTTTACAAAATGATCAAATTTCTGAAACAAGTTTCAGAAACTCTGATCTTTGTCAGAACCGAGATTGTTTCAACTCTCAACCACTCCTAACCCCTAGTACAATCAGATTTATTCCTATTAACCCAAAAAAAAAACTTAGACACCTCTAATGATAATATAACTTTAGGGTAAAGCTCATAAATACATGGGTTAAATCATGACTCCGAAAAAAAAACATGGTAAGCTTGAATGTGATGAGGTAGATGTTGGAGATATATATATATATATGCTAAGTCCTAGAACCTTGATTTAGATTGATACAAAGAAAACACTAGGTCATGGAAATTAAGCAGTGAGTCCTTGTGAGATGTTTATAATGATTAGCACGAGCTATGTGTTCATCTTGTTCTTAATCAAAATTTACATGCCATAGATTAATGTTAATAACACATACGGTAAAATCATGGCATACTCAATTAGGTTCATCTCCAAAAATATTGAGAAAAACTTAAGCCTAAGATATATCATAAGATATTGCAAGAATACAGTAACCTTAAACTTGCAATAATAAGGCTAAGCATCCTAGGCAAATCATAGTCCTAATTTAAATTTGTATCAACCCAAAGCAAGTTTACATATTAAATTTGTATCCAAAACTAATGTTCCCCGATCATTTATTTGGAGCACCAAATATCAACCACCCATGTTGATAGATGCTCCCTCTCAATCAATGCTTATACAATTCGAAAAATAGAGGTTTTAGGTACCCAAATTTTGGGACCTAAAGCATCTATAACGAATGACTTTGGCACTCATGCCTTGGTCATTTTCCTTCTACCTTTTTGACCCCTAGAAACATGTTGTGACCTATTATAGGTTCTAAACATCAATGACATGAAACTTGGTTCTTTGGATTGGTACCCCAAACCAACCTTGTTGTAAACCGCTTTTTGTGAATTTAGTATCGTGTCTAAAGTTTTAGAGCTAGTTGAAAATTTCTCAAGAATATTCTTGAGACTTTCAATTTCGCTCCTTAGGGTCTTGTTTTCATCCTTTAAGAGACTCATCATGCAAATCATTAATATCCTCAACCTTAGAGGATTTTAATTCTTCTACTTCTAATCATAATGACTTAACCTTGTTCTTAGACTTTTTGAGCATGTTTGTCAAGCAAGCTATTGTTCTATAGCATTTATCTAATTCGGGAGAGATTACCTCTTCATCATCCGAAGATGATGAAGGCGCGGTTGAGGAGTCACTAGATTCGTCTCCACTCCTTTCTTCATTTGAATCCTCTATCGTCATGAAGGCCATGTGGCAGAAGCTCTCCTCCTCCTTTTCCTTCTTCTTCTTCTTCCTTCGGTCACCTGCCACAAATGTCACACCCTTCTCCTTTGGGCTTTGGTTAGAGATCTCAAGTAGTTTCATTTCACAAAATAAGTCCTCTAACTTAACAAAAGATAAGTCCTTGGAAACCTTGTAAGCATCCACCATGGATGACCACAAGGCATTCCTATGGAAGGCTTTGAGAACATACCTCACTAGGTCTCGATTTTTTACCTTCTCACTGATGGAATGTAGACCATTGAGAATCCCCTTGAATCGTCCATGGAGTTCACTTACTTTTTCATTTTCTTCCATGGAAAGATTTTGGAGTTGGCTGAGAAGCAAGTCTTTCTTGGCTATCCTTGAGTCCCGGGTGCCCTCATGGAGTTCGATAAGCTTATTCCAAAGGTCCTTTGCGCTTGTGAAGGGACCAACTCTTATCAATTGGTCCTTGGTCATTTCGCACTGCAAAGTGACCACCGCTTTCGCATCGGCTTCTCCCTTGCAAGTTTGCTCAGCCGACCAAATTGAGAAGTCTAGATCTTTTCCCTCAGCGTCCTTTGGAGGAGAGAAACTCTCCTTCACAGCGAACCATATGTTGATGTTCATCTTGAGATAGGACTCCATCCACGACCTCCAATATTGAAAATCTGATCCGTCGAAGAAGGGTGGTCTGCTGGTGCTAAAACCTTCTCTCAAAGTCATCGTTATTAGCTCTCGGATGTTAAGCCGTTTGAACAGAGCCCCAAGCTCTGATACCACTTGTTGGTGCTTGGATGGCTATAGAGGTGGGGGTGAATGTAGCCAGACACAAAGTCTTTTGCTCTTTTGAGTTTCTCTGCACTTAAGGGTTAGCAGCAGCGGAAACAAAATACAGAGAAACAGAAATGCAAAAACTACAACCCTAAAACTAACCACAAGCTCAAGACGCTAATAAAGATGATTTACAAGGTACGGGGATAACTTGCCCCTACTCCTTGGCGTGCCCGTGTGGTGGCCGATCCCTTGATCGTCGGCAGATCAAGCCCCGAAAATCCGGATATCAAATGCCTCCTTCTCGGTGGAGAAACCTCTCCACAATACATCTCCACAGAAATATATGAAATGAAATCACAGAGACAAAAACAAACTTACAGAGCATAGGGAGAAACGTCTACAAAGCAATACTCACAACCCAGCACAACCTCGGCAAGAGCCTTCACTCAGCTCTCCCTTGTCTGCTTGTTGATCACCTTGAAACGCTTCCAAGTGCTCACCAGATGAAAAGTATCAGAGTGTTGGCATTTCTAAGTGATTAGATAATCGCTCAAGTCCTCTCTATGCTTCTTTGCTAGCCAACACTTAAGATTCTGCCCATCGCCACCCATCGCCAGGTCACAAGCGCGTCTCTGCAGCTCACCAGCTCGTCTACAACAACCTCAGCTACTACTGACCTCCTCTGGACTCCCTGAACCCTCTTCAGCCGAGCTCCAGGTAAGTTAGTCAGCTTTCCCAGCCGTTGCCAGCCCGCGCCAGACGCTCGTTGTAACCTGCAAGAGGAAAACAGTCAAACCTGTCGTAGCGAAAGCCTCCGGTTGACTCTCCTTGAGTAATCCTGAGTTACCTGCACACTTAGCAGTTGTTTAGCACAGCAAATCAACAGAGAATCAATTATCAGAAGATCAGAGCAGATATCAGTAGTGATCAGAAGGAAATCAGAACGCGATCAGAAGTCTGACAGCGTATTTGAATTAAAGTTCAGCTACTGATCGGTCCACAGACCGATCAGAGATGGCCCTGATCGGTCACCAGACCGATCAGGGTAATCCCTGAACGATCAGGCTCCAGCCTGATCAGTCCGCAGTGAGAAATAGGGATCGCGGACTGAACTGTGATCGGTCACCAGACCGATCAGGGATTGTGGATCGGTCACCGGATCGATCCATCCCTTTGTTGAGCTTCCTCCAGGTCCCGCAGGCAAAAACCCCTGATCGGTCACCTGACAGATCAGGTTGTGCCCTGATCGGTCTGGTGACCGATCAGGTCACTCCCTGACCGATCAGGAGCCATCCTGATCGGTCGGGATGAGGAATGTCGCGACATTTGATCGGTCACCAGATCGATCAAGGTATCCTCCTAAAGCTATTGACCTCCTCTCTGATCGTTCACTAGAACGATCAGAAGCCAAACAGAAATTTTTCTGTTCTCTCCCTGATCGGTCACCAGACCGATCCAGCATCAATCAATCCAACCCTAAGTCAAGAGAACGGGCTCCCTAGCCTTCTCTGACTCGTGCTCAGTCCCCCGGACCAAGACTCCGTCCCCAACTTCACTCACCGAGACTTCATTCAACCTAGCTTCACGCGCTAGGACCTGGCTTCACTCACCAGGGTTTCGGTCACCCGGCTTCACTCACCGGGACCCGGCTTCACTCTCCGGGATTTCTATCAACCTAACATCACTTAGGGTTTCATTCAACCTGGCTTCACTCACCAGGACCCGGCTTCACTCACCGGGATTTCATTCACCTGGCTTCACTCACCAGGACCCGGCTTCACTCACCGGGATTTTCGTCACCTGGCTTCACTCACCAGGACCCTGCTTCACTCACCGAGATTTCAGCCACCTAGCTTCACTCACCAAGACCCGGCTTCACTCACCGGGGTTTCATCCAACCTAGCTTCACTCACTAGGGTTTCGTGCCCAGTCTCCGACCAGGACTTAATATAAATTCACTCAACCAAACTTAAATCGGTATCAATACCAAAACAACAATCGGGCAGACTGCATCAACATTCTCCCCCTTTTTGTTGTTTGGCAACCCGATTTAAGTTTAGGTATTAGAGATCAATCGAAGTCAATTCAATTCTCGTAAGGGGATCAAAGTCCTCCCCCTACAATAACAAAAACCCGAAACTTAATCAATCATTCTCTCCCCCTTTGTCAAACATCGAAAAGGGTATGATTATTAAGTTTTATCATACCTCCCTTGAACAGAGGTCTTTCCCCAAATCCAAAATAATCAATGTAAGTGTGAATTGTATATGAAAGCATATACAGAATTATATCATGGTCAAACACGTATATGTTCCATATGACAAGTAATAACGCAGCTTTATCAGATTGATGATTGATACAGAAAAATTTCTGATTTATCTATGGACTATCAGTTTTCAGAAAAATTTCTGTAACTCGAATTCGTTTAAGATCAGACTGCATTAACAATTGAAATTTCCAGGAACATGTTTGTTCAATCCAAAACTCATCCGACCACACGGGTGTAGACAATAAGTATTTCAGAAAAATTTCTGAAACACGACATGAGTTTCTTGAATGCAGACTGCATCAACAATTACGAGGCGTCCATCCCCCCGTGTTTAAGATCTCGAATGGTCGTTTAATTAATTAAATTAAACTTCTGGATCCTTGATTAGTACCACTCTACCTTTTCATTGCGCCGGATCAAATCCACCTGTAGGGTTTAGCACGATGAACTTTTTGAGCTCATCAAGGGGGCATCATCATCCCGAATAATCAGGACACGGATTCCGTCAATAATCAATAGTACATCATATTATTAATATTATCTCCAAACTTACCGAGCCTATCGATCTAACAGAATAGATCTCACCCATTGGTAAATCAAAGAAATAATAATTAATAATATATGCCCGTTATTATTTCGGGATTAAGGGATCGTACTCCATAATATAAATTGAGGTCATATCCAATTATCGAGTCAGTACAAATTAGATAACCTCGGGTTTTGGTCCTGCTCAATGTACTCAAAGCACACTAGTGTAATTCTATGGTCAAGACCAATCACACCTAATTACACTACAACCATTCCGATGGGTTGTCCAATTCCATCTCGGTTGTGAGCCTCCACTTATACTAGGTAGGGAACTGATAACACGATCTTCCGTGTATCACCACACACCATGTTAACTACAATGAGTATTATTGGACTTCATGCATGTACTAATGTAAACAGGCACCTAGTGTAGTTGTGATTCTCTTTTCATAATAAAGATGTTCATATAAAGAAACTCATATCTTTCAGTATATACATCTTACAAATACAACGATGAGACGGTCGTTTGGGAGACAGGTCTCTATTCGGATTAAATTTTTAATCCGTAGACATAGAGAGGTCTCTCATGTTCCACCTCGTGGTTGCTTAGGAAACCCGCTGAGCCATACCTCGGTTATCCCATCCATCACACACTTAAACACAAGAATCAGATACCAACAAGACCTAACTTGACTCGGTTGACCACATCAAAATTCACCCAGGGTACTTACAATTTCTCCCTTTTTGATGTTGCAACACATGGTTAATCCGAATACAAATAATATATAAAATCAATACATGTATGACAACCAATGCTGTCCGATCCTGACTTTGGATTTCAACTGAAATTCTAGGTCAGACCGATGCATATTGTTCCCTCTTCCGGGGAACGCATCCTTGCCTATTCCACTCTGGAGAAGTTACCTGCTACCTACCGGCAGCTCCGGTTGGACTTTTGCTCGGCCTCTGAAGCTTCCGGATCTCTAGACGTTCGTACCTTGACCCGTCCCTACTTATGTCCGTTGTCCTCGCTCGGCTAAGACTCCTGCCCAATCTTCTGGATCAAGTCTTCGGTGCCCGACCCCCGGTCAGTCTTCATGCCCAGTCCTCGACCAAGACTTCGTGCCCGATTCCTTGAACCAGGTCTTCGTGCCCAACCCTCGGTCAAGTCTTCGGTGCCCAGCCCTCGGCTAGGATATCGTGCCCAGTCCTTGATAAGGACTTCGTGCTCAACCCTACAGGTCAAGACTTCGTGTCTACGTAAACTAAGATTTTCTTGCATACATAGTAAAACATGTTAGATCACAAACAATACTTAACATTAAATCCTTTGTCATTATCAAAATCATATTCGATTTGGTGCTTTCGGCACCAACACGCATGTTAATCATTTATTTTCCCTTTTATTAGTTGTCTAGATTTCTTAATTTAATTAGTCACCACTAAGTCGATTAGAATTCAATTAATTATCATGTTAATTAAATTAGCTTAGTTAACTCTTAATTGATATTATTCCATTAATTATGATGCACGTCGAGGAGCTGGTTATGATGCACATCAAACGAACGATCATTTATCACTTCCAAAAGGTCCAATTACAAGACTTCGGGCAAAAAGTTTCAAGGAAACACTAAACGAACTAATAGAAGAACAATTTTCTAATTATGAAAAAGAAGAGATCAAAATAAATCCAAGTACCGATCAAGTGCTCATCCATATGATTGAACTTATCCATGGATAACTTATCTTGCATGTGTACTCATTCTTACAATTAAGGAAGACTAGTTTGATTTGAGTTGCTAAACTAGTTAATAGCAAGCAAGAGTACTAGTTTAATTTGAATTGTAAAACTATTTAATTACATGCATGTATGAATGCAATTATGAATGCAATTATGAATGCAAGGCAAAGTTTGTAATCTTCATTACTTCCTCCCACTTTATAAGGGAGGGAACATGATAATGAATTGGACAACTTTTTGGGTGAAGCTCTTGTTTATGTGACCTCTTAGTTCTTGAAAGAACTTCTGAACTTATTGAGTTTGTCTCGTGGTGTTCAAACCTTCGAAACTTATCACCCTTGGGGTGTGGCGTTTCTTTCTCCGTAGTCTATGGTTCGTTCCATCTCTTTGGTTACAGGTCAATGCTCAAACTCTTGTCTTCTTGTTCTTGGGGTTCTTTTCCATCGATTGTTCTCGAATTCCATCACGATCGTTGGTGGGGTTCGTATCATCTGGTATCACTTGATGATATCTCTTTAGTTCTTAATCAAACTTTAGAACAATTTAGAATATCATGTGACAAATCGAAAGACACCACAAAAACTTATGATGGCAGAAATTTATAAGAAAATGAAAGAGTATAAGATTAAGAGGAAAAACAAGAAATAAATTGTTGAGGTTACTTTTTTTTTAAAATTTTCACTTGAACAAGCAACTTCTCTTGCAGAAATTTAGGAAGAAAAGAGTAGAAGATTGAGAGTAAGAGGAGAAAATAAGAAATGAATTGTTGAAGCAACTTTTGAAACTTTGACTTGAATTTGCAACTTTTCTTTTTTTCCAAAATGTCTAATATCCAGGATGATGGTGCAAACGAGGATGGTAGGCCACTTCCAAATCTTCAAATACAAGCATTGATGGGAGAGATGCAACGGATGATGAGGGCTGAATTAGAATCTATCCATGAAAGGCTGGATCGAGTGGATGAGGGTACATCAGGAAGACATTCTCAAGACCAGTCTACGTGCCATAACAAAGACATCCTCAAGGGGTTGATATAGAAGAAGAAGAGGTGGTGGAAGATATTTGTGAGCGCACTACCAACCGAGGTTGGATGGGATATAGAAGAGACAGGAATGGGTATCGGGTAGATAGGTTTGATGGAAATCGAAGAGCTAATGACTTGGGTGGTATAAAGCTGAAGATTCCATCTTTCCAAGAACTTAAGAAGGTAAAGCTTGCTGCTATTGAATTCATTGATTATGCTATTATTTGGTGGGATCAAGTAGTGATGAATCGGAGAAGGAATAGAGAGCAACCTGTGTCCACTTGGGAGGAGAAGAAGATTCTCATTAGAAGGAGATTTGTACCGAGCCATTATAATAGGAGCTTATATCAGCGGCTGCAGAGGTTGTCTCAAGGTTCCAAAAGTGTGGATGAATATTTTAAGGAGATGGAGTTGTCCATGATTCGGGCTAATGTAGATGAAGATCAGGAAGACATCATGGTTAGGTTCTTGCATGGATTAAATCCTGAAATTGCTGATATTGTTGAATTACAGCATTATGTTGAGTTGTTTGACATAGTTCACCAAGCTCAAAAAGTGGAGGAACAACTCAAGAGGAAAGGATTGTCTAGGAGGGGACAACCAATGGCTACCAATAACACATGGCAAGGAGCTCCAAGAATGGATGAACAACTTCAAAATAAGACAAAATTTTAACTCTTCAAAAAGCCCAGAACAACAACATCCGCTACTCAAGGGTGATGGTGATAAATGCCCAAGGCGAACTTGAGTCAGAAGATGAGGATGAAGTAGATGAAGTGCCCCAAATAGAGGATAGTGATGATGAGCAACAAGCTATTGTTGGAGACTTATTGGTGGCCCGACGAGTTCTCAATATGCAAGCTAAGGTGGAAGAAGATAATCAAAGGGAGAATTTGTTTCATACTCGTTGCTTTGTGAATAAAAAGGTTTGCAACGTTATTATTGATGGTGGGAGTTGCACCAACATGGCAAGTACAGATTTGGTGGAGAAATTGTCACTCCCAACTCAGAAACATCCGCGTCCTTATAGACTTCAATGGTTGATGATTGTGGGGAAGTCAAGGTGACAAAGCAAGTCTTGGTTGTTAGGATCTTACCGTTTGATAGAGGGGGTGAATAGCAATTCTCGATTCTTCTTCCTACAATGTTAGCGTGCGCAAGCAAAAATACTAATAACAAAATCAAACAATCGCTAACACGTCACATTTACGTGGTTCGGAGATAAAGCTCCTACTCCATGGTTGTCCGTAAGGTGGACGATCCCGATCTGTCGGTGAATGAGTCCCCAGAAGACCTCCGGCTAGCTCGTGTAGCTCATTGTGGGTGGACAAACCTCGCCACAATCCGGACAACACTTCTGAGCACCAAGACTACTAATCGGCCTTTAACCAAATCCAATTTCGTCAAGAACTCTCAGCCAAAACCGAGCCCCTTTAAATAGTGCACTTGGCTGAAATGACCGTTACCAGTCGACTGGTCCATTACCAGTCGACTAGTCTCACTCAAATTCGACCGTTACAGCTTAACGTTCGAATTTCCAGCCGCCACCAGTCCACTGGTCCATTACCAGTTAACTGCCCTATTTGTAGTCGACTGATCTTTCTATGGCATATATCAGTCAACTGCCCTGGCACCAGTCGACTGGTCCACCCCTAAACCTAAGGTGTAGCAGCCCCGCCTCTATGGTCCCCACAGGCAACCCTCTAGGCCGGCGACCCTACGGTCTTCCCACCCCTGGCAAGCTCACTTGGTACCAGGATTCTGGAACTTTAGTACTTGGCCTGGATGTCTAGAGTTCGAATCCTGGGGAAGGCAAAAACCCACTGCCAGGGGTGGGAAGACCGTAGGGTCGCCGGCCTAGAGGGTTGCCTGCGGGGACCATAAAGGCGGGGCCGCTACATAAAAAGGCACCTTTTTATGTAGCAGCCCCGCCTCTATGGTCCCCGCAAGCAACCCTCTAGGCCGGAGCTCACTTGATACCAAGATTCAGGAACTTTAGTACTTAGCCTGGAGGTCTAGAGTTCGAATCCTGGGGAAAGCAAAAACCCACTTCCAGGGGTGGGAAGACCGTAGGGCCCGGCCTAGAGAGCCGCCTGATGGGGCTAGAGGGGTCGTGTCGCTACATAAGGTTTCCCTTCCCGAGTAGACTTCTCTCAACACTCGAACCCTAGGATTTCCCTCAGCACTCGACCCCTCACGACCTGGTTGACTCTTCATCCAGCAGCCTCGATCTGTTGCCTTCAAGCCCTCTTCGACTTTGGCTCCCGTCCCTCAGATACGCACACAAGCCCTCGGCTTGCCTCCATGCAATCCTTCATGCATGCCTTGAAGTCATCTTCCCTCAGTTCATCGTTCCTGCTCCAGCAGCCTCGACCTGTTGCCTTCAAGCCCTCTTCGACCTTGGTCCTCGTCCCTCAAATGCGCACACAAGCCCTCAGCTTGCCTTCATGTCATCCTTCACGTACGCCTCAAAGTCCGCTTCCCTCGGCTCATCGTCCCTGCTTTGTCCATGGTCCCTCGGATGCGCACACATGCCCACGGCTTGCCTCCATGTCACCCTTCACCGTACCCGAAAACATCCAACCAAGTCTTTGTGTATCCTGAAACCTACACACTCAAATACACATATCAAATACAAGGGTGAACCTAACTTAAACTCTTTGCCCAAACATCAAAACACATTGTCACTCCGGACCATAGAATGCCCCAACAATCTCCCCATTTTTGATGTTTGGCAATATGTTTAAGTTAGGGAAAACAAATAGCAAAAACAATGCTAATAACCGTTTGGACTTACGTTGCCAAGGCTTCATCTTGGACCTACACCGCCAATGCATATGCAATGCAAACATGCATGGATTCTATCACAAGGCATCCCCACACCAAACCTCCCCAAGAGTTTAGGACTTTTACCAAAATGGGCTTTTTAAAACCTCTCCAAAGCTCCCCCTACATTGGACTTACAAAGGCTTTTTAAGAACCTCTCCAAGATTCCCCTTACGCCACCAAATGAGCAACAATGCTCCCCCATTACCTAAGCTCCCCCTTGACCTAGGATTCCTTGCAAAGGCGTGTTTGGTTTCCCATTTAAACCCAACACTTCCTCCCCCTTTGCCACACATCAAAAAGACTCTAACAATCTCCCTTTTATTGGATCATTTAACCTCTAATGATCATAAACACAGTGTACTAACACCCCATAAGATTACACACTTGTTTTACATTATTTGGACACCTTTTGACTTGAAACACCACTTTCAGCCTCTACCAGTCGACTGTCCCCTGGACTAGTCGACTGGCACCCTAAAAACCCTATTTTCAACATTTCTGACCCAATTTCAGAAATACACCAGAAATTTCACAAATCTCCAAAAATTCTCAAATTTTATGGAGAGGTTCGTGGTACTCATATCTACTTAGGAAAAATATATCCAAACATGTGTCTATCACCATTCCCAAGATTGACACAAAACCCAAAACTAGCTAAATAGTTCAATTGAACCTTGACTTAAAGTCCTAGTTTTGACCTCCTCTTGATGTCTCTGCCCATACCAACCCACAATGCATCCCTAGCATTAATTTATATGACATTTATACATCAAAAATCAATTTTCATGCAATATGACCCAATGTCATATTCCCATGCATGATACACAAATCCAATGTGTCAAAACCCACGAATTGAGACTCAAGTCCGTCTCCAACTCGCTTGGCACACTTCATGACTCATCTAAACTTCCGAGAGAAATCTTCCCGGGATTCATAAACCATGGGTCCCAACTTGGCTCCTAGAGCTCCCCCTTGAGCTCTTAGCCTTAATCACCTCCCTAGATGACTCAACAAACGCTAGACCATACCGGTGTACCTCCGGTGACTCTTGGTCTGCAACCCTAACCTTCTTAACCTTGGACCCCTTGTCCTTAGTTAAGACTTTGTTCTTGCTTTTAAATGACACCCCCTTGTCATTTTTGGGCTTCCCCTCCTTGTCATAGTTATATGTTACCCTAGCATATTTCTTTTCATTGGCATCGGAGAACTTAAATCTGTATCCTAACCCCGATCTATCATTGTTGTGTTTTTGACTACCCAACATCATACATAAACCCTTAGATTCAATAGTGAATCTATCTAGGGTCTTTTCTAATTTCTCAAGTTTTGCCCTTAACGCTTGATTTTCCTTTTCTAGGTTCTTAAACTTAGAATCAACATGTCTACCTTGGACATTCCTAGACCTACCCATCCTAGGCATGTGTCTCCCCTTCTTGGGGTGAATGCCTTGGTCCTTAGGTCTAATGGTCTTGGATTTATCATGATGCATGATTTTCCTAGGGTTTTGATCTACAATATTAACCCTACTCCTATCATGATATTTAAATCCAAAGTTATGCATGGGTAAATAATTGATATTATTTCTAACATACATGAAGGAATTTGAATTAAATCTAAAGTTAAGGATTACCTCCCTTACCATTATAGCTCCCCCTTGATATGAGTTTTTTTTCTTCTCCTTCTTTTTCCATTTTCTCAAATGCTCTAATTTCTTGAATTCTCCTTTTCTTGAGCATTTGGTGTGGTAGTGTCCTAGCTCACTACATGTGAAGCACCTTATATGCTTCTTATCCTTCTTTGCTTCATCCCTACAACGCATGTTAGTTTTCAAACTATTTGAATTGAGTTTAGAGTTTACCTCCTTTTTCTTACACAATGGACACTTGTCCTTGTAGTGTCCCTTTTGATTGCACCCAAAGCAAATTATGTGCTCTTTTGACTTTGCTTTGGTGGAGGTGGAAGCTTCTTCTTGCTCTGGCATTGAGGATGATCTCTCCTCCCCTTCAATCCTTGAAGTGGAAACCTCTTCTTCTTCCCTTGATGAAGTGGATGATCTTTCACTTTCTCGTGCCACTTCACTTGAGGAGATGGATGCCTCTTTTTTTTCCTCTTTCTCCTCTTCTTCGGATGTTGAACTTCTTTCTTCATCTGATTGGTCTTTCTCCTCTTCTTGGACCATTGAGCTCATTTCCTTGAGCTCTTCCACTTCTTGAGCTTGTGTAGGGTTTTCATGAAATGCTACCATCTTGTTCCATAACTCATGTGCACTTTTGTATTCACCTACACCACTAGTTATTCCATTAGGCAAAATACTAAGTAAAATTGAAATTACCTTCTTATTTGCCTTCGATTATGCTTATTGCTCCTTATTCCAATATTTTGGTCAGAGCTTTTTCCCATACTTATCCTTTGGAACTTCAAACGGTTCTTCAAGCGCAATCATGTAGTTCCAATCCATGCTAAACCACGTCTTTGTCTGCATCCTCCAATAGTTGAAATCCTCGCGATCATAGGGAGGTGGAACATTTATCTCATCCCCCAATTTTTCTTCAACCGTCATCTTCTCTAGCCTTTTTGCTCTCGGTGGTTAGTCCGTAGATGAGCGAACCTTCGCTCTGATACCACTTGTTAGGATCTTACCGTTTGCTAGAGGGGTGAATAGCAATTCTCGATTATTCTTCCTACAATATTAGCGTGCGCAAGCGAAAATACTAATAACAAAATCAAACAATCGCTAACACGTCACCTTTACGTGGTTCAGAGATAAAGCTCCTACTCCACGGCTGTCCGTAAGGTGGACGATCCCAATCCGTCTGTGGATGACTCCCCGAAAGACCTCCGGCTAGCTCGTGTAGCTCCTTGTAGGTGGAGAAACCTTGCCACAATCCGGACAACACTTCTGAGCACCAAGACTACTAATTGGCTTTTAACCAAAGCCAATTTCGTCAAGAACTCTCATCCAAAACCGAGCCCCTTTAAATAGTGCTCTTGGCTGAAATGACAGTTACCAGTCGACTCGTCCATTGGTCCCACTCAAATTCAACCGTTACAGCTTAACGTTCAAATTTCCAGCCGCCACCAGTTGACTGCCATCAGTCGACTGCCCTATTTGCAGTTGACTGCCATCAGTCGACTGCCCTATTTGCAGTTGACTGCCATCAGTCGACTGCCCTAATTGCAGTCGACTGATCTTTCTGTGGCATACACCAGTCAACTACCCTGGCACAGTCGACTGGTCCACCCCTAAACCTAAGGTTTCCCTTCCCGAGTGCACTTCTCTCAGCACTCGAACACTAGGATTTCCCGAGTATATTTCCCTCAGCACTCGACCCCTCACGACCTGGTTGACTCTTCATCCAACAGCCTCGATCTGTTGCCTTCAAGCCCTCTTCGACTTTGGCTCTCGTCCCTCAGATGCACACACAAGCCCTCAGCTTGTCTCCATATCATCCTTCATGCATGCCTCGAAATCCGTTTCTCTCAGCTCATCTTTCCTGCTCTAGCAACCTCAACCTGTTGCCTTCAAACCCTCTTCAACCTTGGCCCTCGTCCCTTAGATGCGCACACAAGCCCTCAGCTTGCCTCCCTGCCATCCTTCACGTACGCCTCGAAGTCCGCTTCCGTCGGCTCATCATCCCTGCTTTGTCCATAGTCTCTCGGATGCGCACATAAGCTAACAGCTTGCCTCCATGTCACCCTTCACCGTACCCAAAGACGTCCAACCAAGTCTATGTGTATCCTGCAAACCTGCACACTCAAATACACATATCAAATACAAGGGTGAACCTAACTTAAACCCTTTGCCCAAACATCAAAACAGATTGTCTCTCCGGACCATAGATTGCCCCAACATTGGTAGCAATTTCGATTGGCAAATATGAAGATGAGTTGTTGTGTGATGTGGTTCCCATGCATGCATGTCATCTCTTGTTGGGAAGACCTTGGCAATTTGATCGAAAGGTAACACATGATGGGTTGACTAATAGGTATTCCTTTACTCTTGAGGGACATCCTATTATTCTTGTACCTTTTACTCCAAGACAAGTAAGGGAGGACCAATTGAAATTACAAAGAGTGAATGAAAAAAAGAGAGAGAAAGAAATTGAGAGAAAAAAGTCAAAAAAATGAAAAGAAAAAAAATAGCATTGAGAAAAGTGAGAATGAAGAGAAAGAAAAAGAGAGAAGAAAATAGCTTCTATGCAAAAAAAAAAAAAAAAAAAAAGTGTGATCAAAAGAGCTTTGTTTTCAAATCAATTACCTCTTATACTTTTGTATAAGGAGACGCTATTGAGCACTAACGATTTTAACGATTCTTTGCCAAGTGTTGTTGTTTCTCTTTTACAGGAATTCAAGATTATTTTTCCAGAAGAAGTTCCACATGGCTTGCCTCCTAGTAGAGGAATTGAACAACAAATTGACTTCATACCCGGTGCTTCCATCCGAAATCGACCTGCCTATAGAAGCAATCCAGAGGAAACAAAGGAACTTCAAAGACAAGTTAATGAATTGCTGGAGAAGGGGTACATGCGAGAAAGCATGAGCCCTTGTGCAGTTCTTGTATTACTAGTTCCTAAGAAGGATGGGACTTTAAGGATGTGTGTGGATTGTCGAGCCATCAACAACATAACGGTAAAGTATCGCCACCCAATTCCAAGACTTGATGATATGTTTGATGAATTGCATGGTTCTTGTATATTCTTAAAGATTGATCTTAGGAGTGGATACCATTAGATTAGGATGAAGGAAGGTGATGAATGGAAGATTGGTTTTAAGACAAAACATGGCCTATATGAATTGTTAGTAATGTCTTTTGGGCTAACTAATGATCCAAGCACTTTTATGCATTTGATGAAACATATTTTGCATGCTTTCTTAGGAAGATTTGTAGTTGTGTATTTTGATGATATTTTGATTTAGAGCAGAAGCATAGAAGAGCAGGTCACACATCTTAGATTAGTTTTGAGTGTGTTGAAAGAAGAGTTTTTTGCTAACCTTAACAAATGCACCTTTTGTACGAATAGAGTTGTGTTTCTTGGTTTTGTTATTAGTGTTAATGGTGTTAAGATGGATGAGGAAAAGGTGAAAGCAATCCAAGAGTGGCCAACAACGACAACAATTGGCCAAGTGAGGAGTTTCCACGGTTTGGCCAGCTTCTATAGACGGTTTGTTTGTGATTTTAACAATATTGCAGCTCCACTTACTAAAGTCATCAAGAAAAATGAGTCAGTCAAGTGGGGAGAGGAGCAAGAAAGGGCATTCAACACTTTGAAAGAAAAGCTAAATTTTACTCCTTTACTAATCTTAACATATTTTTCTAAAACCTTTGAAATCGAATGTGATACTTCTGGTGTTGAATAGTGTTGTGCTTATGTAGGAAATGAGGTTCATTGCTTACTTCAATGAGAAGTTTAGTGGAGTCACTCTCAACTATCCCACTTATGACAAGGAGATATACGCATTGGTGAGAGCATTGGAGACATGGCAGCATTACCTATGGCCGAAAGAATTCGTGATTCACACAAATCATCAATCTCTAAAGCATTTGAAGAGACAACAAAAATTGAACCGCCGCAATGCTAAATGGATGGAATTCATCCAGACCGTTCCTTATGTGATCAAATATAAGCAAGGCAAAGAGAGTGTGGTTACTAATCCATTATCTCAAAGGTGATGATTTGAGGGCAAATCCTTTTCAAGAAGGGGAGAATGATGCACATTAAGGAGCTGGTCATGATGCACATCAAACGACGATCATTTATCACTTCCAAAAGGTCCAATTACAAGATTTCGGGCAAAACGTTTCAAGGAAGCACCAGATAGACTAATAAAAGAATAATTTTCTAATTATAAAAAAGAAGAGATCAAGATAAATCCAAGTACCGATCAAGTGCTCATCCATGTGATTGGACTTATCCATGAATAACTTATCTTGCATGAGTACTCATTCTTACAATTAATGAGAACTAGTTTGATTTGAGTTGCTAAACTAGTTAATAGCAAGCAAGAGTACTACTTTGATTTGAATTGTAAAACTATTTAATTGTATGCATGTATGAATGCAAAGCAAAGTTTGTAATCTTCATTATTTCCTCCCACTATATAAAGGAGGGAGCATGATAATGAAAAGGATAATTTTTTGGGTGAAGTTCTTGTTTTTGTGATCTCTTAGTTCTTGAAAGAATTTCTGAACTTATCGAGTTTGTCTCGTGGCGTTCAAACCTCCGAAACTTATCACCCTTGGAGTGTGGCGTTTCTTTCTCCGTAATCTTTAGTTGGTTCCATCTCTTTGGTTATGGGTCAAGGCTTAAACTCTTGTCTTCTTATTCTTGGAGTTCTTTTACATCGATTATTCTCGGGTTCCATCATGATCATTGGTGGGGTTTGTATCAAATTACCTATTAATCGATTACCAAGTAGCTCTAAATTAAGATAATTATATAATTACATCAAATAAATCAATTAACTAGTTAATCAACTCATAAATCTTAATTAACTATCTAGTTAATCTATTAACTAATCCACATTAATAAATCTCTTATCAAATGATTATTAATCAAACAAGCATTTAATCCATCTGATTCAATAATATGTAAATACCTCAATTCAAATCATAAGTTTATTATTTGATCAAAATCTAATCAGTAATAGGGTTCGTTTCGGTTAGCATGTGAAGTACCCAAATGGAATTTAAGTCCATGCATTAACTGAACAACTTCACGCTCAAATTCTAACTTAATATATTGAAATTGATTACTCCAGCACCTGCCCCTAATCGGATTCATTAGTGTGCAGGAACAGAACTCAGGTAAGAGACTTCATGCTAGCTTCTCCATCTCTGATAGCCCAGCCAGAACAAGAATGCCGGCAGTGGAATGGCGGCGACAATTGCTGCAAGGGCGGCCGACGACGGCGTCGGGACCTGCTTGGGATGCGGCATGGTCGGCCGTGGCCGGCAACAAGGGCAAACAACATTAGCAGCCGTGGGGTGCCACACGTGACAGCTGCGCAAAGACGCGACTGTTGACAGACGCGAACAGAAGCTTCTCGGCGCGATGCGACGACGATGAGCTCGGTGAGAAGAATGGCGACGGCGGGGATGGGAGAAGAGACGCGCGATCGGTCTGGGAGAAGGGCGGCACGGCTGCTGAGCTCGGCACCGACGAAGAGAGGCGGCGATCGGCGCCGGCAATGATGAGGAGAAGAGTGGTCGGCGTCGATCGAGTAGAGGAGAAGAGATAGGCGAGAAGATTGGCATTCGGCGAGAAAGAAGGGTCCGGGGTGTTATTTAGGGTTAGGAAATTAAATAAACTTAATTTAATAAATTAAATATTGTCTTATTTAATTTATTAAGATAGCTAAATATAGTTCCGTCTATCCCATTTATCCTATAAAATTTAAAATGACTTCTTTAAATTTCAAAAAAAAAATCTCTAAAAATTTCTGAAAAAATCTCACAAATTTTCTGACATCTAAAATAATTGATTTCAATTAAAAATCTCACAAATGATCCTTATTTGCTAAACATAAAAATTTAAAAAAAAACATAAATTTCATAAATCAAGAACATTTTAGTATATAATACGGAGCATTTAGAGAAAAAAATTTCCTAAAATTAAAAAAGAAAGTAGAAGATAAGATTGAGGAATCTCGATAATCTATAGAGGGAGGGAGGCAGTTCCATTTCACAGAACCTCGCGAGAAACCACTCCCGTCCTTTGAGAGTACTAATTTTGATGATCATCAATTCCAAAGGGTGAAAGCCAAGATTTTTCTTGCACTAAGATTATGACTAACAAATCTAGTATAAAATTTAAAATTTTCTTATAAATTTATTGCATTCTTTTTTTTTTTTTTTTGTAGATTGTTAAACAATATCTAAATTACCCCATAAATTATATATATCTTGTGTGTTCATGGTCGTGATTTTATTAAATTAAAATCGAGAGAATAAAGCAAGTAGTATAAGTCACTGTATGAAATTAGAGTAATTTACGAGCACACCACAGAACCATTATTCGTAAATAGATTTTTTTTTTAAAAAAAAAGGAAAAAAAGTGATTATCCCACAAGCCTCCAAGCTGACCTCCGCAAAAGTTGCCATTGAAAGTTTAGTAGTTAACTAGTCCAAGATCAACAGCAGATATTGATTTCCCGGCAAGGTTTGATCACTTGGGCGTTTCCTGTGGCACTGCTTATTCTATTTGGTCACTCAATGGAGCAACCTCGTCGATATCCAGCTCTTGTTCAACCCCTTTAACCTGTTAAATAAGAAGATAGATTAAGTTATTACAACTGTATGGTTATGATAAAAACTCACGTTGAATGGAATATGGAAAACAGAACTCTAAAAGAAGGTTCTCAAACTTATCAGCTGCCAGTTTGGCCATGCTGATAATCCGAGCGAAGACAAGGTCGTAACACATTTCATTACAGTGGTTGAAGGTAGCTCAGCTACAGTGTAAACTGAGTTATTACCAAAAGTATAATGGTAACGTGGAATAGCACCAAATAGACCAATGAAATGTTCATCACTGACAAAATAGTAGCTACCAGATTTAAAT
Organism: Boesenbergia rotunda; assembly: GCA_024364735.1. Classification (NCBI taxonomy): domain Eukaryota; kingdom Viridiplantae; phylum Streptophyta; class Magnoliopsida; order Zingiberales; family Zingiberaceae; genus Boesenbergia; species Boesenbergia rotunda. The sequence goes on along the minus strand of JAGFNQ010002632.1, from coordinate 240,679 downwards.
ACTAGATAAGTTAAAAAAAAAAAATCAAAAATCTCAAATTTAGGAAGGATCTACCCTCAGACCACAACAAAGTTCTAAACACTAGTTCTACCATATTTCCACACTTGTGCAACTATTTAAGATTAACTACATAAATGTCCGTTGTATTTTGCAACATTATATTATTAGTAATGTCTAAATTAATTTTATCAAATTAACTAATATTTGTATGATCGAGGGCAATATAGAGAGAGGTAAGAGGTGATGGAGTCCAGGCATATAGTTTTGATATGCTTGGCAAAAGTTTTAAATTTATATTATAGTACTCATGTTGTGTGTCAAGTCTACTTGCAAAAATTTTCTTGACATTTACATTATGGGGGGCAATAGGAAAGTGTAGAGAATGATGCAAAGGCAAAGCCTCTTAACAGACAAAAGGGAGTCTCGATGGTCAATATCGATCAAATACCTAGTAGATAGGGAAGACCCAGAGGTGAAGCCTATTGACGAACAAGAAATTTTGATAGGTCGGAGGACTATCAAATACCAAGCATGAAAGAAGTCCAAGAGCTAATCTTTTGACATATGAGTTAGAAAGCGATATGTATCATGGACATGGGTAATTCTCTTTTCTTAGAAAATATTCGACTAGGAAATAAGTGTTTCTCTTTTCTTAGGAAAAAAATCCTACTAAGAAATAAGTGTCTCAGGGTTAAAGTCAACAAGTCAACTGATAGTCACATTTAATCAAATGATTTGTCAAGTTGACCATAATGGAGTCAAGCAAAAGCAAATCAATACCTTGGCTTCTAAAAACTAATATTTCAAGTTGAGTTGATTGAATGACAGTTCACTAATAATTTTAAACCAAATTATTATAATCATTAGACAAGATATGGCTTGAAAAAGTTGACAGTTATAACATGAAATCAATAGTAGATTAATAATGTCCAAAGAGTCCTAGTGCAACAATCATTAGAAGATTTAATTAAAGATATACTTGGATCATTTGAGTCAATTGATCACATAGGCAACAAACAAAATGGTCATGATCCAAGAGAGTTGATCATTAGTAGACCTAAATTAGTCAACTAATAGCAAAGTACAGACTGATGGTACATGGTACAGACACCAAAAGGTTAAGATCTAAATAAAACAATCACAATTCATTAGACCATAACAAAGTTTGAACCAGTTTAGTCGTCTAAACAAACAACTAGTGATAAAGAATGAGTCAACAAGAGGTAGTAACAATCAATCAACAATTGCTACATATAGAGTTGGAGAATGGACAAGTTGACTATTGCTACAGATAGAGTTCGAAGAACAATGGATAAGTTAACTGATGGTAGTTGCTCCATTAGTCAACTGCTCAAACCCCGAGTCACTACAACTTTATTGCCCTACTGATAGGTCCAGTCACACAACAAAAATCAAGAAAAGCAGTCGCCGGAAGCCCTACTGCCACTTTAATGCCGAAGTTCCCCTACGGGCTTTTCTCCTAATTTGGAGGTTCCCTGATCATTAAATCTAAAAGTTAGGATGAGAGGGTTCCGGTGTAGGTTCGGAACATGGCAAAACTCAGAGCCCACACTTTATAGACTTAATAATCGAGTGACTATGGTCCTCATTGATCCACTTGAACTTCCACTATCAAATACCTAGTCCTCATTAACCTAGCTAGACTCATTGACCTATCAAGTATTCAATCATCATTGACCTACCTAGACTTACTTCATATGCTAGACATCTTGTCTACCTTAACCCGTCCGCCTAATGTCAAACTTCCGGTTTATCTTGACCTTTTAAACTTCAATAACTTGTTAAACACACGCTCTACCTTGATGTGTCACTACTTCCACTGCCAACACCTATGGGACTTTCCAAAGTGTTGAGAATCTAGTCAACCTTGACCAGGGACAGAGAGCACCATTTATAGAGCAAACCTATAAATATTGCTAGACGACTGATGTCTACAAGATGAACTGAAATTTAGTCATTGATGAAAGGTTGGGCAACAATGATAACTTGACAAGACATTAGTCGACTAATGGGTAGCATCCAGATAGCTTTATAAAAGGAGTTTCAAGGGGGTGCTTAAGTAGTGCTTGGTGAGATCTTTTACAATGGTTAGGAGAAGGTTCCAATGCTCATCTGAGCTAAGCGAAGTTAGTAAAGGTACTTCAGGTAGTAAATGTAAACCCATAATTATTCCCTAAAGTTTAATGGCAACATGGAATAGCACTAAATAGATACATGATATTTTCATTGCTAACAAAATAGTAGCTAGAAGATTTAAATACTAGATAAACTAAAAATTCCAAAATTCATAGAGTTGTGAAGGAAACAGTGTACTGCTGCCCACAACAACGTTCCATACAATAATTGTACTATATTTTTTATGTTTATGCAACTATTTAAGATTAACTACATAAATCTTAATAGAGCATTGCATTTTGCAACACTACAATAATAATCAAGTCTTATTTCACTAGATGGAATCAATTGTATTTTTTAACACTATTATTAGTAATGTCTAAATTTATATTGTAGTAGTCATGCTATGTATCAAGTTTACAAGTGCACGTTTTTTAAGCACTAACATTGTATAATAGAAAAGTTCAATCAGTGCTAATAGAAATCTAAGTGAGGTCAACTAGACACTTAGCAAATAAATTCACTGTAGGTTAAGGTCGACAGGATATCTAATAGATGAGGTAGCTACAAAGGCAAGGTCTCTCAGCAAACTATTGAAGTTCCCTAGTCAATCGAATACCTTGCAAATAAGGAAGACAAGGGAATGGCCTTTGTTGGGGCAATCGACCCAAGTATGATCTGGAGGATCATGGGTTTTGATGTGTGTATCAATATGGTTAAGTTAGGATTTTGTTGTGTTCTAATATGTGTATGTGAGTGTGCAGGATTACAGGTACACATAGACTTGGTTGGATGTCTTCATGTGAAGGGTGGCATGGAGGCAAGCCGTGAGCTTGTGTGCACATCCGAGGGACCATGGACAAAGCAGGGACGATGAGCCGAGCGAAGCGGACTTCGAGGCGTACGTGAAGGATGGCATGGAGGCAAGCCCGAGCTTGTGTGCGTATCCGAGGAACGAGGGTCAAAGTTGAAGAGGGCTTGAAGGTGACGGATCGAGACTGTTGAAGCAGAGACGATGAGCCGAGGGACGCGAACTTCGAGGCATGCATAAAGGATGGCATGGAGGCAAAGCCGAGGGTTTACGTGCGTATCTGAGAGATGGGAGCCGAAGATGAGGAAGGCGTGAAGGCAACAGATCGAGACTGCTGTTTGAAGAGTCAACCAGGTCGTGAGGGTCCGAGTGTTGAATGATTGTACTCGGGAACTAAGCCGAGAGGATTCGAGTGCGGAGAGAAATGTACTCGGGAAGGGTAACCCTAGGCTTAGGGAAGGACCAGTCGACTGATGTGGCCAAAATTCGAAAGGTCAGGCTTGAATTTCGAATTCCCGAGAGGTCAGTCGGCTGCCCCAGGGACAGTCGACTGGTAACGGTCACATTTCAGCTCGAGCTCTATTTAAGGGAGTTCGTTTAGGGTTGTTCATTCTTGGCAAAACCTGTTTGGATAGAACTGGTTAGTAGCCTTGTTGCTCAGGTAGTATCCAGAAGTTGTAGTGAGGTTTCTCTACCCACAAGGAGCTACGAGATCTAGCCGGAGGTGCTATGGGGAATCATCCACCGATGGATTAGGGATCGTCCACCTACGGACTACCCCGAACCACGTACATCGGTGTGTTGTTCTTATTTGTTAGTTTTTGTTTTTATTTAGTATATTCCGCTTGCGCACTAACGATTGTAGGAAGAAAAATCGAAGAAAAGCTATTTCCCCCCCCCCCCCTCTAGCTTGACGGTTACGATCTAACAAGTGGTATCAGAGCAAAGGTCTGCTCTTGTTGGAATAACCGCCAAAAGAGCACAAGCTAGAGGGAATGATGATGGAAGACAAGTTGGATGATGGCATCAACCTTCCACCGCCTTATGATCATTAAGATGTTGACTATTGGAGGACAAGAATGAAGACTTGGTTTAGAATGGATTTGGAGTGCATGGTGATGCTAGAAAAGTCATTCGAAATTCCAAGAGATAAGCATGGAAAAAGACTTCGACCTAGATATTGGACTAAGGAGCAACAAGCTCAATCTAAGGCAAATGAGAAGGTAATTGGTATATGAAGTAATATTTTGCCTAATAATGTGTTGAGTGGTGTAGGTGAATATAAAAACGTATATGAATTGTGGAATAAGTTAGAAGAATTTCATGGGAATCCTACACAAGCCCAAAAGGTAGAAGAGCCAAAGGGAATAAACTTAATGGTCCAAGAAGACAAAGAAAAAGAAGAATTGCTCATCTCACTAAGTGAAGTGGAAGAAGAGAGTGAGAGGTCATCCACTTCATCAAGTGAAGAAAAAGAGGTCTCCACCTCAAGAATTGAGGGGGAGAAGATACTCACTTCCACACCGAAACAAGAAGCTCCTACCTCCACCAAAGCAAGAACCAAGGACCACATCGTATGCTTTGGATGCAACAAGAAGGGGCACTACAAGGATAAGTGCCCCCTAAGTAAAAAGGAGGTGAACCCTAAACCCGAGTCCATTCATTTAAAATCTAATGTGAGTTGTAGGGAAAAGAAAAAAAAAAGAAGCACATTGGATGCTACACTTGTAGGGAGCTAGGGCATTATCACACTCAATGTCCAAGAAAAGGAGAGCTCAAGAAAATGAAGCATTTAAGAAGATGGGAAAAAGAGGAAAAGAAGAGAAGTTCACATCAAGGGGGAGCTACAAGGGTAAGGGAGGTAATCCCTAATTTACTTGTGCTTCAAATGTCTTTATGAGTGCTAGGAATATTAATGATTGCTTGCCTATGCGTAATTTTGGTTTCAAGTATCATGATAAAAATAGAAATAACATTGAGCCAAAATTCTAAAGAATTCATGGTTCATGGTAAATCTAGGGCTTTTAGACCTAAAGACCAAGGCATTAACCCTAAGAAAGGGAGACACATGCATAAAAAAATGGGTAAATCTAAGAATGATCAAAATGGTCATGGGAATGCTAAGGTTAGGAACCTAGAGAAGGAAAATCAAGCCTTAAGGGGAAAGCTTGTTAAGTTAGAATAGAATTTAGATAAACTCATTAGGGGATCTAAGGAATTAAGCATGATACCAAATGATCGACACCTTAGAAAAGGTAGGCTGGGACTAGAATACCAATCTAGGTGGTCAAATGTGAGTAAAAAGGCTAGTGAAAAATCTTATGGCAAGGTGTCATACGATTATAGCAAAGGACATACCAAAAATGGCAAGGAAAAGTCATTTAAAGGAGAAAAGAAGGATTTGACCAAGAAAAAGGTGTATAAAGTTAAGAGAATTATAGTTAAGGTCATGAAGCACCAGAGGAACATCGGTGTGGTCTTGCCTTTGTAAATGAGTTATCTAGGGAGGTGACTAGGGCTAGGAGCTCAAGGGAAAGCTCTAGAGGTCAAAATGGGATCTATGGTCAATGAATCTCAGGAGGATTTCTTCAAGAAAATTAGATGGATGTAGGAATGTGCCAAAAGGTTTGGAGGACTAGTGCGAGTCTTAATCCTAGGGAATTGGGACATTAAAAGGAAGTTTATGAAGTAAAAGATGAAAATGAGATCATATTATGTGAAAATTGATTTTTAGTGGATAGATGCCGTATAACTTAGCGCTAGGAATGTATTGTGATTAAGTATGGGAAGGTGCATCAAGAAGAGGTCAAAACTAGAACTTTTGGATAAGTTTCAATAACACAATTTAGGTAGTTTTGAATTTCGTATCAATCTTGGGATCCGGAGTAGGTTTGTCTAAAAATATTTTTTTCCCAAGTAAGCATAGGCTCCACAAATCGTAACACGAAATTTCAAATTTTTTGGAGGTTTGTGGAATTAGTTACGCATTTCTGAAATTCGGACTGAAAAATTAAGAATTCACAGTTATCAGTCGACTACCCTGACTCTCGAGTGAGTTTCTCAGTCGACTGCCCCCGGGGCAGTCGACTGATATGGCAGTCGACTGATATGCGGGGTTTTAAAAAGAAAAGGCCGCGCGGGGGTGGCCAAACCTAGGGTTTTCGGTGCCACACCCTGCGAGCCTTCGTCCCCCCCCCCCTCCCCACCTCCCCTGTTGCCCTAAAGCCTTCCCAAGTCCTCAAATCATCTTCCTAGCCTTCCTCTACCTCGGATCTAGACCTAGGGCTAGTAAAACCTCTTCTCTCAAGTCAATCCTCATCCATCTTCACCATGCAACGAAGGGAGAAACGGTAACTATTTGTGTAATTTATTTTTCACAGTTAGTTACATAGTTTGGAACTAATTTGTTTCTTTGTACATGTTTTCCTTTGTGTTTTATCTGTGTGGGGTAATGTGTGGTACATGCATGGGTATGGTTACACTTTAGAATTGTCCAAAAGAAAAGAAAGGGTAAGGGGTCATCACAGCAAGGTCGTGTAGATGAGGAGTGTCGACGGAGATGTGAGGATAATGAGTTTGTATTAATGAATTGTCGGTATCTCAACTGAACCTACTTTCAAGAGAAAACTCCTCATATTTCTGAGATGATTACATACTTTGGTCTAGAGCAATTAGTGTATTGTCAGCATGATGTCAATATTGACATGTGTAAGGAATTCCATTCCAACCTTACATGCATTGATTCGGATAATGGGACTTATGAGTCCCTAGTAGCAGGAGAGACTATTCCCTTTACACCTGCAGTCTTAAGATCATTTCTAGGGTGTAGGGCGTCCAACAATACATTTACATATTTTCCAAAAATTATCGAGCCTTTCACCTTTCCTGGTGTGACCCTAGACCAGATTCATTTGCATTATTTTGAGAGACATCGAGTTTCTACACACCGCCTTTTTGAGGCTAAGCGCATGAGTCCAGCCAGTAACGTGTTATATAAAATTGTGTTAGATTGTATCTTGCCAATTGTTACCAAGGGGAGGTTAGATATTGATGTACGCACTTAGTAATAATGTACGCACTCAAGAGACGGTTAGATATTGATGTCATTCTACATGTCTTTGCATCCATTGTTCACTTTTCACAGTGTCAATGGTAAAATCTACATGCCCTTTTGTCATGACCGGACCGAGTTATTTAAGTCTAGAGGTATTCACACGACTAGAGGTCAGGTGCGTCACCTGTCCAAGGACTACAATCAGATTGGTGCACGACAGTTGTCCTTGGCAGGGATTGAGTGCCGACAGGGGGAGATAGTCTGGAGACAGCACTCTGATTCTTCTAGTTCTGATGAGGAGGAGCCCGTTGGAGGAATTACACAGGAGCAGTTCTCCCAGCTACAGTATGAGGTACACGGGCTGAGGGAGGATTTTCAGACATTCCAGCAGCGCCAGATTGACATACAACAGCAGCAAGCGAAGATGTATGCTATGATGCAGTAGTGGCATATGGCGTACCGGGTCCTCCTCCTCCGGGCGACGGCATGTAGTGGCGTTTATGTTATGATTTTAGTGTTGAGAGTGTTTGGATTGGATTTATGTTTTATCTCTCAAACACCTATTTTGGAATTGTAACACTTTAATACTTCGGGGCTTTGGCCCTTGTGCTACTTTTATGCTTTACTTTAAAGTATGTATGAAACCTTGAATTCATGTGTTATATTGCTTTTATTTCAGTTCATTATGTGATGATTGAAATAATGCTTTATTGATGTCATGAAATGTTAAACAAATTTGATAGATGCATGTTTATCTAAGGATTAAGAGATAAAAGGGGGGAGGTCTTATCATATTGAGAATATATAAGGAAAAGGAGGGAGTTGAGGACAATTCTATGTGTAAAATAGTAATGGATGGTTTTGGCAAACATATGGATTCATATATGGACTTAGAAGTTGATACAATATGAAACTTTTTGAGAGAATTGGAATTTGTACCAAAAGTCAAGCATATTTGGTGTTTTTCACGAAACCATATTTTTCTAAGGTAGGTTATATCCTAACAAATATGCTTGCAAAATTTTACATTTTTCCGAATTTTATAAAATTTTCTAGGGATTTCTGAAATTCGACTGGGAATTTCAGGTTGAGACTGTATCAGTCGACTGCCCTGGAGGTAGTCGACTGATGTTTCGGAAAGTTTGCGAATTAAGGGTACCAGTCGACTGATGTTGGGTCAGTCGACTGATATGGCTGTTTAGTGATTTCTAAGGGGTTTTTCAAAAATAAAGTGAGTTCTTTTAACACTGGGGTTAGGATTGCTTGGGTCAATCTTTTTGATGGGGTCAAAGGGGGAGAATTTATGGTGTTAAGTTAGGTTTAACTTGACATGAGAAAACTTGTGGTGTTAAGTTGGGTAGAACTTAACTTGGTGTTGTGGGTAGAGAATTGAAAATTGGGAGAGAGCATAAGTTAAGGGGGAGGTTGCCTCTTGTTTGCTGCTTTTAATTTTCAATTACTATTGTTGTTTTTGTTTACCTAACTTAAACATATTGTCACACATCAAAAAGGGGAAGATTGTTGGGGCAATCGGCCCAAGTATAATCTGGAGAATCATGGGTTTTGATGTGTGTCAATATGGTTAAGTTAGGGTTTTGTTGTGTTCTAATATGTGTATGTGAGTGTGCAGGTTTGCAGGTACACATAGACTTCGTTGGATGTTGATCCTGTCAACAAGCGAAGATCGGTTCTCGCTCGGATGACTTGGTCTGACCAAGACAACCCGGTCTGCTGTAGTACGGGGGGTCGGACTCGGGCTTGACCGTAGGTCAAATTCCACTTACTCGGGTCGGACCGGAATGGGGCACTCAAAGTGGAGTTGATGGTTGCAAATGGCAGCAATTCCCTCTTTGGAGCCCAAACGGGGGTTTATATAGGGGAAGGGAAGCTCTCTGACATGTCAGAGCTGTCCTGTCTCATTAAAGATGGGTCAGCTGGCAAGCTGAGCCAGTGGCAACTTTAGTGGCCCTATGAGACTGACACAGCCACTTGACACCCTGTCTAAACTGCCTCTTCTGCTTCTCATTAACATTTGACGGCTCTGTCAGGCGGCTTTGTCAGGTGATGATTGTGTCAGAGGCCTGCCATATCATTACTACGGAAGTGGCTCTTTAGTCACCTATGTTCATTTGGTCGGCTCATCTTAACTTACTGTTTGGGTCGGTTGAACGAGCCCAGGTCTTGAATCCTTCCCGTTCATGGGGCAACCTCGGGTCGTTCAGCTGGGAACACCCGACCTCGGGTGGCCGACCTCGGGTGTCCGACCCCGAGTGGCCGAGCTCAGGTGTCCGACCCCGAGTGGCTGACCTCGGGTGTTCGACCTCGAGTGGCCGACCTCGGGTGCCCGACCCCCGAGTGGTCGAGGCCGAACCAGGGCCCTACCTGTCTCGACCTTTGTTCTTCTTGTTCAGATTCGTATCTGGCTAATCGGACCGAGGCCCACCCGGCCTAATCTTCCTTGGCCCAGGCCGACTCCGGCCGGACCCGACTGGGCCTCCGATCCTCCTCAAAAACCACTCGCCCGGATCAGATGTCTTCAGGTGAAGGGTGGCATGGAGGCAAGTCGTGGACTTGTGTGCGCATCCGAGGGACCATGGACAAAGCAAGGACGATGAGCCGAGGGAAGCGGACTTCGAGGCGTACGTGAAGAATGGCATGGAGGCAAGCCACGAGCTTGTGTACGTATCTGAGGCACGAGGGCCAAAGTCGAAGAGCGCTTGAAGGCGTCGGATCGAGGTTGCTGAAGCAGAGACAATGGGCCGAGGGACGCGGACTTCGAGGCATGCGTGAAAGATGGCATGGAGGCAAGCAGAGGGTTTGCGTGCGCATCTGAGGGACGAGAGCCAAAGATGAAGAGGGCGTGAAGGCAACAGATCGAGACTGCTGTTTGAAGAGTCAACTAAGTCGTGAGGGTCCGAGTGTTGAGTGATTGTACTCGGTAACTAAGCCGGGATAGTTCGAGTGCGGAGGGAAATGTACTCGGGAAGGGTAACCCTAGGCTTAGGGAAGGACTAGTCGACTGGTGTGGCCAGAATTCGAAAGGTCAGGCTTGAATTTCAAATTCCCGAGAGGCCAGTCGTACGGTCACATTTCAGCTCAAGCTCTATTTAAGGGAGTTCGTTTAGGGCTGTTCTTTCAAGGTCAAAATCAATTTAACTGATAGTCACGTCGAATGATTTGTTTAACCAATCAAGGAGTTGATTTAAGGAAAGAGACTTAAAAGAGAATAACTTCTATTTCAAGTTGGGTTGAGTGGACGATATTTCAAGTTGGGTTGAGTGGACGACACATTAGTCAACTAGATTTTACATCAAATTAGTATAATAATTATATAGGATATGCTAGAAGAAGTCTATCTACGAGTTTTTATTAGATAAATCTAAGAAAAATTTAGATTTTTCTTTTAATACAATTGTTATATGACAAGTGGGATTTTTTATATCATAACTACGCCCTCGAGCTCGAGGTCTTAATTTTTTTATAAAACTACTGTTATTAACTTTAGCTTCACTAATAAATAAATCAATTTCCTTCAAATTTATATTATGACTAGCATTTGCTACTGTCGAATAAACCAGTTTTAAAATTGGATAACATGCTCGATGAGGTATGAGTTCCAATATCACAAGTGTTTCTTCACATGAATACTCGCGAATTTGATCAATTACTCTTTGCCCTTTGAAAACAAACATATTACTTATATTTTGAACTGGTGAAGTAGTCATTAGAATATTTTATTAAAGAATGACTTGGATGACATAGGCAACAGAAACAGTTCGAAGGTTTGAATACAGTCACTAGAAAAATTGGTCAACATCTACATGAATCGATGACAATTAAATAGTCCATATTAATGTTCAATCCAATTTAGTCCATTGAAAGGTTGTTTGAGTCTGCTAAAATTCATATAGTCAATTATTGACAAAGAATGAGTTGATTGAGGTAGTAACAGTTAGGCAACGATCAATATGAATATAGTTATGAAAATAGTCAATCAATCAACTGATAGTGAATAACATAGCAAAGGCACCTCAAAAAGTAAAACAAGCACTACATCTCAATGTTGTAAATGGTAGTAGGCGGTGGCGGAGCGGTCAGTGACCGGCTACCACCTCGGCTACCTAGGTGGTGTCTAGGCGGTTGTAGTTTTTTAATGCAGAAATAAATTTCATCGAATATAATACAAGTTATATAAGATACAAATAAACATATAAATGCAACTAACAAGATAAGTAATAAAAATTCTTCATCATATTAATACTAAAAAGTAATATCGTTATTTATACCAAAAGTCTAAGTTTAAAATTTAAAATTTCAACCCAACAGGACAATAAGCCAACAAGTATTAGACTCAACATAATTAATTTTCTAAATCATCTAAACATGCACTATCAACTATATCCATAATCCTCTCATTATCGGACTCAAAATCAACATCTTTTTTATTTTCCTCCTTCAATATATCTAAATCCTCATCAAGTTCTCTAATAGGGATGTTCCTTGTGCTCCTCCTTAGTTGTAGCACTTCATCCGCTCCCAAGGCTTCCGCCACTATTCTCCAAGTAAGTCCTGAACCCGGCTCCACCTCATCTTCATAACCACCATCAACAAGTCGATCTTGAGCTTCACTAGCTTGAGAGGATAAAAGCAAATTTCTGCTCATGTCTTTTTTACTTTTCTTCTTCGTAAGATTAGCATTGAATTTGACATATAGATGATTATTCAATCTTAATGTCTCGAGCCTATTCCTCTGCTTAATATGTATCTAAATAATTAGAAAATTATTAAAAACTAATAAAAAAAGAATAGATAACATAATTTATGAATTACTATATATCCTTTCAAATTGGCTTCAATTTCTTTCACTTCATATTTTTTCAAAGATAATTTGGTTCTCTCAACTTCTTATTTCAAAAGTGACTCTTTTAGAAGATATTGACTTGGAAGTTTATAGCCCGTACCGAATTGACCAACCGCCTCTACAAATTATCTAAAACTTTGATTGTTAATTGCATAAAAAGGAATCCCCACTTCATCCATCTTGCAACGTACTCATGCACATCATTTTTAATTTCAATACATCATTTGTTTTATTGTTTTGCCTTTGTTAGATCAATTGCGGATATTCACTTATCAATAGGCCCGAGATGCTTTGAGAAGAATCTCCCTCCACTTGTCAATCCTTATCCTCTAAATCAACAGATTCAGCATCTATATTTACTTCCACTCTCTCTTCTTTGAGTTCTTCCACCCGTTTTCGCTTCTTATTCTTGTTAGTTTGAAGATAAGCTCTTACATTACCGTCTACATGGGCAATGTTACGGAGGTGGCGGCTATTTCAGTGGGAGACGTTTATTTGTCGTTTGATAGAAATAAAATTTTGGTTTTGAGAAATTGTCTTTATGTATCTACTTTTAGAAAGAATATTATTTCAGTTTCTAAAATAATATAGGATGGGTATTCTATTTCTTTTAATGATAGAGTTGTTATAAAAAGGAATAGAGAGATTATCTGTTCAGGTGCGTTGATTGGCAATTTGTACACTCTTAAACCAAAATCTCCCACGATGCAAATAGAAGTAAATAACTCATCGTCTAACCAAAATAAGAGGAAAGAACTTTCGAAGAAGAACCAAACGTATCTTTAGCATCTAAGACTTGGTCATATTAACCTGAGTAGGATTCAAAGGTTGATAGTTGATGGACCTTTGGGTTCATTAGTGGTGGAAGATTTCCCAACCTGTGAATCTTGCTTAAAAGGTAAGATGACCAAGAGACCTTTCAAAGCCAAGGGGTATAGAGCCAAAGATGTGTTAGAATTAGTTTATTCTGATTTGTGTGGTCTATGTCTATTTAGGCTAGAGGTGGCTTTGAATATTTCGTCTCTTTTATAGACGATTATTCAAGGTATGGATACATTTACTTGATGCGCCGCAAGTCTGAATGCTTTGATAAGTTCAAAGAATTCAAGGCTGATGTGGAGAAACGTCAAGGTAAATGTATCAAAACACTACGATCTAATCGTGGTGGTGAGTACCTCTTGGGAGAGTTTAGGAATTACTTATCAGATGCTGGGATTCAATCCTAATTGTCTGCACCCGGTACGCCGCAACAGAACTATGTGGCAAAGCGAAAGAATAGGACTCTTATGGAGATGGTTAGATCGATGATGAGTTACTCCGAGTTGCCAAATTCGTTCTGAATATATGCTCTGGAAACGGCAGTGTGCATACTGAACATAGTATCATCTTAGTCAGTACCCTCTACTCTCACAGAATTGTAGACTGGGCGAAAGTCTAGTCTAAGACATTCGGATTTGGGGTAGTCCAGCACATATGCTGAAGGGAGATGCTGATAAGTTGGAATCTCGTACAGAAGTACGCTTGTTCGTAGGCTATCCCAAAGGAACAAAAGGTGGTTTGTTCTATAGTCCTAAAGATTAGAGGGTAATCGTTAGCACGAATGCTCGATTTTTAGAGGAAGACTATGTGATGAACCACAAGCCCATGAGCACGATTGTTCTTGAGGAATTGAGAGGGGAAGTTCCAACATTAGTACCAACGATACAAGAGGACATACCACAAGTCACTGCACCGTGTGTCACAGAGGATACACAGGTAGTACCTCGTCGTAGTGGGAGGGTTGTTAGACAACCTGATAGATTCATGTTCTTAGGAGAGTCTTCGAACTTGGTCCCTAGCGAACATGAACCTAATCCCTGGACATATGTCGAAGCACTCTAAGATAAAGATGCGGTATCTTGGTAAAGTGCAATGAATTCTGAGATAGAATATACAAATTCTAATCAGGTCTGGGAGCTAGTAGAACCAACCAATGGTATAAAAGTCATTGGATGCAAGTGAATCTACAAGAGAAAGAGAGGATCAGACGGGAAGGTTGAGACTTTCAAAACTAGGCTTGTTGCTAAAGGGTATACTCAGAAAGAGGGTATCAATTATGAGGAGATTTGTTCGCCGGTAGTCATGCTTAAGTCGATCCGGATTCTCTTATCTATTGTCGCTCATATAGATTATAAGGTTTGACAGATAGATATCAAGACAGCTTTCCTTAACGAAAGTCTTGAGGAAAACATATATATGAAGCAACCAGAGAGATTCATTGCAAAGGGCAAAGAGCATCTTGTGTGTAAGCTTAATCGGTCCATTTATGGATTGAAGCAAGCTTCAAGATCTTAGAACATCCGCTTTGATGAAGTAATTCAGTCATATGGATTTATTGAAAGTCCGGATGAGTCTTATGTATACAAGAGATATGACGGAAACGTAGTGGTATTTCTTGTACTATACGTAGATGACATTTTGCTCATTGGCAACAATGTCAAAATGTTATCAGACATAAGGGTATGGTTGTCAAAACAATTTGATATGAAGGACTTGGGAGAAGCAGGGCACATCCTTGGGATCAAAGTTATAAGGGATCGCAAAAAAATGATGTTGTGCTTATCTCAAGCTTCATACATAGACACTGTCCTAGCTCGTTTTTGCTTGGAAAACTCCAAGAAAGGTTTTTTACCTTTTCGACATAGAGTATCTTTATCTAAGGAGATGTGTCCTAAAACATCAAAGGAGATAGAGGAAATAAAGGCGGTTCTTTATGCCTCGGCTGTAGGAAGCCCCATGTATATTATGCTATGTACGAGACCGGATATCTGCTTTGTAGGCATAGTTAGCTGATATCAGAGTAATCGAGGACAGAGGCATTGGACTGCGGTAAAACATATATTGAAGTACCTGAGAAGGACTAGGGATTATATGCTAGTTTACCAGGCATATCAATTACTCCTGTAGGTTACACGGATTCAGACTTCCAATCAGATAGGGATAAAAGTAAGTCTACCTCGGGGTATGTGTTTACTTTAGGAGGTGGAGTCATAGTATGGAGGAGTGTCAAGCAGAAATGCGTAGCAGACTCCACCATGGAAGCTTAGTATGTGGCAGCCTCTGAGGCGGCCAAGGAAACTGTATGGCTCAGGAACTTCATGATGGACTTGGATGTGATTCCTGGTTTGCCCAGAGCTATCACAATTTATTGTGATAACAGTGGTGCAGTTGCAAACTCAAAGGAACCACGAGCTCATAAGGCGAGTAAACACATAGAGCGCAAGTACCACCTGATACGAGAGATCGTAAAGCGAGGAGAAGTTGTTGTCGCCAAGATTGCATCAGAGGACAACCTGGCGGATCCTTTCACTAAGGCCCTTCCAGCGAGAGCCTTTGATAAGCATGTGAAGGATATGGGAGTCAGATGTATGGCATTGTAAGGACAGCATAGTCTTTTAGTATAAGTGGAAGATTGTTAGGATGTATACTAAAAGCCTAGCTTTTGTATGGATATCTACATTTTGAATGAGAAACACATGATCATTGTTTGCATATTTATATTGGTTATTTATGTGCATATTGTCTAATACTTTACATTGTAAATAACATGATGTGTGGTTTGGATATCTACATTTTGAATGAGAAACACATGATCATTGTTTGCATATTTATATTGGTTATTTATGTGCATATTGTCTAATACTTTACATTGTAAATAACATGATGTGTGGTATCACACAGAAGATCATGATATCAGTCCCTTGTAGAATATAAGTAGAGGCTCACAACCTAGATGGTTTTGGACGAACCATTAGCATGGTTGTAGTGTAATTTGGTATTGGTTTATCTTAACCATAGAATTACACAAGTACACTTTGTGTGTATTGAGCATGACCGATATAGAGGTGATTTAATTTATACTGACTATATAATTGAATCAGACCTCAGGTATTATGGAGTACATGCTCTTAATTCCGATATAATAACGGGCACATGTACTTAATATTTATTTCTTTGATTTACCAATATGTGAGATTTATTTGTTAAATCGATAGACCCGATAAGTTGGAAAATAATATTATTTACATGGTGTGTCGTTGATTATAGAAGAAAACCGTGTCCTAGTGAGTCAGGTTGATAATGTCCTCTTGAGGAGCTCATAAAGTTCATCATGTTAAATCCTGTAGCTGGACTTGGTCCGACATGATGATAAGGTTGAGTGGTACTACTTATGGAGTTAGATATTAATTAATTAAATTGTCAGTAATTTAATTAATTAATGAAAATTCAATATCTTAAACACAGGGAGATTTTTGTACTAATAATAAGTGGAGCTCATAAATAAATATGGGGGTTCGTGAGATAGATCAATGGTGATCCTTTAGTGGAATGAATCATTATTAATGGATCGGACTTTGATCCATTGGGTGGCCAAGACCCAACTCCTCCTCGTGGTCTCTATTGTAGCCTATATATACTCCATAAAGTCATCATGAAACACAAGCTAAGCCTCTTATTCCTCTCCCTCCCTCTCTCTCTCTCTCTCCCCCCCCCCCTAGGGTTAGGGTTGGTCGGCGGCTAGGAAGGAGGAAAAGAAGATTGGTTTCTTCTCTTCTCTCCTTTTCTCTCCACTTGAGACGCGGCATAAGGAAGGAAGAAGGGTTCCTCTTCTTCTTGGCGAGATACGAGCTTAAGTAGGTGAGGAAGTAGGCCGGCGGCGACAACCTTCATCCTACCTTGGTGGTGCGGTGCCGCACACCTTCAAGGAGGGTGGCCTACAGCAGCTTGAGGAGAGGGTAGTTTCTCCTTGCCTTTTCCTTGGGTCGGCAACAGCTGTAAGTGGAGGAGAAGCCTCTTCCTTTATGGTGTGATCCCGAGCGAGAAGGAAAGGTATCCTTCCTTTGTGGCTGGCGGCATCAAGGACCTAGGGTTCTTGTTGGCTGGCGCAAGTAGGAAGGAAGAGGAGGTGCTTGGCTTTGGTTTGGTAGCTTCGTTTCTTGGAGCATCATCGCCCACACGACGTCTAAGAAGGGGATAGGTCGTACAATAGAAATCGCGAGGTAAACAAGAAGGTATAATTCTTGTTTGGTTCCTTTTGATCTTGTTTGTTTAATTATCATTTCATGTAAATTATTGTTTAATTAATTATGATAATTAATTGTCATGGACCCCGATAATAAACACAAAAACTGACGATCCACTCATCGTCTATTCCGCGGCTAATCGGTTGGACGAGTTTGATTGCTAGAACAATATGTTTGTTCAAGCGGTCACTCGAATCGGTTAGCACGATGATGAGTCGGTTGTTTGGGAAATTGTTCTCCATTCGGATTGAAAAATTTTAATCCGGGACATAGAGAGGTTTCTCATGGGCGACTAGGAATCCAACAGGTCATGCCTTTTGGATTATCTAATGCACCCAGCATGAAGTTTATGCATCAGATCCTACGACCTTTCATGGGAAAGTTTGTGGTAGTTTATTTTGATAACATTCTCATCTACAGTCTGTCATAGGTATCGCACTTCAGTCACCTTCATGTTGTCTTTAAAAAGCTGAAGACAAAGTACTAATTTATCAAAATAAAAAAGTGTTCATTTTTACACATCAATAATTTTTCTTGACATTATTGTGTCTACTGATGGTGTGCATGCATATCCAACAAAGATAGATGCAATCTTGGAGTGACCTCAGCCAAAGACTTTGCACGATGTCCAGAGTTTCCATGGCTTGGCTTTTTTCTACCATCGATTCATTAGAAATTTTAGCACACTCCCATAATTGAGTGTCTAAAGGGTTGAGATTTCAAGTGGTCTGAAGAAACGAAAATTAATTTTCAACTGGTAAACAGAATATAACCGAAGTACTAATTTTGGTACTTCCTGATTTTGACTTAGTGTTCGAGGTCAATTGTGATGCATCTGGCATCAGTTTAGGAGGTGTTCTATGTCAGTCTAGCCTCCCAATTGCTTTCTAAAAGCTGTCTGGATTCAAAAAGAATTATTCTACTACGACTTGGAGTTCTACACTATTGTTCAGTTCTTGAAGCATTAGTGTCACTACCTCGTAGCGACGAAGCATTGTACATTAATGGTCAATACAAACTGAGCAGACGGAATGCCAAATAGGTAACTTACTTACAGGAGTTCACCTTTACACTGAGGCACTAAGCTGGAAGTATGAATCGCGTCGCGGATGCCTTTAGTCGTTCTTCTTCATTACTCACCACCCTAAGTACCAGTGTTATAGGCTTTAAAATTTTTCTAGATATGTACGCAGCAGACCCGTCATTCGGAGGAATCTTCCAAGAGATACATGATGGTCACCACCGTGATTTTATTCTGCATAATGGCTATCTATTTCATGGATTGTAGTTATGTGTTCCAGATTGCTCCCTAAGGCAACAGATCATAAGTGAGCTTCATAATGAGGGGTACTTCGGGCGTGATAAGATGTTGGCCTTCATCTTCGTAGATTTTAATTGGCCCAAGTTGACCAGCGATGTGGCCCACTTTGTAGATCGATATTCTGTATGTCAACAGTCTAAGAGGGATCTTACCAATATCGGCTTATACATGCCCTTACAGGTTCCTGAAGCTCTTTGGCTCGATGTCAACATAAATTTTGTATTAGGCCTACCCATACCCAACGAGCTTTAGATTCTATTCTAGTTGTAGTTGATAGGTTTTCAAAGATGATCATTTTATGGCTTACAGGAGGACTATAGCTGCTGTCTGGATTTCCCATCTTTATTTCAAAGAGATCGCGCGTTTGAATGGTGTACCTCGATCCATGATTTTAGACTGTGATACCAAATTTTGTTAGTAATTTCCGAGAGAACTTATGGGAAAGTTGGGAACACAGTTGAACTTTAGCATCGCCTACCATCCAAACAGATAAACAGACTGAGGTGGTGAATCGAAGTCTGAGCAATCTTCTGAGGTATTTAACAAGTACTAAGACAATGCAGTGAGATTTAGCATTACCTTAAGTAGAATTTGCCAATAACAGATCAAGAAACAAGACTACAGGATTGAATCCTTTTGAGATTGTCTATGAGCGAAACCAATCTGGGATTCTGGACTTAGTCCCTATTCCACGTGTGGACCAATTTAACCCTAAAGTAGATGAAATGGCATGAAACTAGCAATTCTGGATAGCAATACCAAGTATAAAACTCCAGTTGGCAAACATCGTCGTCAAGTGCTTTTTGAGATCAGTAATTTTGTCTAGCTTGTTTTAACTAGTGATCGTTTTCTTGTTGAAGAATACAATAAGTTGAAGGATTGAAAGATTAGACTGTGTGAGATACTTCAAGAGATCAAGGACAATGCTTACAAATTGCACCTTCCTAGTCATTTGAAGATATCTAATGTCTTGAACGTGAATCACTTGACTCTCTACTCGGTGGATACTGATAAGGCTACTATGAACTCAACGACGAGTTCTTTTCAATCCGAGAAAACTGATGCAGGACGAACCCAAACCCAACATAACCCCTTGAACTTCAAACGGTCATAACATGATTCGGGAAGCGAAATCAAGCTCTGTCGACGGCCATGCATGTATATTTCAAATATCTACATTTATTATCAGGGAACCCACAACAGCCATCTTTCAAGCCCAACTTCCACCATTTAAACCCTCATCCAATCCACTGAAGTTTTTATTACTATTTTTGGAAATTTTTATTTTCATGATATTTAAGGTATTTTTGATATTCTTGATAATTATAGGTCATAATTTGTCTACAACATCGTCCTGTTTATTCTATTTCAATGCTTGCTAAGAGATTTTCTTTTTTGGAAAGATCTCTTTTTTTTCTTTATAAAATTGAAATTGAGGTCTATATATACGGATTTCTTGCCTTTCTTCGTCTAGGACCTAAACTATATATAAATATATGTTTAACTGTAATTAATCCTCTTTGATAATAGAGTTTTCTATTTTTTTGTAATTTCTCTTCTTGTCTTCTCTTCCAACCTTCCTTCTTGTTAGCTCGCAGGATTAATCGCTATCCTACCAGGCATTGGAAACTGAAGTATTTCTAGAAAACTTCCTCTAAGGATGAGCTATCGGAAAACAATAGACTGATTTAGGGATTACCTCCGGCACATAATGCATGAGCATGTTCTCAATGCCAGACTTTAATGTCACAGATGAGCTTGGGCAGCCACTGCAGGCACCTTGCATCTTTAACTTGACAATTCCAGTGTCTCTGTAAAGAAAACAATAAATAAAAAATCAAATTAGGGTAAATATGCAGAAGTTTGTACGATGAAAAGTAAAGGGGGTAGGTCAGAGAGATACGAATCAAATCCACAATACTCGATATCACCACCATCATCTTGCACTGCAGGACGAATTCGTGTCTCCAACAATTCTTTGATCATTGCAACAATTTCTGAATCATCCTATAAATGTCCTATTTTTAGACGGGCATCATCGCAAACTTTAATATCTAATCCTAATTGCAAATTTGAACTACCCAGACATCAAATTGATTCATATCAAGAATCAAGCTTCAGGAGTTTATAATTGTATCAAATTATACAGCATCTATTTTGAAAATTTTGATATAAAACTGCAGGAACCCTGTGGGAGCTGACCATTAACAAGTCAGCAATCTACATCTAGCAACTAATATATCCTTTTGGGGAAAAGACTTAACATTGTTAATGTTTGAACAATCCATTTAAATTTAAATATATATATAATAAAATGCAAAATTGCAATATTCAAAATTGTCTTTGGCTCATCCTGTAATAACGTCTCTTGAGCTAAATTTTTTTAAACTGCACCCATTCCACTGATTTAGAAATTTAGGTCATCTTATTTAATCAACTTCTCACCCTTTCCTAACATCAAAAATGAATTTTCCAAAATACAATAAGATTCCACCCATAGATTCAAATATTAGGTCATGCCAATCGGCTCGACTCCAATCACGTGTTGACCGAGGTGGGAAGTTCGATCCCATTGAGATCTTAGGGAGAATAAAAATGTCAATCCCATGCCGGCCAGAGCGACAAGCTCGACCACACCGAGGTCTTGGCGATAATAGGAACATCAATAACGTGTCGACCAGGAAAACAAGCTCAATCCCGCTAAGGTCCTGGAACGCTAATCCTACGTCGACCAAGGTAAGAAGCTGGATCCCGCAGAGAACCTAGAGATATTTTTTATAAATTTATTTATTTTAAAAAAATAAATTTTATTTATTTATTATTTTTCATTTCTAACCCTAAATTTAATTTTTTCCCTATTTTTCCTTTTTTATTTTTTTTTCTCCTGGATCCATTAATTTTTTTCCACCGCGGTTGTTAATTTTTTCTTTTTCATAAGTCCACGAGGTAGAGAGAGAGAAAATAAACCTCTACCTCTTTAATAATCGTTAATTTTTTTCTGCTATCTAACTAAGAAAAAAGAGACTTGGTCGGCAGCAATAAAACAAGATACTTTTATTTAAATATAGATGATGATATAATAGGGGACAAAGCCCAATGGCATAGAAGGATCCATATAGCTGACCCCACCTAGTGGGACAAGACTTGGTTGTTGTTGTTGTTGTTGTATCTAACTAAGAAAAAAATTCCTCTTAAATGATAGTTAATTTTTCCCTCCATGTTAAATGATAGTACCCATAAAGAAGTAAAACAAGAAATTGAGTAGGTATTGTTGTCAATAGTTCACTAAAGGACGAAGTAGTAGTGGTTAGAAAGCGGATAGGATTATACCTCTAGATAATAATATAATTAACATATATTCACCCTAAACCCTAAAGAACACTATAAATTCAGAAGTACACTCAATTTCATTGCAATATCTAGCAATGCTGAAAATTTCTACTAGAAAGATTGACTAATAAGCTGGAAACCAGCATCCGAGGTATTTCTGTACCAAACTTCTCAATTCAATTTGTTTCACCAGAAATTTGATTTCCCTTTCTGATCAATCAATAGCTAGGTGAAATTATCTTTGTTCTAATTCAAAAACTAAACCAACTAAAGTTTACATGATAAATCTGTTTAAATTTTTGAGTTCCTCAACTGCAGCAAATATAAAAAATTCTGGAATCATAGTACAATGTACAAGAATACCTCATGTATAGCTGTGTCCGTGGAAGCAAGAACATTTGAATCTAGAAATAGTGGTTTCCCAGATGAATAGAAGTCCATAATTGCTGCAAAGATTTCAGGCTTAAGGAAATCCCATGAAGCTTTTTCTGATTTTGTTACTGTAACAAAATCTGATGCAAAGAAGACTCTTGTAACTCCTAAATTTCCACCAATTAAAATAATTTTAGAATATTGCAATGCTTTCAAGTATCCAGACACCAGAGAAGGAAAAGCATAATAATAAACATAAGCTGAAAGCTATATGTCCAGTATGCAAGGAAATGGAGACTTAAACAAGCAAATTTATCTTTCTAGGATAAGACTGTCTTGTTGACACTACACTACAACCAAACTTCATAAACACTACAAATTTGTGTGAAAGAAAGAAACCATCAGTGGATAATCATCCATGACAATTCAAGAAGAAATAAATTTGTTAAGCAAACAACTCATCCTAGTCTTCCAGATCAACATATCAGAGCAATGCTTGTTCCAACAATTTGGAGTCGACACCCTAGCTCTATGCAAAGGCAATAACACTAGTAATATTGAAATTACATCAACTAGAGTCTTTAAGAGAAACAATATGGATAGCAGGATAGAAGGAAGCTCACTCGAAATCAGATTTCTCCTCCATGAATAGCAACGAACAACCTTATCTCATAAGAAAATGCAAAGAATCTTTAAGAATTGTAACTTTGACGAATGACAAACTAAGAAACTACTAAGGAAGAAAAAAGAGCACCAGAAAAATAAAATGTTTTCACTGAAATAAAGGTCACAAGAACGACCCAAAACTGAAAAAGGAAATGGGAAAAGACAAAGTTAAAGGAAAACCCAAGGTGAGGAACCTGAAAGCCACATGGAACAACACATTGTCCTACTCATGTAAGGAGATGGATCACATGGTCAATATTGACTTTATGGCAATAGATGACAAAGTGACATAGTCTGCACATCTGCAAATGAAAGTCATCCAAGCTCAAGGAACTACAACCTTACAACAGATGATGCAGCGAGTGAAGAAATTTACCTTTAGAAAAAATATATAATACAATTACATGATTATCAAAATCATTATGTAAACTTAGAAGTAAATATCTAGACATGAAGAATTTAGCTGTCGTACTGAAATCTAAATTAGAAAATGCATGGCCAAGAAATGCCTTAGAAATGATTTTGAGAAATTAGAGACTGAAAATCTAAAGATTAAAGGAACAAATGAAAACCCTTAAGGTAGTCTTAGAAAAAATCTTCATTGGCCCAAACAAGTTAAATATGCTAATAGGTAGTCAAATGGCAGGCTATAGAACGGCGAGGTACATTTAGGATATAGTTTAGATTACAAGCTCCTAGAGGACAAATGATAATTAAAAAAGTAACTAGAAAATGCAATTGGCACTAATTATTTAGGGTGCCAAAATTTGTTCTTAACTTTTAACAAACTCTACGATAGTCAGCCATAGTTAAAAAGAATTTAAAATATGTTTATGGTTAACTTGGCATTTAAATTGCATGCTCAAATAGTCAAATTCTAAAAAATTATTTGATTTTTCAAGGAAGAATATTTTTTTTAAATAATATGGCATGTAACAAACTTGTGTTCAAAATTTTATATTTTTCTTAGAATTTATTGCATATTTTTTTAACATTGGGATATATAACTACTTTACTAGCAATCCATCATGATCAACTATTTCAAAGAGTAGTCAACTATTATGTAAAAGCATTTAATTATAGGTTAAGTCCCATGTATTTAGAAACCCCATTTTTTATGTTAACAAAGAGGGAGTAATTATGTTAGAAGACTAAAATTCCACAAAATAGATAGTGATGTAGGTTAAAAAAATTTAGTTTAAGGGAGAGTTGATCTTTAGGAAGAGGCTTGGATAGCCTAGGATAACTTTGTATTTTGTAATTTGGCATTATATATATGTGTGTGTGTGTGTGATGTTTTTCTTATATTATACAACGAATTGTCGAACATCAAAAAGGAGACTGTTAAAACTTTCAGTCCTTAAATTGTTCTGTGTAATCATGGGAGTAGTTATGTTAGAAGACTAAAATTCCACAAAATAGATAGTGATGTAGGTTAAAAAAATTTAGTTTAAGGGAGAGTTGATCTTTAGGAAGAGGCTTGGATAGCCTAGGATAACTTTGTATTTTGTAATTTGGCATTATATATGTGTGTGTGTGTGTAATGTTTTTCTTATATTATACAACGAATTGTCAAACATCAAAAAAGAGACTGTTAAAACTTTCAGTCCTTAAATGGTTCTATGTAATCATGGATTTTGATATTTGAGTAAAGAATTTAAGTTATGTTTGATGTAGGGACTTTGGGTTACACACATGAAGTATCCAATGGCTCAAAGTCCATAGAAGGTAGAAGAAGGGTGATATGAGAAACCCAAGTGACCATAGGATGAGGAGCATTAGAGGCAACTCTGCCTAAGAAGCATAGTACACAAGCAGAGGAAGAAAGATGGCATAGGGAAGGAGCCAAGGAGTTCGGTGCCTCCGAGGGACGAGAAATTTAGCAAAGATTGTCGGAGACACACTACGTAAACAGAGCGAGAAGAATGACATGGGAAGGGAAAGAGAGAACTCGGAGCATCCATCCCTATCTTGAAGGCAAAAGTTCTCATGATGAATGATAGTTGTTGGGGAGACGAGAGTTGAATGAAAATATATCAGACGTAGATAGATTTCAACTTGGATGTAGTTAGAAATTTGATGGGCCAAAGTTAAATTAGCAATCGACTAGGGCAATCAATTAGAGCATTCGATTGAAGGTCAGTCAACTTACAAACTTAATGTGAGTTTTGTTTCTGATTCTGTACTCAACCAAGTGCCTATGATCAATTAACTGATGCAATCAATCGGCTAAAAAAAATTTATATCATGTTTTAATTGTAATCTACTAATTGTTCGATTGCAATCTACAATATTTAGTCAAAATTAATACTAATGATTGATTTTTAGTCAGTTGTTGAACCTTTAGATGAAGCAATCGTCACAATAATGATCAGGAACCATGAGAATCAATTGTATTAATTGGCTGATGGGTGCCACATCAATAAGACTATGTCAAAATTTTATTATGTAGAGGAGGTTTTATAAAAGGATTTATACACCACGAAGACAACACAAATTAATTAATTTGTTATTTTAATTGCTAATTTGTTTAGCCTCATTGTAAAACCTTGAATTCTGTTGTAAGCTTCCAAAATTGTCCATTGACGATCTTGTAAGTTTTTCAACCTATAGCATTTTATTGAAAAGCATTCCAGGAGTGAACCAGTGATGAATCATAGGTTGTGGACTAGAAGTCTAGAGGCTACCGAACCACATAAAATCATTAGTGTCAGTATGTGTGGTATGTGCTTGTTTCATTTACATTTTTCCACTACTAATTGTGTTTTCTGACTTTGTGATAACAACCATTTTTGACATATTATTTTGCTTTTATATGGGACGTTTTAATCCTCTTGTATGCTTAATTATTTATTCATATCATGTTCAACAAGCAAAGGTTTATTTGGAGCTTCATCGCAATTCTTCTATGTTTAGACTATTATTTACTAATATTTGAACGTTATCTTGTAAGAGGATCAAAAGAGAGTGAAATCAGAATCAAAAGAAAAGTTGAAGCTCACTACAAAAGACAACGGTCTCCGGCACGGCTATGTTGGGTGGAAGAACATTCGGAAGCTCTTCACAGCAGCCGACACAGCCTACCCATGCCAATGCGCACGCCCGTGTCACAGGCCGATCCAAGGGAGTGTTTAAGCCAAACTCAAATCTAGGGTTTGGGGAATCTCTCTACAGCGACCCTCCTTCATCCTCCATCAACCCTAGTCACATCCCTTTTTCCATAATGGGAGGAAAGGAGTTCATCTCCACCTCAGGAGAGTCCGCTCCACATCCGAGGAACCTCCGCTCCACCACTTCACCGGCATCTCCACCTCTCATACTCAAATTAGAGAGAAAGAGGATCCATCCCATTTCCAATGGCATTCCTCCGAGCTTAAACGAATTAGGGAGAGCACGGATTCTCCATCACACTTTGGGATTACAGAGCGTGATCCATTCATCGCCACCACTCCGTCAACAGCATCTCTTCATCAGATTAGAAGAAGAGGATCCATTTGAATCCGCATTCACCGTCGGAGGGAGAGATCTCCACCTTATCTTAGTGTTAGCTTAGCTTAATTTTTATACATGCCAAGTGTTTGTTTAAATGCCCCTTACACTTTGTTTACTTTTGTTAATGCATTTCAATTCCTTTAATTACTTGCATGTTTGTTTTATTTAATGCTTTAAGTTCTTGTCATTAATTTGGATGCAATTAGGTTAGAGTGGATTAGGTTTCATTAAATGCTTGTGGCTCCTTTAATTCTCTTGCAATCGTAGTTTAAATTAGATTAGAATATCTTTCATCCATTAGTCTTAGCAACCCAAAATTCAAACCCCCAATTACAACATCAAAAACCCAAAGCAATAAATCGATCCTAAGAATTATCATCCTGCCATTACATTCGTTGGGAGACGACCCAAATCATCCTATGTTACATTAGCATAGAGAGAGTTTGATAATTCAATTGAGTTTGAAATCATGGTATGACAACGCAGTTATCACTTTGCTAATAAAAGAGTAATTTAATTTGCAAACAAGTTATTCGCCCTCTTCCCCTCCAGTGCTCACATCACTTCACTATCATCATGATCCAACTTTTGATAAATTTATTCCTTCAAATTACAAAATTATAGCATGTCCAAACCATCTCACCCTACTCTCCATCTTATCATAAATTGGAATTAAGTTGCCCATGCGGGTTGGCACAGTTGGCTCATGCAAGGGTATTGTTGCCAATAGATCTAGGTCGATTCCTAACGAGTGCGAAATATTTCGCTGGCTGCCCCTTGCATGCGCTGCGTGAAGCCCCCCATGATTTATCTCTCTTCTAGACAATGGGGGCCACCCTGGAGGTGACGGTTTCACCTTTTGCTACGAATAATTTGGAATGTTAAAGGGAAGCAAATGAAAAAATAAGGAAAAAAATAGGACTAACCATCGATGCCAAATAATGATTTAGCAAGTGGTGAAATCATAGCTGCACGAACAGTTGGAAAATCAGAACTTCCAATTTCCATTACTGGTTTTCCTGGATAAAACATGAGGGATAATGGATTTGGTGTTGACTGTGTTTGAATAAACATGCTCCTCCTCTGTCCTGTACAAATAATCATCACAAAAATGAACCATCCATAAATCCGTAAATGGCACCAAATAATTAATTTATAAGAAAAAAATTCATCATTCACAACAGAATCATTACCAATGTGACATGATCATTGCGAGTTCATTATATGCAGGTAATGCACCAAAAGAGAGATCACTGGTAAAAAATTCAATTAAGAAAACCCACAATCCAGCTTGCTACAGCCTGCACATAGATGTAACCTATGAACTCTACCAAAAACAACAGAGATACATTGATTACTTATTTGGTAGAGCTGTCTGATGCATTAAACTCAATTAGCCAAGTTAATACATCTTCCCAACATGAGATAAAAACAAACCCTTTATGCACATAAGTCATAAGCCACGAACTCAACAGACCTTCAAGGTTGAACAGCCTTGTCAATGAACTGCCTATATAATCATATTAAGAAGATGATTTAATCAAAAGCTTAAACCAAGGGATTTTCCGCCATCATATATCTCATATCATATAATACACCTCGATGTGAGAATTTGCTCTAACCCCATCATATATCTTACAATACATCTCCTTGTGTGAATTGGCCTGACCACCCACTAAGAATACTACAGAAGGGAAGCAAAAAAAGAATACTGAGAAATGGCTGGTTCTATTCTGAGGTTTGATTCACAAAATTAAAATGAATTTTATAGAATAAAATCAAAGCATAACTAATGTCTAATTTCCCAAATCCTGTTTGATACCCTTTGTTCAGGGGTAGAAAAATATAAAACTATTTGTCGAAAATAGGATGTTCATTCCATATGTAACGACCCGGCCCCTCGGCCCCTCGGCCCCTTGGCCGCCAGTTGGGCCGCCCAAGGGACCGCCAGTTGGGCCGCCAAGTGGGCCGCCCAAGGGGCCGAGGGGCCGGGTCGTTACAATAAAAAGGCGCCTTTTTATTGTAACGACCCAGCCCCTTGGGCGGCCCAACTGGCGGCCCACTTGGCGGCCCTCGGCCCCTTGGGCGGCGAAATCTCATTTGGCGGCCCCTTTGGCGACCTCTTGGGCGGTCGTTACTCACAAGTACTTCCCACCCCTGGCCAGTGGATTTTTGCCTTTCCCAGGATTCGAACTCTAGACCTCCAGGCCAAGTACTAAAGTTCCTGAATCCTGATACACTTGGTACCAGGATTCATAAACTTTAGTACTTAGCTTGGAGGTCTAGAGTTCGAATCCTGGGGAAGGCAAAAATCCACTGGCCAGGGGTGGAAAGTACTTGTGAGTAACGGCACGGCCAATGGTCGTCGGTTGACGACATAAGGGGTCGCCAAATGGGCCGCCAGTTGGGCCGCCCAAGGGACCGCCAGTTGGGCCGCCAAGTGGGCCGCCCAAGGGGCCGAGGGGCCGGGTCGTTACACCATATGTTAAATCTTGCAGTGAATAAAATAGAACCACCATTCCACCAAAATGATTCCATCTGTTAAACTGAATCAAATTGATCCAGTGCAAGCATTTCACTCAATGCCTCATTTAGCACCCCAGACATACAATACGTGGATTACCACACAAGGAGCATCTTAACAATTAACTAAAAAGAATGCAACAGATAAATTTCAAAACTTATTGAATAACAGAAGGCGAACCATTGTAACAAAGTGTATATCAGTCCTTACACAAAATTGATATCCATAATGTGGCTATCAACAGGGATTCACAGAAAAAATAAATAAATACATAAAAATAATAAGGATCCTCATGAATTTTCTTGGAATAAAAAAGAAAAATTTGTGTCACGCCCTGCATGAGCTGGGTCAGTTGTGAAGCCTAGCTTTGCTTTCTATGCATGAACTACAATAACTTGAGATTAAAAGCTTAGAACATGGATATATAAAAGAGATGTGCATAAATTAATGTTTCAGAGATAATTACAATTTACTATTAATTTTCTTTTCAATTATGTATCAACATACAAAGTCAACTATTATTATCATCTTTTGTCACAAATTAAAATAATTTTTATAATCATTTTCTTTTAAAACAATTCAAACGTACAAAACTATGTGAATTATAGACTCATTAAAATAATGAGTCATACTATGAAACTATGAAAAAGAGTGATAGAAAAACGATTGAGGGAAAAGATCAATCAATATAACCAAAAAATCAATTGGGATACATACCTAAAAGGTCATCTTCCGAAACAACCTATTGAAAACTATATATAAAAAAAAGCAAGTCTTACACATGATATTTATAAAAGTCAAAATACTTATGAGTTATGACAAAATCTCAAGAAAAATTATGTGAGAAATTCTAAACAAGAAAGGTATTAGCATAGCATAAATTTAAACATTTAAGGATATATATGAGAATGTTATGATAAGAGTGAAAAACTTCAGGCGAATTAACCAATGTGTTTCCTATAAAAATAGGATTACATTATTGATCAGCTCTAAGTCCATAATTTTATACTAGTCATGGATGAACTCATTGGACTATGTTGCATCTTCTTTGCATATGACATTGTTTTAGTCGATAAGACACGTGAAGGAGTAAATACTAAACTCAAGTAAAAGAAAAAGATTTTAGACTTAGTAAAGTAAAAACAAAATATATGAAATTTAAATTTTATTATTATAGTCATAGTAAGGCAATTGTTAAGATAGGGACGATAAGTTAACGTAACTAAGAGGTTTAAGTATCCAAGTTCGTTTTTGTAAAAGGATGAAGTCGGGATAATTGAAATGGAGGAGGGTATAAGGTGTTTTTTATAATTGTAAAGTGTTTTTAAAGCTTAAAGGAAAATTTTACAAAACGACAATTAAACCTGCTATGAATATTATACAGAGTTAAACGTTGTGCTATGAATCGAGCATACAAGCAAAAGATGAGAGCTTAAATCCACTTAGTGGGATAAAAGCTTGGTTATTGTTATTATCTTTTAAGTCTCCACTAATAAATTTGTCATTAATAATATATCTCTAATAAATCACTATACAGTGGCTTAGAGTATAATAATGTTAGTTGACGTATGTGTCAAAGCCCTCACTAATGATATACAACACTATAGTGTCCTCATATAAACAAATCATATCTACAAGTTACCACTTGCTACTAAGTCAGGTACTCTAGTAAAAGGTTAGACTCAAATTTTTATTTTATAATATTTCTTTTACTTCACTTAAAATCATTATTATTTCAGTTTAATTCTTTACACCACAATTCTTCTACTCTAGATTAATATTTATCGATTAATCGGAACAAGTAGCCTTAATTACTTAGTGAAAAGGAATGGAATGCCTGCTTTCCTTAGTTTGGTTTATGAAATAAAATTACCATAGAATAACTATTCCTATGTTTGCCTTATAGAATGTGTATATAATAGATAAGGGACGTTTTATGCAATGGACAAGGAATAACTCCAAAAGACCAAAACACTTTGTTTAACAAATTCAACCCGATTAGTTGGTATGCTTGTTAAACACAAACTCATCCCATTTATCTATGCAGTCTAGCCTATTTGTCCTAGTTGTTCCATCGTCCACCTCTGCCTACTCAATTCACCTATTCCCTTTAGAGTGAATCAATCCATCCAATACCTAGATCCATATAGCATGCCTAGCTAATTGTTTCCGCTAAGCATGATCGATCTACCCAACTCTCCCTTTCAAATGAGTGATGCGAACTACCTAATATATTTGGTCTTCTTGGCGAAAATTGATAAACCAAATGATCGAGCAAGCCAAACAAACCAAACAGAAAGTTCAAATCAAACCAACCTTCCTTGTGTAGCTTATTAAAAATATTTATTCCTTAGATAATTAAATAAAGTAAAAAAAGGCATTAAGTATAGTGTCTCTCTAATTTTATAGACTTGGTTGACCTATTATACATGCATGTAGAATGGCAATTGTTGGCTTTAAGTGTTATCGAACATAATGAACTCTTGCCACCATTAGAAACCTAAGTAAGAAGTGGAGGCTATTCTTCAAGAGAACATTAAAGCAATCCTCCTCTAGCTCAACATCAATGCAACAGCAAAGTTAGCATGAAGCAACAAGTTCTGTGAAAAGACAAGACACACAAGAAACACATGATCTATTTGACAATTTTACTAAAGATGAGGTATCATTTTTCAAATGTCAAGTTGCTAATGGTTATTTGACCAATAAAGATTTCAAAAGTGAATGCATGCTACATATGATTAGCTCATTATATAATGTATATATATTATACTACTATAGTTGGCAGATATGTCGTCAACACTAAACTAAGGTTAAAAATATTGAATGACAAAAATGATTTAATCCAACTGAATTATGTTTACAATAGAATAAATATTTGTATATTTTTTGAAAAAAGTTGGTCTCTGGTGTTTTGATAAACAAATCACAAGTTTTGATACAATGGCTTTCATCTTCTTTATTATATTGTTGTTTTCCTTATCTGTTCTTAGTAAATTTCTTCCATATCTAGTTGTTTCTTTTGAAAAAAAAATATATCTTATATTTGCAAATATGTAAGCCTAGGTTCTTTTGACTGAATAAGGAACCTAATTTTTCTACTTCTATTTTATGATGATGACACCTCACAATTTGTCTATAAGCCAATATAAATGTTTTGAACAAATAAGCTCATAGGGGAAAATAGAGTCTCACCACCAAACCCAATCCATGAAGCGAAGCGCCAAGAGTCGTATGGATTTCGTGAAACCGTCCACTGGTTTTGAAGGGAAAGGGGGATTGATGCAGAGGAGACCACACGACGGGAAGAATGGAGATAATATGCGTTCCCTCCTCTTAACAAACTTGAACTTGATTTTTGTGCCCTACCAGCAAGATAGGATCTTGTGAGTAACCTCGTAAATCCCTCCATTTCCTTCTTCGCTTTGCTTCTCCTTACTTGTACAATGACAGGAAACAAAAATCAGAAGTGCGCAAATATTGAAAGCATCACAACTCTTGACTAATAGGATGATATTCATAGTCCAAAAACTCGGCCGTGGCCAGTCAGAGGTTCCCCAATTTCTCGGAGATGGTGCTAGAAGCATGAAGAGAAGTGTGTGGCAAAAGGTGGATTTAAGACAGAATCTGATGAGAAGAAGAGATCTCAAGGATCAATCGGTATCTTGCAAAACCGATCGAAATCAAGTCGGTGATGAGAAACCCACCTGTGAACTTCTTGCGAACATGGAGGAAAATATGCAGAAGAGAAAGAGATGAGAAGAGAGTCGAGGTGGTCGCTAACGGCGGAGGCAGTGGGAGGACGATTAACGTGTCGCCGGAGATGAAGCTGGCGGCTGGGGGAAAAAATTAGAAATGTTGCCCTAGAAAAATTCTAATTTAACTATGTTTTCTCAATATTGAATATTTCAATTAGCCCCGGAATCCGGGATGTTTTCAATATTGTATTTTTTTAATTACCACTCTCAATTGTTTTATTTTCAATTTCATCCCCTAATTTAAAAAAAAAAATCAACTTCCTTGAAATTTTCTAATTCCCCATTTCAACTCCAAACTTTTGTAAAACCTCCTTTCTCGTTTTCTAAATGTAAAACTTTTTAATTTGTCCCAACATTTTCATTTTTTTTCAAAATAATCGATTTTATGTTTACAAAGAATGCCTAGCAATCTTAAATGTCATATTTAAATTTTAAAAAAATCTAAAATTGTGAAAATGCTTTGAATTTTTTTCAAGCAGAATAATCTTATGTGATAAATTTTTGAAGTTCTTTTTTTATAAGGAATAACTCCACCTATGATGATTCAATGATCGATCCCAAGTCAAATAAAGGAAAAAGATTGTATTAGATTGTCAGTCAATATTAAATTATGACAAATACTCTATGAACATATCCATTAAACTATTGTGTTAATGCAACTCGGAAGGAACGTGCAGAGTTCAATTATAACGCCTCAGCAAAGACCACTACAACTCTAGAACTCGGGTGTAGTAGTAAATATATAAGAGTTTGTGTTTATAGGGGTCGACTGTAACATATCGATAAAGACCGCTACATCTCCATGATATAGATTCGAACCTACTATCCAATAGCATTATTATACTTATTCATTTGATACATCCACGTCACTCTTCCCTCCACTGCCCATCTCTCACAGTGCTGGACATCAGATCCCGAACATAAGAGGAGTGTCGTCAGGAACGAAAGGATCGCCACCGTCATTTGCAAACCCTAATCTGAAATCATCTACGATTATGGGTGCATCTCTTACAATGGCACCATCTTCTAGCTCCCAGCAAGCGGCAGCGCAGATCTCATCGTATGCGGCGGTTGTCAAGCCCATATCCCATCGCGTGACCAAGAAAAGTTTTGATGATATTGGATATGATTTCAAGCCGATCATATCATTTATAACAACAAACCTAGAATTTTCTACTCAGAGGAAGAAATCGCAGATATCTCAGTCCCTTATCAATACTCCTTAATTAGAAAATTCACAGGATGGCGCCCCAGTCAGGAGATAATTCTGCAAGCATTTAGAAATCTTGGGTTGTCTAGCTCCTATAACATCCATTTTTTGCGTGCTGGATATATTTTCATACATTTATCCTCAAATGAAGACATGGCTCAGGTTTGGGGTCGAGGTATATGGTTTATCGGGGGTGTTCCACTGAGAATTTTCAAGTGGTCGCCACATTTTTCTTATGAAGTAGAATCGTCAGTAGTTCCAATCTGGATTCAGCTACCGGACTTGCCAATCTATATGTTCAATAAGCGCAGCCTTTTCTCGGTGGCTCGAATTGTGGGAAAGCCTATTAAAGTAGATGAAGGCACAGCAGATGGTTCCAAGCTCGCGATAGCACGTA
Source organism: Boesenbergia rotunda (assembly GCA_024364735.1). Lineage (NCBI taxonomy): Eukaryota > Viridiplantae > Streptophyta > Magnoliopsida > Zingiberales > Zingiberaceae > Boesenbergia > Boesenbergia rotunda. The sequence goes on along the minus strand of JAGFNQ010002632.1, from coordinate 206,684 downwards.
TTTGTGTGGAAATTGACTTGTTAAAACCTAGAGTGGAGGATTTCTGGATTGGTATTGGTGAGGAGAAGAGGCTTCAGAAAGTAATTTATGAAAAGCAGCCAAAGTATTGTATGGATTGTAAACATTTGGGACATGCGGTAGAAGAATGCTATGTAAATGAAAACAAACCAAAACCATTATGGAATTCTGACAAGAATGGATCAAGTCTAGTAGAAGAAGATTTAAGATTGCATTTAAACAGAAGAAAGGAGAATGATATGACTCCGGCATATTTTGGCACTCAAGATGAAGAGATGACTCTAAAACAAACGAGGAAAAAGAAATGGATATAGAAAAACAATATCTCAAATCCCTCTGGTAATATACAAAACGTAAATGGAGATGCTGTTAATCAATTTCAGCCTTTGGCTGGGTTGGAAGAGGAGGATCAAGATGAAATGGGGTTTGCTAATGTTATTGATGGAAATGATAATGGTCTTGAAGGTGAAAACAGAGAGGCATCAAATGTCAATGTGCAGGAAAAAAGGGAAGAAAAAGGTAAATATTTAGAGGTATCAACTTCAGGGGAAAGTGAGCAGGTGCCAAGCAAAATGTGCAAAGTAAGAAACAAACAGTGACTATTAGCAATCTACAGGTTGGAGGGGTAGACAATGGTACAGATAAGCAGCAATATGTTCTACCTTTGGCAAAAGAATCTATGGCAGCAGGACAGCAAACAGAAGATGGAAATGTTTTGACAGTTGAAATGTCTCAGCTTGTATTTCCTTATGGGCCTTTGCAGACAGAGAACAATCCAATGGATGATTTGGATAAGGAGGAAGATGAGAGTCTTTGGGGGGAACAAGAAGAACCAAATGAGCCTGAATTTTCAAAATCTTTTGAGGAAGAGGAAGATTCGGACAGTATGAATGAATTGCATCTACAAAGGAGATTATCTTGTGATTTGGCTACTAGTCCAAGTAAGAGGAAGAGGCAAGGGATTGTGGATGTGGTTATGGTGAATCAAAGAACTGCCAGAAGCAAAGTTGTGCCGAGAGGACAAGGAAAGTTTAAAGCAACAAAACCTCCCAAAGCTCTGGATGTTTCAGACAATTTAAATGTGAAAGAATCTGAACAATTGCCAGGGGTTTCAGCAGGCTTTATAAGTACAAGCAAAGGTAAACAGACTCTTAACTCTGTCTATGTGCCAGCAGAAGACCGAAGGGTAACCAGGAGCAAAGCTCAAGTATAGAAAGCCACTTCCTCATCACATTTTTAAATGGCAGGTATGATATGGAATATAAGAGGGTTGGGTAATCCTGCATCTTTGCGCAGAGTTCATTTCTTAAGGAAATTTCACCACCTGAATTTCTTAGGTATTCTTGAGCCTTTTGTTGAGCTAGATGAAGCTTTTATTACCAGACGTTTAGGTTTTGAAACTGCTATTTCTAATTGTTCTGGTAAAATTTGGTTTATGTCTGATGCTAATACTAAATGTGTAGTTCTACTTGATCATGATCAGTTTTTACATATGGAAATCTACTCCTCTACTTTTCCTATCAAAATGTTAATAACTGTTGTCTACGTCAAGTGCAATCAAGTGGAGAGAGCAATCCTTTGGGAGAAAATATTAAAAATTAGACCGGATGGTAATGATTTCTGGCTTGTAGGAGGTGATTTTAATGTTATCTCTAACTCAAATGAGCACTCTAAAGGTTTTCTTTCTAAGCTGGGGCTGGTACAAGATTTCAGTGATTTTCAGTTGATAGCTGGGCTGTTGGATGCTGGTTTTGTTGGTGATAGATTTACATGGATGAATAATAAAATTTGGAAGCGTCTGGACAGAGTTCTTATATCTTCTTCCTAGAATGCTCATGAATTATCAGTGCGTGTAGAGCATCTAAGTTGGGCTTGTTCAGATCATTGCCCTCTTCTTATTACATTTCCGGAATTTTCAAAACCAGTTGCCTCATTTAGATTCCAGAACATGTGGATTAAATATCACAATTTTTTGCAAACGGTTAGGCTCAATTGGTTGCTTCCGATTGCTAGTCATGGGCTGAAGAAATTGCAATTCAAATTAAAAAGACTTAAGGAGCACTTGAAGTGGTGGAATTGGGAAGTTTTTGGTGATATACATGATAATATAATGAAAGCAGAAGAAGGTTTTGCGACAGCAGAAAGAGCCTTTGATTTAAACCCTTCGGAAGTCAATAAAATTGACAGAGCTCAAAAACAAGATGTGATATTCAAAACTTTAAATATGGAAGAAATTTTTTGGAAATAAAGAGCTGCTGTGAAGTGGGCAGTGGAGGGTGAAAGGAATACAAAATTCTTTCATGGTCTAATTCAAAAAAGAAGAATGGTAAACAGGATTTTCCGAATATGGAAAGAGGGAGTTTGTTTAGATAAACCAGAGCAAATATACTCCTCAGCAGCAGTTTTTTTTAGAAGCTATTAACTGGAGAGGATTATAATTGTCACGGTGTTAATTTTGATCATATCCCAGCATTAGTTGATTTTGTTGATAATGCTGGCCTTATTGCATCTCCAGACATGGAAGAGATAAGACAAATTATATGGGGTATGTCAAAGAACAGTGCTGCGGGTCCAGATGGATTTTCAGCAGAATTTTATATGGCTTGTTGGGAAATTATTAAAGAGGATATTCATGAAGCAGTTCTAGACTTCTTTCAAGGCAGTTCAATGCCAAAAGGTATGGCGGCTACTACAATTGTGCTAATTCCCAAGGTGGATAATACGCAACAATGGAAAGATTTTAGGCCTATTAGCATATGTAATGTTTCAAACAAAATAATTTCCAATTTACTATCTACAAGGATGAGTCTTATTATGGATAAAATTATTTCACCTTCACAGAGTGGTTTTGTATCAAGTAGATTAATTTCAGATAATATCTTGCTGGCACAGGAGTTTAATCATAAGTTGAACTATCATGTGAGAGGTGACAACTTAATTCTAAAATTAGATATGGCAAAACCGTTTGACAGAGTTCAATGTGTAGGACCGGTGCCGTCATAGAGGGGGGGTGAATATCGACCGTTAAAATTCTTCAGAAACTTTCATAAAACTTTCGTTCGTACTGGACTCAGAGTGTTAGTGCAGCAGAAAATAAAAATAGAAAGAACATAAGGACACAGCGGGATTTATTTACTTGGTTCCCAACCCCCCAGGGTCAGTACGTCCAAGGCCTATGTACTCAGCGTGAGTCCACTATTGGTCTCCTTTCCAAAATTTTTGGAGGCGGAGAAAACCCGTCTTACAGTGTATAAGTACAAACAAAAGTGTAGCAAAGTAAGTACAGAATATTAAATGCAAACCGAACAACTAGGGTTTGAAACTCGACCGATCTGGACCTCCGAAGTGCCGCGCACTTCCTCTTAGAGCCTCCTGGTCGTAGAGCCTCGTCATTAGCACGTTGTCGTCGGTCAGAATGCTCAGAATCACTCACAGCAGTTGTGTTTGAAGCAGAGGAGTCGAAGCCCCTTATATAGGCTTCATACGGGCGCCCGATACGTTGGGGGTGCCCCTATAAACTCGGTCAAACCTTATCCCCGCGCCGACCTCGTCGTGGCTGATAAAACCTCTGACCAGGGCGCCCCAGACCTCCTGGGCGCCTGCGTGAAGGCTTATCTATGTTTCAAACTCGAAACAGCAAATACAGCTTTCAACTTGGGCGCCCCGGACCTCCCGGGCGCCCTACTTGAAGCCTATTCTGCTTACCACACGAAACTGCCACTTTTCTTCTTTAGCTTGGGCGCCCCCATCATACTGGGCGCCTGGCTTCAATGTCTTAGCCCAAAAACTGGGTTTTAGGCTTTGCTCTGGGCGCCCCCATCAGTGGGGGAGCCCGGGTTGGTTGCTTTCCAACATTCCGCCAGCTTTGTCTCCGGTTCTTGATACCTGCAAGATACACAAACACAAAGTACATATACATACAATATTAGTCTTATGGACTTGGTTCGGACTTCGGATTTCCACGAAATCCTAGGTCGAACTAACGCAAGTTCCCACCCCCGAGAACGCGTCTTTCACCTACTCCTCTTAGGAGACGGTTGCCACCCAGTCCTTCGGGTGGACTTTTGCTTAGCTTCCGATACTTCCGGACCTTAAGACGCCCGAGCCCTGACCCGTCTCTACTTCTGTCCTTAGTCATCGCTCAGCTAAGTTGCTCAGTCCCTCGGACCAAGACTTCGTGCCCAAACCCTAAGTCCAGGACTTCGGTGCCCAACCCTTGGCCAGATCTTCTTGCCCAATTCCTTGAACCGGGTCTTCGGTGCCCAACCCTTGGCCAGGTCTTCTTGCCCAGTCCTCGACCAGGACTTAGTGCCCACCTTCCGAGCAGGTCTTCGGTGCCCAGCCTTTTGCCAGGACTTAGTGCCCAATCCTCGACCAGGACTTCGTGCCCACCTTCCGAGCAGGTCTTAGTGCCCAGCTTTACTCACCAGGTCTTAGTGCCTAGGTTAACTAGGACTTTTCTTCCACTTTGGTTACTCCTCTTTTGCTCACCCTCCCTTGTTCTATGTATCACTGACTTAAGTATATTGTCAAACATTAAAACACTTGGAGGAGGACATCACTGATACAACTTGCACCAACAATCTCCTCCTTTTTGATGTTTGACAATATCTTAAGTTAGATTGGTTGAAAGGGCTAACTTACTGTCCTTGGGATAGAAAACAAAAAAATGATATAAGTTTTGAAACTACATTTTTTATCTTTGGGAGAAAAAATTTTCTAACTTAAGCGCACCTCTCCCCCTTTGTCATACATCAAAAATCACCAGAAATACTTGCGCCAACAATGAGAACATTTGGTTCTTTTTGAAAATACTTAGTATAAGTTTTTGAAAACATAGTATAAAACTAAGTACTTGAACTCAGAAAACTTAACCAATATTATTTTTTTTTGAAAATACCGTATTTTGGAAAGAATACTATGAGTTTTGAGAGGTATAAATACTTTGAAAAATGATCTTTGAAACATGCAAGTATTTTTTGAAAAACTAGATTGATCCTTTTTGGAAGATCTAAGTACTTTTGAAACATATTATGCAATTTTTGACAATCTAAGTATTTAAAAAAATTATTATGCATTTTGACATGCTGATCTACGTCCCTCTTCATACCGAGCCACCAAAATCTCGTTTTCAGATCTTGATACATCTTGGTAGATCCCGGGTGCATAGAATAAGGGGTTCCGTGAGCCTCCTCTAGTATCTTCTTGCGTAGCTCCGGATCATTAGGGATACATAGACGGTCCCTAAGGTATACTATTCCGTTATCGGCGATATGAAAACCCTCGCCTTTTCCTTCTAGAATATCCTGCTTGATCTTTTGAAGGCTTGGATCATCATTCTGCTTGTCTAATATGTCGTCGAATAATGCCGGTACGATTTCCATGGTCTAAAGTCATCCGGAAATAATCTCGATTCCGTAGTTCATAATTTCTTTTTCCAGCGGTCGAGATAATACTGATAAGGACATCAAGGCGGCACTGGACTTCCTGCTGAGTGCATCGGCCACTTTGTTCACCTTGCCTGTATGATAAAAGATCTCGCAGTCATAGTCCTTTACCAGTTCGAGCCATTTGCGTTGTCGCATGTTAAGGTCCTTCTGAGTGAAGAAATATCGCAGACTCTGGTGATCTGTATATATCTTGCACTGTGCTCCATATAGATAGTGTCTCCATATCTTCAGAGCAAAGACCATGACTGCTAACTCTAAATCATGAGTGGGATAGTTCCTTTCATGTTCTTTAAGTTGCCTAGAGGCATAGGCAATAACTTTACCACTCTGCATAAGTACAGCTCCGAGTCCTAGTTTGGAGGCATCGTTGTACATGTCGAAGCTCTTGTCATCTTCGGGAAGAGTAAGAATTGGAGCACTTGTAAGTCTCCTTTTCAGCTCCAAGAAACTCCTCTCGCATTCTCCTGTCCATACATATTTCTGGTTCTTCCTGGTGAGGACCGTCATAGGTGCTGCGATTCTGGAGAAGTCTTCCACGAACTTCCGGTAATAGCCCGCTAGTCCGAGAAAACTCCTGACTTCGCTAGCATTCTTCGGCCTATTCCAGTTACTCACGGCCTCAATTTTCTTCGGATCCACCATGACTCCGTCCTTGCAAATAATATGACCTAGAAAAGCCACTTGATCGAGCCAAAATTTGCATTTGGAGAACTTGGCATATAACTTCTTTTCCCGAAGGAGCTGTAATACCATCTCCAGGTGTTCAGCGTGCTCTTCTCGATTTCTCGAATAGATGAGGATATCGTCGATGAAGACGATCACAAACTTGTCAAGAAATGCCGAGAATACCCGATTCATCAGGTCCATAAACATAGCGGGAGAATTAGTTACTCCGAAGGGCATGACGACGAATTCAAAGTGTCCGTATCTAGTCCGGAAAGCCGTCTTCGGAATATCGTCTGGTTTCACTTTAACTTGATGGTAACCGGATCTAAGATCGATCTTCGAAAAGACGGTAGCTCCCTTCAGTTGGTCGAACAGGTCATCGATCCTTGGGAGGGGATACCTGTTCTTAATCGTCACATTATTTAGAGATCGATAATCTATGCACATGCCCATAGTTCCATCCTTCTTTTTCACGAACAGTACCGGAGCTCCCCATGGAGAGTGACTCGGGCGAATAAAACCCTTGTCGAGTAACTCCTGCAACTGTCCTTGAAGCTCCTTCAATTCAGCTGGCGCCATACGGTAAGGTGCCTTGGAGATCGGATTAGTGCCAGGAATCAATTCGATCTCAAATTCGATTTCTCTGTCCGGGGCCAATCCTGGTAGATCGTCTGGGAATACCTCCGGATAATCGCATACCACTCTGACATCCCTTAGTTTCTAATCCTTTGTTTGAGCGGTGCTGACCACATATGCTAGAAAACCAGTGTATCCTTTCGCTAGCATCTTCTGCGCCTTTAGAGCCGATAAGAATTTCCCGGTTCTCTTCCTTGGCTCTCCGATGAATTCAAACATAGGTTCCACCTCGGGCTGGAAGACCACTTTTCACTTACGACACTCGATAGTAGCACCGTATTTGCTCAGAAAATTCATACCCAGTATTGCATCATAATCTTGCATGTCGAGTACTATCAGGTCGCAATAGAGATCTCTTTCTGCGATTCTGATTGGTGCTGCACGCAACACGTGGGTGGATGCCATTGTCTCTCCCGAAGGCAGGGTTGTTAGAAATTTACAGTCTAGAATTTGTAGAGGTATGTCTATCTTCTTAGAGTAAGGCATGGAAATAAATGCAGTAGCATGTTGACTGTAAATAAAGATCTGACCTGTAACAACCGTTGAAACATTCGCTGCGTCCTCCTTGGTAAGTGAGAAAACCCTGGCGTTCGTCATAACTGGCGGGGCTTCCAATCTGCCTTGACTTATCTGAGGACCTTCCAGTACAGCTTGCATATAATGCAGTTGGGCAGGGGCACCCTGGTGCTGGATCAGCTGCTGAGGTGGCGCTTGAGGTTTGTTAGGACAGTCGATGGCCCTGTGTCCTTCCAACCGCAGGTGTAGCATTTATTTGTACCTCTGTGACATTCTCCAAGATGCGCATTTCCACATTTCGCGCACGGGTGGTACTTGGGCTTCTTTTTCGCTGGACCGCCTTTAGGATTGTTCCATTTCTTTTTGTCGTTGTGGTTCCCTTTCCAGCTGGTGTCCGTGTGTTGACCTCCTGAGTTGGCTTGGTTCTTTTTCTCTGTAGGCATCTCCTTCTGCTGATTAATATTGCTCAGATAGTGCTCGGTAATCAAGGCGCTACTGAACAGCTCCTCTGCGGTCTGCGGTCGGTTAACTCCGCCGGCCACGTTCAGAGCTATCTCAGGCCGCAACATTTTCAGCATCAGGCGGACCTTTTCTTTCTCCGTCTTAACCAACTCGGGACATAGGCGAGCTAGCCTGTTGAATCTCTTGACAGCTTCACTGACTGACAGATCGCCTTGACGGAATTCTGTAAACTCGTCGTAGTGTTTGTTGGTGACCCGCATGTGGAAGAACTCCTCGTAAAATTCGGATTCGAAGTCCGTCCATTTCATCTGGTTCACGGGTCTCTTGGCCTTGACCCTTTCCCACCACATTCTGGCATCGCCAGAAAGGCATAATGACGCACACTTGACCTTCTCATGCTCCGGCCAGTCCAGCAACTCCATAGTACTCTCTACCATCTTGAGCCAGGCCTGAGCATCCCGCGGTTCGCAAGCACCCGTAAAAGTTTCCGGCTTCAATCTCTGCCACTGGATTAAGTAAGCTTCCGGTAGCATTCCGGTGGCAGGGCCTGTCGGGGGTGCTGGCAGAGTCAGAGGCACTACAGGTGTCACCGTCTGGTTCACAGATGGGACGGTAGTATTTGCTTGCTGATCCATCAAGGTGTTGATGATCTGCTGCTGCTCGGTGAGTTGACGCTGGAGTTCTGTCACTAGGTGCGTTAGGTCAGGCTGAGGTACGGTATCATTAATTCTAGTACTTCTTCTAGCCATGCTGTTTTCATATTAAAACAATAAGCTAGTATAAGATCATTTATCATTTTCATGTACATACATGCATTTGTATCATTTTTCATTATAAGGTAAGGTAAGGTACTACCCTAAGTTTCCATTCCCAGGTAAAAACATGATTCCATAATTTCTTATTTATATACTTAGTCATAAGCATTCCTTATCGTTCTAGAACCATATATGGTATCACATCTACTTGTATGGTGAGTCTAGAAACATTCCTATCATAAGCAAACATAAAGCAACCATACTTAAATTATGTAAGGTAAGTTCTTACTTGGAAGCGGCAGGATGCAGACTTGATGTGTGTGTAGTGAGATGGCAAACTGCTCTGATACCAAGCTGTAACGCCCGCCCCTTACGTGAGCGACGCGTTACTTTTTTTTTTCTTTCGTATATTATTGCATATGAAACGTAAATATAGCAGCGGAAATAATACTAAATCATGAACATATGCAATTAGATAAATTTCTTTTTAACTAAACTACTTTAAGCATGTGAATCATAGCATATCATATCTATCAAGAGAGTATATAGTTCTACATTAAGCATGCATATCATAAAGAACTTCAACTCCAACAAGTAGTAAGTGAAAACATAAGGACTAATACATGCAGTTCATAAGTAGCAACATTAAGTCCATGAGAAATAAGTTTATAAGTAAGAGTAAAGACAACAGTAGGATCGTTCTGCCAAGTCACTGCCACACACACACACACATGCCCTCCTGTTGCTTCCCTTCTTTAGAAACCTCTAGTTTGATCTGCAACATAAGAAGGTAGACTATAAGCATAAAATGCTTAGTAAGCTCCTTGCTTACTTATAAAATCTGTACATCACATATAAGTAGAAATTCACATCATTTGACATAAATATATAACATGAATAAATACTTAAAGTGTCTGAAGCACATAAGCATAAACACTTAACATTTGCATAATCTTAAAAACATAATCATGTGCATAAACATTAGACATGCAATATCATTAAACATAAACATGTGCATAAACATTAAACATAGCGTATGCAATATCATTAATCATGAACATGTGCATAAATATTAAACATAGCATATGCAATATCATTAAACATAAACATGTGCATAGACATTAAACATGGCATATGCAAAATCATTAAACATAAACATGTGCATAAACATTAAGGATGCTCTTTTGAAAATATATATACTATAATACTTGAATATCAACATATCATCATCATTGGGATCCCTGGCTTGTACCACACCTTAAGGACAGCTACGGTAGTCCCAGAACCGAGGACAGCTACGGTAGTCCCAGAACCGAGGCTTTCATAAGCAGCACATCCCTGTTGGACAACTACGGTAGTCCCAGAACCGTGGACAGCTATGGTAGTCCAAAACCGGGGCCTTGCTTAGGAGCCCATCCCTTGGACCTTTTTTAAGATCCGGTACAAGCCAAATACATAAAGTAAAATAGCATACATGAGTCCTTTTCTTTCCATAGCAATTTCTCTTTAGCATAGCGTTCATCATTTCTTTTCTTTTCTTAGAAATTATTCTTTAGACATTCTTTTATTCATAATGTCATACATGTCATGGGTATACATTCAAAGCATAAATATCATCATAACTTTCTAGCATGAACATGGCATGGAGAAAACATAATTTCATTGTAAGGAAATTCATAACATGCCAACTTATGGTTCATGATTCATAAAACACATAATGTTCAATTTAAGACTAAGGATAATACACTTAGGGAACTTGTTCCATTTTTCTTTTCATCTATCATGGCATAATGAAACCTGGATACCTTTAATTCAAACCTAATTCAATATATACTCTATTGGTCAAAACATTTAGATAGGGTTATCATGGCATAAAACACACCACAACCTCACACAACTCATACAACATGCATACATTGAGTATCCTACTACAAACGAGCATTATCAAGTGAGGTAGTGACCTTAACCCATCCTAAAACCCAATTTAAGAAACTGATCAGAAATTTTTAAGGTTTATATCAACATGAAAATGACAAAAATAAGAGCAATTGGTTCATACAACATACATATAATACATATTCTAACACTAGGAAGCATTAGTAAGTGTAGGACCGGTGCCGTCGATAGAGGGGGGGGTGAATATCGACCGTGAAACTTATTCGCGGAAACTTCGTAGAAAACTTTAGTTCATTCTGGACTCAGGGTTAGTAGCAGTGGAAAACAAACAGAACGAATAAAACAATAATACAAGGACACAGCGGGATTATTTACTTGGTTCCTGACCCCCCAGGGTCAGTACGTCCAAGGCCTATGTACTCGGCGTGAGTCCACTATTGGTCTCCTTTCCGGAATTTCCGGAGGTGGAGAAACCCGACTTACAGTGCGATATTACAATCAAAATATAATGAAATTTAAGTGCGGTAATTAACAAAATGCAAACCAACAAAAATCTGAAACTCGGCCGATCTGGATCTCCGAAGTGCCGCGCACTTCCTCCTGGAGCCTCCCGGTCATAGAGCCTCGTCTTTAGCGCGTTGTCGTCGGTTGAAATGATCATAATGGCTCTGGAATGTTGTGTCTGAAGCAGAGGGGTCGAAGCCCCTTATATAGGCCTCCTGGGGCGCCCTGGACGCTAGGGGCGCCCCGATAAACCCGGTCAAACTTTATCCTTGCACCGACCTCGCCGCAGCTGATAAAACCTTTGACCAGGGCGCCCCGGACGCTCAGGGCGCCCTCATGATGGCTTATCTGTGTTTTGGGTTCGAAACTGCAAATACAGCTTTGAACCAGGGCGCCTCGGACGCTCAGGGCGCCCTGCTTGACACCTGTTTTGCCTGCTTCACCTAACTGCTATTTTTACCTTTGGCTCAGGGCGCCCTGGCTGTTCAGGGCGCCCTGGTTGGTGAGGGCGCCCTCCTTGATGGGGGCGCCCTCCTTAAAGCCTTCAAATGGGTTTTTGAGCTTGCTTTGTCTCCGGTTCTTGTTACCTGCAAGATACACAAACACAAAGCATATATACATATAATATTAGGCTTAAGGACTTAGTTCGGACTTCGGATTTGCATGAAACCCTAGGTCGAACCGGCACGAGTTCCTATCCCCGAGAACTCGCCCTTCACCTACTCCTTTCAGGAGACGGTTGCCACCCAGCCCTTCGGGTGGACTTTTACTTAGCTTCCGATTACTCCGGATCTCGAGACGCCCAAACCCTGACCCGTCTCTACTCCTGTCCTTAGTCATCGCTCAGCTAAGTTGCTTAGTCCCTCGGACCAAGTCTTCATTTCCTAGCAGTCCATCGCCAGGTGCCTAGCAGCCCTTCGCTAGGTCTTTGTTACCAAGCGGTCCTTCGCCTGGTGCCTAGCAATCCTTCGCTAGGTCTTCTATGCCTAGCAGCCCTTCGCTAGGTGCCTAGCAGCCCTTCGCTAGGTCTTCTATGCCTAGTAGTCCTTCACTAGGTGCCTAGCAGTCCTTCGCTAGGTCTTAGGGTTACGATACCTAGCAGCCCTTCGCTAGGTGCCTAGCAGCCCTTCGCTAGGTCTTGAGGTTTCGATACCTAGCAACCCTTCGCTAGGTGCCCAGCAGCCCTTTGCTGGGACTTAGAGTTTCAATGCCTAGATTAACTAGGACTTTTCTTCAACTAAGGTGACTTCTCTCTTACTCCCCCTTGTCTATTTAGTATATCACTGACTTAAGTATATTGTCAAATATTAAAACACTTAAAGCGGAATATCATTGATGCAACTTGTACCAACAATCTCCCCCTTTTTGATGTTTGACAATAACTTAAGTTAGATTGGTTTAAGGGGCTAACTTACTATCCTTGGGGTAAAAATGAAAAAGATAAATAATGATATAAATTTTGAAACTACATTTTTGATCTTTGGGGAAAATTTCTAACTTAAGCACACATCTCTCCCCCTTTGTCATACATCAAAAAATAAAATACTTGCACCAACATTAAAAACCTTTGGTTCCTTTTGAAAATACTTAGTGCAAAAATTTTTGAAAGCATTTTATTTTGAATAATATATTGCAAAAATTATGTAATTTTTTGAAAAATATAAGTACCTTTGAAAATATATTGAATTTTTGAATAAGTAAGTACTTTTGGAAAATGCATAACTTTTGAAAGAATGTTATTTTGGAAAATATAAATACTCTTGGCAAAGATGAGACTTTGAAAATACAAGTAATTTTTGAAGCATCATATTTTACTTGACTAGGATTCTTTTCCAGTCTGACACAATCCTAGGAAACCTTGTTAACTACAAGGACAATTTCCTAAGTGTCCTGGAAATTTTTCAAACTCAAGTAAATATTAACAGAATTTTAAAAAAATGATAATACTTTTGAAAATATATGCTAGTGCAATTAGAAAAATGTGTGAACTTTTGAAGACTCAATATTTTACTTGACTTGGTTTATTTTCCAGTCTGACACTATCCTGGGAAACCTTGTTGATTACAAGGACATTTTCCTAAGTGTCCTGGACATTCTCCAATGCAAGTAAACATTATTTCAAAAATAAGTTCATAAGTCACACAAATTTTAACAAATAGAATAATAGTATTTGAAAGACTTAGATTTTGAAAATATGAAAACATGTTATTAAAATAAGTCTTTTAATTTAACCTCCCCCTAAACTTGACTCAGTCCTGGGAAGCTTGTTGACCACAAGTACTCTTCCTCTGAGTCTTAAGGTTTGATTCAGATTAAGAAGAATTATTTAAGAAAAATGGATAATTAAAAAACTTTTTATGAAATTCTTCTTTTGACTCTGACTCCCCCTAAATTTGGCACGTCCCAGGAGTCCTTGAAGATCATAAAGTAGACCTTTCCTCTGTGTCTTTAGGGTTTATCAAGGTCAAAGAACCGATAATTTTTAAGTAGATAAATTTTGAAGTCACAATTTGGAAAGAAGATAATTTTGAAAACATATGTAATGCAAATTAAGGTGAATTTTTTTTTTAAACAAAACACTCCCCCTGCATCCAACACCGTTTGACTCTATCTAAGTGCCTTAAGGAACTTTAGTATTATCCTAAGAGGCTTGTGTCTAATTGCGTGAGTCAAACAAGTTTTGAAAAGATATAATTTTGAAAAACATATAATATGTATATTCAACCAGACAAACATGAATTCCATAAAAACATTATTATGTTGAAGCACTATTTTGAAAATATATTTTTAGAAAAATATTCTAATGATTTTGAAAAACAATTTTGAAAAACATTTTTCAATTTATTAGTCCTTAACATCTCACCCATTTTAGATGTATCAATACAACAAGCATGATTGCTTTATAAGTGTATTGTGAGATGCTTGAATCATTTTTAATTTATTTTTCAATTCTAAGATTTAATTGAAGCTTGTGTTAGATTTGAATTTGACAAGAAGTAACTTGAATTTGAGTTTCAAAAATTGGCTTCCAGGTCTTGGCGAGGCACTAGGCCTTCTTTGGCCGTAGCCTTATGGGATCATCCACCCTTTCCTTGACAAAGCCTTTTAATGAAATTTCATTTTCAAAATCACTTTTTGTAAAATTCTGGTCTAACTAGTTTGGGTCTTGGATCGGTAGCTTCGGCTAGTTCTGCCAAGATGGCTTCCCTAACGTACTATCATCTCACCGCCACCCAATACTAGGTTGATCAAGTTTCAATTAATCATTTTCCTATAGCCGTTCTAATATATGCATAAAATTTAAATATGAATGACATGTCATATATTTTAAAAGAATAGCAAATGCATGTCATGGCAGTTATGCACGAGTCAAACAAGTCAAATAATTTTATTTAAGTTTCTAAAATGTATCAAATTCCCGATTTGATACTTGTCGAGTGAACCTGCGAATATGTCAACCCACTTTGACATATTTAATGTTATTAATTTTAATTATTACACTTTGGGTAAAATTTTATTTTAGTTTGAGTTTAAGTTATTTAAGATTTTAGTTGGATTCAGGTTAATTACGAATTGATTGAGGTTGAATTAATTAGAAATTAATTGATTAGGATTAAACTTAAATTAAGTGAAGTTTGAATTTGGATTCAACTTAATTTTACTTTGAATTTAATTTGAATTAAATTGATTTAATTTGTATTTAATTAAGATTTAATTTGAATTTAATTAACATTTAATTTGAATTTAATTAAGATTTAATTTGTATTTAATTAAGATTTAATTTGTATTTAATTAAGAATTAATTGGAATTTAATTAAGATTTAATTTGAATTTAATTAAGATTTAATTTGAATTTAATTTGTATTTAATTAAGATTTAATTTGTATTTAATTAAGATTTAATTTGAATTTAATTAAGATTTAATTTGTATTTAATTAAGATTTAATTTGTATTTAATTAAGATTTAATTTGAATTTAATTAACATTTAATTTGAATTTAATTAAGATTTAATTTGAATTTAATTAAGATTTAATTTGTATTTAATTAAGATTTAATTTGAATTTAATTAAGATTTAATTTGTATTTATTCGAATTATATGAATTAATTCGAATTAAGTTATAATGATTAATTAATAATTGTGGGTTTAAATTTATCATTTTCATTATTTCAAAAATTTCTTCTTCATTCTTATCTTTCTTTTCAAGTTTTTCTAATAATTTTGATTTATTTGAATTTTTGTAATTTTTATTGATTATGACCTTTATCTTAGAAAATGCTATCTCTTCCTCAAGATTAAAATTTTCAATATCCTCACAGTAGGTGGAGTAATTTGGGCCATTAATTAAGGTTTCAGGATTATCTAAGGGGATAATTAAATTATTATTTACGGAGATATCATCTTCAGAATTATCCTTATAATTACCTTTAGAATTATCTTTAAGATTTTCAGTATTAATTTCAGATTTATCCTTAAGATATTCAAATTTGAATTTGGATTTATCCTTAGGATTTTCAAATTTGAATTCCGAATTATCCTTAGGATTTTCAAATTTGAATTCGGAATTATCCTTAGGATTTTCAAATTTGAATTCCGAATTATCCTTAGGATTAATTTTGTCTGAATTAAAATTATCAGAACTAATTTTATCAGATAAATTATCAGAATCAGATAAATTATCAGAATTAATAGCTTCAAAATTAATATTTTCAAAATTAATATTATCAGAATTAATATTATCAGAATTCATATTTTCAGAATTAATATTATCAGAATTAATATTTTCAGAATTAATATTTGAAATTTCTGAATTGATATTCTGAATTAAACAATTTATTTCTGATATTTTAGTTGTATTCACATTTTATAATTTATCATGCAAAAAATTTAATCTACTATGCAGTAAATTTAATTTTTCAGAAAAATTAACTGAATTATCTAAGGACAGTGCAGGAAATTGTAAAACTTTTGGAACATAAATCTTACGTACCTTCGCCGGGCATTTATTTTTGTAATGCCCGTATTTTTCGCACTTGAAGCATTGTACGTGACTTTTGTTCCTCCGGTTTCCTGGCGCTGGTACCTCCTTTGCCGCCGGTGACGAACGATTCTTACGAGTAGGGCACTGATTTTTGTAGTGCCCTCTCTCCCTGCATGTGAAGCATGTAATATGAAATTTAAAAATAGACATTTAAATAAAATATACCTGATTCACCCAAGGCTCCCCCTCAACTCCTGGCGCTGTTGCTCCGTTGGCGGTTAGTCCGGTGAAGAGCGGCTCGGCTCTGATACCAATTGTAGGACCGGTGCCGTCGATAGAGGGGGGGTGAATATCGACCGTGAAACTTATTCGCGGAAACTTCGTAGAAAACTTTAGTTCGTTCTGGACTCAGGGTTAGAAGCAGCGGAAAACAAATAGAACGAATAAAACAATAATACAAGGACACAGCGGGATTATTTACTTGGTTCCCGACCCCCCAGGGTCAGTACGTCCAAGGCCTATGTACTCGGCGTGAGTCCACTATTGGTCTCCTTTCCGGAATTTCCGGAGGCGGAGAAACCCGACTTACAGTGCGATATTACAATCAAAATATAATGAAATTTAAGTGCGATAATTAACAAAATGCAAACCAACAAAAATCTGAAACTCGGCCGATCTGGATCTCCGAAGTGCCGCGCACTTCCTCCTAGAGCCTCCCGGTCGTAGAGCCTCGTCTTTAGCGCGTTGTCGTCGGTCGGAATGATCAGAATGGCTCTGGAATGTTGTGTCTGAAGCAGAGGGGTCGAAGCCCCTTATATAGGCCTCCTGGGGGCGCCCTGGACGCTGGGGGCGCCCCGATAAACCCGGTCAAACTTTATCCTTGCGCTGACCTCGCCGCAGCTCATAAAACCTTTGACCAGGGCGCCCCAGACGCTCAGGGCGCCCTCATGATGGCTTATCTGTGTTTTAGGTTCGAAACTGCAAATACAGCTTTGAACCAGGGCGCCTCGGACGCTCAGGGCGCCCTGCTTGACACCTGTTTTGCCTGCTTCACCTAACTGCTATTTTTACCTTTGGCTCAGGGCGCCCTGGCTGTTCAGGGCGCCCTGGTTGGTGAGGGCACCCTCCTTGATGGGGGCGCCCTCCTTAAAGCCTTCAAATGGGTTTTTGAGCTTGCTTTGTCTCCGGTTCTTGTTACCTGCAAGATACACAAACACAAAGCATATATACATATAATATTAGGCTTAAGGACTTAGTTCGGACTTCGGATTTGCATGAAACCCTAGGTCGAACCGGCACGAGTTCCTATCCCCGAGAACTCGCCCTTCACCTACTCCTTTCAGGAGACGGTTGCCACCCAGCCCTTCGGGTGGACTTTTACTTAGCTTCCGATTACTCCGGATCTCGAGACGCCCAAACCCTGACCCGTCTCTACTCCTGTCCTTAGTCATCGCTCAGCTAAGTTGCTTAGTCCCTCGGACCAAGTCTTCATTTCCTAGCAGTCCATCGCCAGGTGCCTAGCAGCCCTTCGCTAGGTCTTTGTTACCAAGCGGTCCTTCGCCTGGTGCCTAGCAATCCTTCGCTAGGTCTTCTATGCCTAGCAGCCCTTCGCTAGGTGCCTAGCAGCCCTTCGCTAGGTCTTCTATGCCTAGTAGTCCTTCACTAGGTGCCTAGCAGTCCTTCGCTAGGTCTTAGGGTTACGATACCTAGCAGCCCTTCGCTAGGTGCCTAGCAGCCCTTCGCTAGGTGCCTAGCAGCCCTTCGCTAGGTGCCTAGCAGCCCTTCGCTAGGTCTTGAGGTTTCGATACCTAGCAACCCTTCGCTAGGTGCCCAGCAGCCCTTTGCTGGGCCTTAGAGTTTCAATGCCTAGATTAACTAGGACTTTTCTTCAACTAAGGTGACTTCTCTCTTACTCCTCCTTGTCTATTTAGTGTATCACTGACTTAAGTATATTGTCAAACATTAAAACACTTAAAGCGGAATATCATTGATGCAACTTGCACCAACAGTAAGTAACATGACATCTTTAACTTTTCTTTTTCTTTCTTTTTGGCCCTTATTTAGGGTATTAACCCAACATGTTCAGAGGGGAAATATAGCCTAAAAATATATATAAAACCTTCAAACAAAACATTAACAAGGACTTAAAACTATTAGCTAGTCAAAAAGAACCCAACATCTTCTTATAGTCAAAAAGTCTATGGCTTCATGAGAGCCTTGGCCTAAACTGTTAAGGGTCTTTTTTCTCCATCTTTTTACATCATAACTCATGACTTAACATCAAGAAAACATTGGAGTCATTGGATAGCATCAAACACAAACCTAAGCCCTAAATCCATACTTGGGCCGAAACTTACCTATAGAGAAAACTTCATGATTTTTAGCAACACATCGCAAGAACATACAAGAACATGAATAAAACATATATAAACTATTATGTTGCAGGTGAGGGGAGTCTTACCCTTGTTGTCTTGGTTATAAACCTTGAATAGAGAAACAAAAAGGAATCCTTCTTGGCTTTAGAGTACTCCTTGCCCTTGTAGCCTTGTAAAAGAACTTGGATCTTCAAGAGGGAGACCTCTTGTGAAGTTTTCCAAGAGGAAACCCCCCTTTGGAATTTCGACCAAGAAGAAAGAAGAGAGGGGAGAGGAAGGGCCTTGGTGGAAGAGAAGAAGAGAAAAGTAACTTAAGCCTCTTCACTTCTCATCCCACCTCTTTATACTAAGTGAAGGGCAAGTGAAAGGGCATGGTGCCTCCTCTCATGGTGACTCTTCACTTTCCTTATCCTTACACCTATCTACAATTCCCTTTATCCTCCTAATAGCACTCTCTTGCTAGGTGAATTGATTATATATGCATTCTTAAGGCTTACAACAATTCTAAGGTCCAAGGTTTAATCCTTGGCTCCTACATCATTTTTTATTTTATTTTATTTTATTCTTTTGCAAGCCCATCTAAAATAAGGCCTATTACATGATGCGTTATTTCTTTTATCCTCATGGGGCCCATTAAGATAACTAATGAAGTGCTATTTAAGATCCATTAGGAATTTCCACCATTTAAAGCCCATATAAGGCCTATTAACACTTACACTAAAATTCCCACAACTCTAACTATCATTCATGCAATTCTACTCAATATTAGGGATAATATTGAAAGGAATTTTAGTGGGGTGTTACATCATTAATCCTAGTACTTTTTCTAACCATGCTGTTTTCATATTAAAACAATAAGCTAGTATAAGATCATTTATCATTTTCATCATTTTCATGTACCCACATGCATCTGTATCATTTTTCATTATAAGGTAAGGTAAGGTACTACCCTAAGTTTCTATTCCCAGGGAAAAATATGATTCCATAATTTCGTATTTGTATACTTAGTCATAAGCATTCCTTATCGTTCTAGAACCATATAGGGTATCACATTTACTTGTATGGTTAGTCTAGAAACATTCCTATCATAAGCAAACATAAAGCAACCATACTTAAATTATGTAAGGTAAGATCTTACATGGAAGCGGCAGGATGCAGGCTTGATGTGTGTGTAGTGAGATGACAAACGACTCTGATACCAAGCTATAACGCCCGCCCCTTACGTGAGCGACGCGTTACTTTATTTTCTTTCGTACATTATTGCATATGAAACGTAAATATAGTAGCGGAAATAATACTAAATCATGAACATATGTAATTGGATAAATTTCTTTCTAACTAAACTACTTTAAGCATGTGAATCATAGCATAGCATATCTATCAAGAGAGTATATAGTTCTACATTAAGCATGCATATCATAAAGAACTTCAACTCTAACAAGTAGTAAGTGTAAACATAAGGACATAAGGACTAACACATGCAGTTCATAAGTAGCAACATTAAGTCCATGAGAAATAAGTTCATAAGTAAGAGTAAAGACAACAGTAGGATCGTTCTGCCAAGTCACTGCCACACACACACACATGCCCTCCTGCTGCTTCCCTTCTTTAGAAACCTCTAGTTTGATCTGCAACATAAGAAGGTAGACTATAAGCATAAAATGCTTAGTAAGCTCCTTGCTTACTCACAAAATCCGTACATCACATATAAGTAGAAATCCACATCATTTGACATAAACATATAACATGAATAAATACTTTAAGCATCTAAAGCACATAAGCATAAACACTTAACATTTGCATAATCTTTAAAACATAATCCTGTGCATAAACATTAGACATGTAATATCATTAAACATAAACATGTGCATAAACACTAAACATAGTGTATGCAATATCATTAAACATAAACATGTGCATAGACATTAAACATGGCATATGCAATAACATTAAACATAAACATGTGCATAAACATTAAGGATGCTCTTTTGAAAATATATATAATATAATACTTGAATATCAACATATCATCATCATTGGGATCCCTAGCTTGTACCACACATTAAGGACAACTACGGTAGTCCCAGAACCGAGGACAACTACGGTAGTCCCAGAACCGAGGCTTTCATAAGGAGCCCATCCCTGTTGGACAGCTACGATAGTCCCAGAACCGTGGACAGCTATGGTAGTCCAGAACCGGGGCCTTGCTTAGGAGCCCATCCCTTAGACCTTTTTCAAGATCCGGTACAAGCCAAATACATAAAGTAAAATAGCATACATGAGTCCTTTTCTTTCCATAGCAATTTCTCTTTAGCATAGCGTTCATCATTTCTTTTCTTTTCTTAGAAATTGCTCTTTAGACATTCTTTTATTCATAATGTCATACATGTCATGGGTATACATTCAAAGCATAAATATCATCATAACTTTCAAGTATGAACATGGCATGGAGAAAACATAATTTCATGGTAAGGAAATTCATAACATGCCAACTTATCGTTCATGATTCATAAAACACATAATGTTCAATTTAAGACTAAGGATAATACACCTAGGGAACTTGTTCCTTTTTTCTTTTCATCTATCATGGCATAATGAAACCTGGATACCTTTAATTCAACCCTAATTTAACATATACTCTACTAGTTAAAACATTTAGATAGGGTTATCATGGCATAAAAACACACCACAACCTCACACAACTCATACAACATGCATACATTGAGTATCCTACTACAAAGGGGCATTATCAAGTGAGGTAGTGACCTTAACCCATCCTAAAACCCAATTTAAGAAACTGATCAGAAATTTCTAAGGTTCATATCAACATGAAAATGACAAAAACAAGAGCAATGGTTCATACAACATACATATAATACATATTCTAACACTAGGAAGCATTAGTAAGTAACATGACATCTTTAACTTTTCTTTTTCTTTCTTTTTGGCCCTTATTTAGGGTATTAACCCAACATGTTCAGAGGGAAAATATGGCCTAAAAATATATATAAAACCTTCAAACAAAACATTAACAAGGACTTAAAACTATTAGCTAGTCAAAAAGAACTCAAACATTTTCTTATAGCCAAAAAGTCTATGGCTTCATGAAAGCCTTGGCCTAAACTTTTAAGGGTCTTTTTGCTCCATATTTTTACATCATAACTCATGACTTAACATCAAGAAAACATTGGAGTCATTGGATAGCATCAAACACAAACCTAAGCCCTAAATCCATGCTTGGGTCGAATCTTACCTATAGGGAAAACTTCACCATTTTTAGCAACACATCGCAAGAACATACAAGACCATGAATAAAACATATATAAACTATTATGTTGCAGGTGAGGGGAGTCTTACCCTTGTGCTAAGGATTTCCAAACAAAATATATCACCTAGAAGGAGAAAGAAAGAACTTCTTGCTGCTTGGCTCTTCCTTTGCTTCACAAACACAAAGCCTTCACTAGATCTTCTTGGAGAGAATTTTCTTGATGGAGAGGGGACCTTGGTATTTTCGACAATGAGAAGAGGGAGGAGATGCCTTATGGCATTTTTTTTTCCTTTCCTCATCTTCTTATAGTAAATGAAGAGGTATGTCTCTTCACCTTCCATGGCGACTCTTCATTTTCCATGGTGACTCTTCATCTCCCATAGTACCTCTTCATCTCCCTTATCCTTACACCTATCTACAATTTCCTTTATCCTCCTAATAGCACTCCCTTGCTAGGTGAATTGGTTACATATGCATTCTTAAGGCTTACAATATCTCTAAGGTCCAAGGTTCAATTCTTGGTACCTACATTATTTTTTTATTCTTTATTCTTTTGCAAGCCCATCTAAAGTAAGGCTCATCACATGATGTGCTATTTCTTTTATCCTCATGGGGCCCATTAAGATAACTAATGAAGTGCTATTTAAGACCCATTAGGAATTTCCACCATTTAGAGCCCATATAAGGCCTATTAACACTTACACTAAAATTCCCACAAACCTAACTATCATTCATGAATCATACTCAATATAGCTATTATTCATGCAATCGTACTCAATATTAGGGATAATATTGAAGGAAATTTTAGTGCGGTGTTACAACAGCAGTGGCAAACCAAATAAAAAAAAAAATCTAGAAACCAAATTCCCTTCCAAACACACTCACGACACACAACAGTGCTCACAAAAATCAGAGCTAAAGGCATCTAGACCAACACTATTCAATCAAATAGTGTTCGCTTAGTTGGTTTCTCCGATCAGAAATTACAAGACAAATCCAATCTAAATCTATCCTTAATCTCAATTAAATGGAAATCCATTAATTCAGAATCTATGTATAATAATTCCATTTACCCAAGGTTTACCCAGCTTCTAATCGGCGATGACCTCTCGACAGCAGGCAGCAGTGACTTCCTTCGACCAGGTCACAGATGGTGGTGATGAGGTCACTGGCGCCAACAGCAACAAGGTCATTGTAGCATGGTACTTGGACAGAACGACGATTGGCAGAGACATTGGGGAAAATGGATGGATGTGGCATCGACGACTCATGCTGAGGCAGCGTAGGATCGGTCATTGCAGCGGGTAGCGGTGCAGATCAAGTAGTAGCGCAAATCAAAGTTAGGGCACGATACAGCCAGAGAAGGGAGACGATGAAATTGTGAGAGAAGTCGTGGCTGCACTCGGCGATTGGTGGATCGATGTTAGGGCACTCGAGATGGGTGATGGCAGCTTGAGTCAGGGAGAAGAAAAAGTGTAGTGGCTCCTACTTGGTCGGCAACTGGATCGGGGAAGAAGAAGAAGGCGGTTGCTCGTGGCATCGATTGGGAGGAAGAGAAGAGATCGGGCGTGTGGGTGCTTGGCTGCAACCGAGTGAAGAGGAGGAGGAGAGGAAAGATTATAAAGGATGGCCTTTTGCAAAAAGGTCCTCCAATCTCAAGAAATCCAAACCCTACCCTTAGGGTAAGGGTTTTAGCCATTTGACCCACCAATTTATTGTAATACACATCAAGTTTCTAAGGTTAGATATTTTATCCCCTTCACCTCTTATCTTTACCCATAAATCAAAACCAGTCCTTACTTTTAAGATTTATATTTTATTTTAAATCCTGAAAGTTAAGTGTCAAATAATTTACCCTTAAGTAAATTTAAAAATTTATCTGAAAACTTTTACCCTAGTCCGGTAAATCATAAATCTTCCATGTAAATATACCGAAAAATTTATTATACGGGGTTTTAATTGGACGTATTTAACACTTGGTCAGGTCATCATGCCCAGCTTCACTCACCAAGTCTTCGGTGCCCAGTCCTCAACTAGGACTTCGTGCCTAGTTACACTAAGACTTTCTTCCACACTAAGTGAAGTATATTAGATCACAAAACACTCTTAACTTTGAACCTTTTGCTAATATCAACACAATGTTTGGTCCTGTGCATTTGGCACCAATAATTTTTTCCTTTTTGATTTATGAGAACCAAGTTCAAATTTAAGTTAAATTGACATATTTTAATGTATTAAAAGGTATTTGCAGCACAGTTCATCAGATAATGATTTGCAACATAAACTAAAAGAAATCAATTTTTTTTTAAAAAAAGTTTAAGTAAAATAAATTTCAAATTGCCAAAGACTTGCAAAAACATTTTAAGTTTCAAAGCTCCCCCTTGATGGATTACACTCCCCATAAAGCTTTGAAAATATGCATTTTACATTATTTAAATAATTTTGCAATAAGTTTTAAATAGACTTTGTAAAACAATTTATGCAAGAACTTTTTAAGTTTCAAAGCACCCCTTGATGTATTACTCTTCCTTTGAATCTTTTGAAAATATGTATTTTTCATTAGTTTTGAAAAACATAACCAATTTTGCAACTTTCAACAAGGTTAAACTTTGAAAAACTTAAGCTTTGAAAATAATTTGAACTTAAAGTTTGAAACAAAATTTGAAAGGACTTTGAACTTATCTTTTCTCTGCCCCTTTGACATATATCAAAAATACTGGGTTGTAAGGGAAAGGTAAAATGAATGAAAAAGGAAATTTTTTTTTGGAAAACATGTTTTGAAAATAATTAAAAAAAAGAGAGTGTTTGAAAATATTAAGTCCGAAAATGATTATTTGAGGTATTAGAGCCTGGACTAATGAAAGAAGAAAAAAAATTTAAAACTCAGAAAATTTTCAAAAAGAATTTAAGTAATAACAAAAAGAATTTCTTAGTAAAGGCAATTAATATCAACAAAATGTCTATGTAAGGATGAATGAATAACTAAAATTACTATAAGTCAGTTTAAAGAATAGACTTTAGCTACCCATTTAAGTCCAAGTATGATTTAAAGTAAACAATCAATTTTAAAAAAAAATAACTCAAAATATTCAATTTCCTGAGTCACCTGTCTAACCCATTTGGTATTTACTGTTATGAAACAACAACTTTCTCTCGGGCTAGTCAAGTTAAGTAATATAATCAAGTTAGATTTACTAAGCAAGATTATTTAACTTCATTGCTATGTAATTGTATTTATCACACAAACTTGTGTTGATGTACTAACTTAAAACATCTTATGTTCAAGGCATAGTCCTAACCATCTCAACCCTTTCTAAGTTGTCAAGCAAGGTAACCCTAATGTTCTTGTGAGATGCTAGTTTCTAGATCTATAAGAACATGTAAACTAGGGGTTAAGCCTAAGCTATGTCCATTCTGAAAAAATTCCTAGTTTTGAGGGGGGGGGGTACATTTTGAAAAACTAAGTAATTGAAAAATTCAAAAACTTAGATTTTTGAAAAGATAGTTTTGAAAACTATAAATATTTTTTAAAAAACATGTTGTAAAAACTAAGTAAAAATTTGCAATGCAAGGATTTTGAATTGAAATAAAAATAAAAATATATAAAAATCTATTCTACATAGCATATTTAGATTTGACTAAGAAAATAAAAGGTAGTAGATTCACTAAGTTAAATTATAGTCTAAGAGTAGTCAATGATAGGTCTACAAGAGGCAAAAACAAGAGTCAATAACAAGTCACACACAAGTCAACACACAAGTCAACATCAAAATACAAGTCAAGTATATGATGAGGGGCCGAGATGTAATGAACAAAGCATCCCCAGTAGCTCCTCAGGTCGAGCCATTGCCTCCTCTCGAAATGTTTAGACATGACGGCTCAATTTGGATATCTCCTAAGTCATATCCTATCAGAATCCGGTTATAGTTGTTGGTGCAAAAAGCATCATACATGAACAGTCAACCTTTGGTGTTTCAATGTTTGACAATATACTATGGTCTAGTCAAAAAAAATCAAGGGTTAACCCAAACAAGACTTGTTGTTTGGTAGGGTAAACCCACGTTTGATCGGTGATCTGATGTTTGGCAGAGTGAATAGTATCCAGGGTTGGTTAGTTTGACCAAAGGGTAAGCCAAACAGGACCTGATGTTTGGCAGAGTTATGAGAGCCAGGGTTGGCCAGTTGACCAAGTGATTAAGCCAAACTGGACTTATGGTTTGGCAGAGAAATTATATTTATTTGTGTGGAGACCGGTGCCGTCGAGAGAGGGGGGGGGTGAATATCGACCCTAAAAACTTTTGCGGGAACTCATTGAAAACTCGTCTTTCTGTAAAATATGGCGATTCGAAAATCCAGACCAGAAAATTTTTTGGAATTTTTCTGGATAGAGTCTAGGATTTCCGGCCCTACGGGAGAAGCCCAAGGGGCTTTATTGTAAAAACTTAAAACTTATCAAGGGTTTTATAAAAGAAAACCTCAAATAAGTTAGCTTATGTAAATTTACCTAAAGTTAAGGGGTTAAGCTGATAAACTATTTAACTTTAGAGACTTGAGGTGTATTATATAAATTTAGAAGGGTTAAACTGCGAAAAACCTTACCCTATGGGTAATGTTTGGATTCTGGAGAATCGAGGGACTTTTCTACTAAAAGTCCCGCACACATATATTTTCTTTTCCTTTTTCTTCACTCACCCGCAGCCACGCCCGAGTCTTCTTCCCTTCGCGTGCCCTAGCCCACGACCACAACCCGGCGCCGCCTCCTTCTTCTCTCCCTGCGAAGGTAGCAAACCAAGGCATGTGATCTTCATTCTTTCCTCTGCTGCTCTCTCTAGATCTAGGGTAAACGATTGGAGTCGAGAGGAGGAGTTGCGGGTTTTGCCAGCGATTGATTTCTTCACCTCCAATCGGATGCACGAGGGATCCTCTCCTTGGAATGTTTTCGGGCACATTTGAGCGAAGCCTTGGGATCAGCTATTGCCTAAGGTAAGGTCTGATTCTAGCAGTTGATTTTCGTGGGGATCTTAGCTACTAAATTGAAGTTTTACAATTGGGTTTTGGTTCTGATTGGTTGCTGTTTTGGTTCCTCGTTATGAGCTTTGATCTCGATTCTATTTTGGGATCATTAGTTGTAGTTCTTGCTTGTCTTTTTGGAAGTTTTCTGATCAAAGATCTGCTCCTATTTGAGATTTCTGCCGTGAGCCCATTATTGCAATTTGGTCTTTGTGTAGCTGTACCGATTTGGTGTTCTTATGGGTTGTATTTTGTTTGGCTCTGGTTAGATCTGTAGGCATGATTAACCTCAGCGTATTTGCAACCCATGATTCCATCTTATGTTTAATGAGATCTATATTAGGCTGTGGATTGTTGTAGTTTTTGTTTTGAATGTTATCTTAGAGCTCTGATAACAGTTTTAGATGGGGATAGCTTAAAATGTGAATGGGTTAGCTATTGGTCTTGATTAAGTTATGATTTTATTTTGGTTTGCTTTTGAATCGGTTGTGCAGTAGGGATGCTTTGCTTATCTGATCTTGGAAGGATTTGTTAATTGATGGAGTTAAGCTTCCGATGTTGATCTGTGTTATGGGTTTGGGATGGTTGCTTCCTAGCTTTCATTTGAGGTAAAGAGGCTTATGTTTATATTTGTTAGGTAGCTATAAACTGACTTTGTTTCTCTCTAATTAGGTTTCAGTGTTGGAGATGATTTTGTATTGGATCTCTAACTTCAATTTTGGGATGGGATCAGTTGTAGTATTTAATTTTGGTAGCCTTAATTCTTGAACTTGGAATATGATTTGGATAGGAGTTGTGGATATGGAAATAGATGTGGATCTCGTATGGATTAGGTTTGGTGTAGTGTATTGTGATACATGGTTGTGGATTTAGATCGTTGATGTTTAAATCTTGCGATTTACCTCTATTTGGAATTGGGTCCATTTTAGTATTTGAATCTTGTGGTGTTTGCCACACGGTACTAAGATGATTAGGTTGGATTTAGGTTTAATGGAAATTAAACCTAATAATTTAAGTTTGAGGGATTGGAATGTGGGATAAAACAAAATGGACCTAATCTTAAATTACATGGGGTAATTAAGAACTTTTCCATTTAATTAGAGGTAGTTAGATGGGAAAGGAATACTTAGGTTAATCTTAGTATGGATTAGGAATTAATTAGCTAGTTACCATCTTTTGTAATAGCTAATTAAATATGTCCTTGATACAGGGCATTGATGCAATTACTGTTGCTGATTATTGGATCGGAGGTTCACTACATATACGGATTCTTCATTTTGAGGCGGGTACCCTTGACTTATCTTTTAGATATTGTCATATTGCTATGCATGGTTTGTTATAGATAACAGTAAGTATATATGTTGTATCTGCCTTAGTATACCTGTATTTGATATATATTACTTATCCTTAAGGTTATCTCCCGTTTAGCTTCATACAGTCTCAATAGTTGCCATATATATATATATATATATATATATATATATAGTGATATGTTCTCTCTTGCATTTTGACATTGATAGATCACTGGTTACTTTTTCAGTATACCTAGTAGATTACT
Source organism: Boesenbergia rotunda (assembly GCA_024364735.1). Classification (NCBI taxonomy): domain Eukaryota; kingdom Viridiplantae; phylum Streptophyta; class Magnoliopsida; order Zingiberales; family Zingiberaceae; genus Boesenbergia; species Boesenbergia rotunda. The sequence goes on along the minus strand of JAGFNQ010002632.1, from coordinate 178,589 downwards.
TGTATCCCATGATATTGGATTCAGACCTATACCTAGCACACTGAGGTGTTAGTTGAGGACTTGGTGGGTGTTGTATGTGTTTGGGTCATGCACCATCATTGCATTGTTGCAAGCTGACGATCATCGGCTCCTATGTAGTCTGAGCCCATCGTCAGTTACATGAGGATATGCACACACATCCACTCAGGGATAGTGGCTACTATAGGGTGTGTATATTTGCCCCGTATTGCTCCGTTCGGCCATGATTTGGAGGGTGGTTCCGGGCGTGGTAGCATCCAGGGATCCCTTCTCATCCTGAGACACGAGAAGATGAGAGCTAGACTCCCCCATTGCTTGGGGTAGGAGAGTGACCTCCGCTAGCATCCTGTCCACTCGGTCACTCAGGAGCAGTGATAGTAGGGTGCGTACAGTTGTCATAGCTCTACCCTTTTGGATGTCCATTTATGACAGGTGGACGATGATTTGACTGGTGTCAGGGGTGACACATATCATTGCACCATGTGCATATCTTGCATTGTGCATTGTTTGCTGCATTTGATTTCTGCACTTGATTGACATGCATATACTGGAGATTTGTCTACTTTGGATTATGTGATATACTTGTTCCATAGGGATTTATTTCACCCCTCTGCATGATAGATGGATTCTGGTATGTACCTACCTTCAGTGTATGTCTTTCTATTGTACATATGAGTCTGTATCAACGTAGACTCTTATTGTTAGTATAACGTTCTATGCATACCTGTTTAGGTATCCGCTGAGTTTATTTGGACTCACACCATTGGCTATATTTTTATTTTCAGGCTGAAATACTTGGAGTCGCCAGAATAGCCCAGCAGCCAGTCCCTACCCATCGCGACGACATGATTTTGCTTTGTACTTGTAGTACATTTGTTTTATATTTCTTTTAGCGATTTGTATATGTCATATGAGTGTGTCATGTGCCCTAAGGGGTTTTTGTATTGGTTGTTTCGTCGTAAGTCAGACCGGTCCGCAGTCAGGTATGGTTTATTATGTTTTATTGTTATAGTTATCTTGATTCTATGTTGGGTCTATATATATTTTGAGGCCTGAGGCCAAATATAAACTGCGTGGTATTGTTATATTTGTGGTGTGTATGTGTAAATTGTCCGCCGAACAGGGGAGGTGCTGTCCGATTTTCTATTGGATCAGCGGCTCCTAGGTCTCAGGGCGTGACACTTTCAGATATTCGTTCTAGACTCAGAGTTAGTAGCACAGCGGAAAACAAAACAGAATAATAAAAGATGACACAAAATGCACATGGGATTTTAACTTGGTTCCCAACCCCCCAGGGTCAGTACATCCAAGGCCTAAGCATAGGAACGCTCGTCCACTAATGGTCTCCTTTCTGGACTTTCCGGAGGCGGAGAAACCCGTCTTACAGTGCAAAAATTACAATCACAAAGATAGATAAAAATAATTGCAGAATATAAATTCAAACCCAAAAGAGTCGAAGACTCAGCCGATCTAGATCTCCGAAGTGCCGCGCACTTCCTCCCGGAGCCTCCTTGGTCGCAGAGCTTCATCGTTAGCATTTTGTCATCACTTGGAAAGCTTAGAATGATTTCTGAATCTTGTACTGAGCTGAGGGGTCGAAGTCCCTTTTATAGGCTTGGTATAGGGCGCCTGTGATCAATAAGGCACCTCATAAAGCCTGGTCAAACCTCATCTCTGCGCCGAATTCGCAACAGCCGATAAGGCTTTCAACCAGGGCGCCCTGGAAATACAGGGCACTTGAATGAATGAGGCGCCTGGTTCAATGAGGCCCCTTGTTTCATTGAGGCACCCTGGTTGATGGGGGCACCTAGCAGCCTTGTTTCCAGCCTTGTTGTGTGTTTGTTTTCCTGCTTTATCATCCATTTTAGGTACCTAAAAGATACATAAATACAAGGCAAACACATGTAGAATCTTAACCTTAACGAAATGGTTCTGATTTCGGATTTTTGCGAAATCCTAGGTCAAACCGACGCCTCAGATCCCATCCCCGGGAACACACCTTTCACCTACACCTCTCAGGAGACAGTTGCCACCTTGTAACGCCCGCCCCTTACGTGAGCGACGCGTTACTTTTTTTTTCTTTCATACATTATTGCATATGGAGCGTAAATATAGCAGCGGAAATAATACTAAATCAGGAACATATGCGATTGGATAAACTTCTTTCTAACAAAACTACCTTAAGCATGTGAATCATAGCATAGCATATCTATCAAGAGAGTATATAGTTCTACTTTAAGCATGCATATCATAAAGAACTTCAACTCCAACAAGTAATAAGCGTAAACATAAAAACTAACACGTGCATTTATAAGTAGCAACATTAAGTCCATGAGAAATAAGTCCATAAGTAAGAGTAGAGACAATAGTAGGATCGTTCTGCCGAGTCACTGCCACACACACATAGGCCCTCCTGCTGCTTCCCCTTTAGTTTGATCTGCAACATAAGAAGGTAGGCTATAAGCATAAAATGCTTAGTAAGCTCCTTGCTTACTCACACAATTCGTACATCACATATAAGTAGAAATCTACATCATTTGACATAAACATATAACATGAATAAATACTCAAAGCGACTAAAGCTCATAAGCATAAACACTTAACATTCGCATAATCTTTAAAACATAATCATGTGCATAACATTAGACACAACATATGCAATATCATTAAACATAAACATGTGCATAAATATTAAACATAGCATATGCAATTCATTAAACATAAACATGTGCATAAACATTAAACATAGCATATGCAATATCATTAAACATAAACATGCGCATAAACATTAAACATATAACATACTTGAAATGACATAGTTCTTGACATAAACATAAGCGTAATATCATTAAACATAAACATGCGCATAAACATTAAACATATAACATATTTGAAATGACATAGTTCTTGACATAAACATAAGCATAAAATATACTTGACATGACATAGTTCTTGACATAATCATAAGCATAAGATATACTTGACATGGCATAGATGCATAGCATGAATGAATGCATGAGTTAAATGCACATAACATAAGGATGCTTATTTGAAAATCATACTTATAAATACTTAAACATAATCACAACATCATGGGGGCCCTGGCTTGTACCACATAAGGACAGCTATGGTAGTCCCATAACCGTGGACAGCTATGGTAGTCCAGAACCGTGGACAGCTACAGTAGTCCAAAATCGAGGCTAACATAAGGAGCCCATCCCTGTTGGACAGCTGCGGTAGTCCCAGAATCGTGGACAACTACGGTAGTCCAGAACCGAGGCGTTCTTAAGGTGCCCATCCCTTGGACCTTTTTAGGGTCCAGTACAAGCCCATTCATAAAGTAAAATAGCTTCACATGCTTCCTCATTCATAGGACATACATAGCATATTTAAAGACATAAACATGATTTTATTACATGAAGCATGGTATAAAGCATATTTAGCATTTCATCATTCATAGTTCATGCATAACATCATAATGCCTTAAGGGCATGAACATCATTTTCTTTCATTATCTTCATTTCATTCATCAACTTCATTCATAAGGCATGACATACATACATAATTATGCCTTAAAACATAAACGTCATCTTAGTTCATAAAGCTTGCATGATCATGGTACATAAGGTAAACATGCATAAATGAGTTGTTTACATACATGGTACATATCAAATGACATACATAATCATGGTATCTATCATAAAGCATGCATGAGTAGGATCCATATGAACATGATATATATTACATAGGTTCATGACATTCAACATAAAACATGCATAGGTCTACATAACCATAATCTACATATGTTCAAGACATTTAACCTAATGCATGCATAATTCTACATAAACATAATGCATATTTCATAACATATGTGTTCATGGTATATGGTTTAAAACATCCATACATAAAACTTACTAAAACATGGCACATAATCTATGCATACAAGATCATTATGCATAGCACACATAGTTATGGTTAAAATTCATACAACATGCTTACATTGAATATCCTATTACAAGAGATACACCTAGGGAACTTGTTCCATTTTTTTTCCATCTATCATGGCATAATGAAACATGGATACCTTTAATTCAACCATAATTCAACATATATTTCACTGGTCAAAACATTTAGATAGGGTTATCATGGCATGAAAACACAACACAACATCTCACAACTCATACAACATGCATACATTGAATATCCTATTACCAAGAGACCTTATTAAGTGAAGTAGTGACCTTAACCCATCCTAAAACCTAATTTAAGAAACTGATCAGAAACTCCTAAGGATCATATCAAGTGAGGTAGTGACCTTAACCCATCCTAAAACCCAATTTAAGGTACTGATCATAAACTTCTAAGGTTCATATCAACATGAAAATGACCAAAAAACAAAACAATTGATTCATACAACATGCATATGTTATATATTCTAACACTAGGTATTATTAGCAAGTAACATGACATCTTTAACTCTTTTATTTCTATTCATCTATCATGGCATAATAAAACATGAATACTTTTGATTCAACCATAATTCATCATATACTCTACTGATCAAAACATTTAGATAGGGTTATTATGGCATAAAAACACAACACAACATCTTAACAACTCATACAACATGCATACATTGAATACCCTATTACCAAGAGACCTTATCAAGTGAAGTAGTGACCTTAACCCATCCTAAAACCTAATTTAAGAAACTGATCATAAACTCCTAAGGATCATATCAACATGAAAATGACAAAAACAAAAGCAATTGGTTCATACCACATACATATAATACATATACTAACACTAGGAAGCATTAGCAAGTAACATGGCATGTTTAACTCTTCTTTTTGTCCTTATTTAGGGTATTAACCGAACATGTTTAGAGGGGAAACATGACCTAAAATATATATAAAACCCTCAAACAAATATCAACAAGGAATTAAAACCATTAGCTAGTCAAAAAAACCCAAACATCTTCTTATGGCCAAAAAGTCTATGGCTTCTTGAGAGCCTTGGCCTAAACTTTTAAGAGTCTTTTTGCTTCATCTTTTTTTTCATCATAACTCATAACTTAACATCAAGAAAACATTGGAGTCATTAGATAACATCAAACACAAACCTAGGCCCTAAAACTCATGATGGCCGAAACTTACCTATAAAGAAAAACTTCATGATTTTTAGCAACACATCACAAGAACATGAACAAAAATATATATATAGCTATTATGTTGCAGGTGAGGGGAGTCTTACCCTTGTTGTCTCAGTTATAAACCTCAAATAGAGAAACAAAAGGAAACCTTCTTGACTTTAGAGTACTCCTTGCCCTTGTAGCCTTGTAGAAGAACTTGGATCTTCAAGAGGGAGACCTCTTGTGATGTTTTCCAAGAGGAAAACCCCTTTGGGATTTTCGGCTAAGAAGGAAGAAGAGAGGGGAGAGGAAGGGCCTTGGTGGAAGAGAAGAAGAGAAAAGTAACTTAAGCCTCTTCACTTCTCATCCCACCTCTTTATACTAAGTGAAGGGGGCAAGTGAAAGGCCATGGTGCCTCCTCTCAGGGTGACTCTTCACTTCCCTTATCCTTACACCTATGTACAATTTCCTTTATCCTCCTAATAGCACTCCCTTGCCAGGTGAATTGGTTACACATGCATTCATAAGGCTTACAACATCTCTAAGGTCCAAGGTTCAATCCTTGGCACCTACATCATTACATTTTTTTATTATTCTTTTGCAAGCCCATCTAAAGTAAGACCCATTACATGATGTGTTATTTCTTTTATTCTCATGGGGCCCATTAGGATAACTAATGAAGTGCTATTTAAGACCCATTAGGAATTCCCACCATTTAGAGCCCATATAAGGCCTATTAACACTTACACTAAAATTCCCACAACTCTAACTATCATTCATGAATCATACTCAATATGGCTATTATTCATGCAATCCTACTCAATATTAGGGATAATATTGAAGGCAATTTTAGTGGGGTGTTACACACCTGGCCCATCCGGTTGGACTTTTACATAGCCTTCGAGACTCCCGGATCTCGAGACGTCCGAACCTCGACCCGTCTCTACTTCTGTCCTTAGTCATTGCTCCGCTATGTTTCTCAATCCCTCGGACCAAGACTTTGTGCCCAAACCCTAAGTCCAGGACTTTTGTCCAGCTTCACTCACCAGGTCTTAGTCCCCAGCTTCACTCAACAAGTCTTAGTGCCCAGCTTCACTCACCAGGTCTTAGTGCCCAACCCTCGGTCAGGACTTAGTGCCCAATTCCATGAACCAGGACTTAGTGCCTAGGTTAACTAGGACTTTGGTTCACTTTGGTACTCTTTTCTTGACTCACCCTTCCCTTGTTCAATGTATCACTGACTTAAGCATATTGTCAAACATTGAAACACTTAGAGGAGGACATCACTGATGCATCTTACACCAACAATCTCCCCCTTTTTGATGTTTGACAATATCTTAAGTTAGATTAGATGAATGGGCTAAGTTAAAAATAATCTAAGTTTTGAAAATATATTTTGATCCTTTGGGAGAAAAAGAAAAAACTTCTAACATAAGGTTACTCTCCCCCTTTTTAAAAAACATTTTGATTCTTCTGGAAGAAGACAAAAAATTTTCTAACTTAAGCTCTCTCTCCCCCTTTGTCATACATCAAAAATAACAAAAACAGCCTTGCACCAACAATAAAAAATTTCCTTTTGAAAGTACTTAGTATAAATCTTTGAAAGCATAGCAAAGAGCTCGTTAACAAAACAATTGTACCAATAGAAAATTACTTGTACTTAAATTGCACAAAAAAAAACCGCATTGAAAAAGTATTGTGCAATTTGGAGAAATATTTTGTATTTGTAGGAAAATATTTTGAACTTAGAAAATTCTCCCACTTAGAAAACTATTGCCTTTCATTAAGATTTTTCAAAAGATTGCACTCATAAAAAGATTTTCACTAAACAGTGCATTTAGAAGAATACTGTGAAAAATGTTGAAAAAATATTTGAAAACACTTAACACATTTTCACTTTGAAAAAGATTTGAAAAATTGACCTTTGAAACAAAATATCTGCACTTTTGAAAAGTATTATGAACTTTTTGAAAAATATTAGTACTTTTGAAAAATATTATGAACTTTTTTTGAAAAGTATTAGTACTTTTTGGAAAATATTATGAACTTTTTGAAAAAGATAAGTTCTTTTTGGAAAATATTATGAACTTTTTGAAAAATATAAGTACTTTTTTGAAAATATTATGCCCCTTTTGAAAAATATATATTTTACTTGACTTGGTTTCTTTCCCAGTCTGACACAATCCTAGGAAACCTTGTTAACTACAAGGACATTTCCCTAAGTGTATTGAAAATTCTCCAAACTCAAGTAAATATTATTTCAAAAAGTATTTCAAAAAGATTTTATATGCCACAAAATTTTTTTTGAAAAACAAACTAATAGTATTTTGAAAGACAAATTACTTATGTTTTCAACAGGATTTTGAAAATATCGTGCACTAAAATATATTATTTTGAAATGTTCAATAACTCTTTTAATTTGACCTACCCCTAAACTTGACCCAGTCCTAGGAAGCTTGTTGACCACAAGTACTCTTCCTCTGAGTCTTTAGGGTTTGGTTCAGATCAAAAGAATTATTTAATAATTTTATAAATAATTGCCAGAAAAAATTTAGAAAAATACTTGTAAGACAGTTTTCTTTTGACTTAGACTCCCCCTAAATTTGACACATCCTAGGAGTCCTTGTAGATCATGAAGAAGATTTTCTCTATGTCTTTAGGGTTTATCAAGATCAAAAGGGAAATAATCACAAATTTCGAAAAATATTTTGAAATGTTATTGATATAGTACTATTTTTTTTGAAATAATTTTGAAAGCCTTATTTTGAGATGATAAATTTTAAAACATAAGGTTTAAAAAGAAACCAAAAATCCTCCCCCTATTTTCGACACCGTATGACTCTATCTAAGTGTCTTAAGGGACTCTAGTGTTGACCTAAAGGCTTGTGTCTAATTGTGTAGGTCAAACACTTTCTCGAAAAGATATAATTTTGAAAATCTATCATATATAGACAATCAGACAAGCATGAAATCCATAAAAATATTATTATGTTAAAGCACTATTTTGAAAATAGATTTTTAGAAAAATATTCTAAGAATTTTGGAAAATAATTTTGAAAAATATTTTTCAATTTATGAGTCCTTAACATCTTACCTATTCTAGATGTCTCAGTCCAAGCAAGCATGGTTGCCTTATGGGTGCATTGTGAGATGGTTGAATAATTTTTCTCGATTTATTGTTAAATCTAAGAGTTACTCAAAACTTGTGTTAGATTCAAATTTATCAAATAGTAAGTTGAATTTGAGTTTTGATAATTGGCTTCCAGGTCTTGGTGAGGCACAGAGGCCTTCTTTTGCCGTAGCCTTATTAGAGTAACAACCCTTTCCTCGACAAAGCTTTTTATCAAAAATTCATTTTCAAATTTACTTCTTGAAAATTTTGGTCTAACTAGCTTAGGTTTTGGATTGGTAGCTTCGGCTAGTTCCACCAGACTAAATAGACCAAGTAGGGTACACCTTACCTTACTTGACCTTATTAGAAGGGCTTCCCTAACGTCTATCATCTCACCTCCACCTAATACTAGGTTGTTCAGTTTTTAATTAGTCTTTTTCCTATAACCGTTCTAAATCATGCATAAAACTTAAATATGAATGACATGACATATAATAAAAAAAATAGCAAATGCATGGCATGACAGTTATGCATGAGTCAAACAATTCAAATCATTTTACTTAAGTTTCTAATAATGTATCAAATTCCTGATTTGATACATGTCGTGTAAACCCGCGAATATGTCAACCCACTTTGACATATTTGATTTTATTAACTTAATTATTGTAGTTTGGGTAAGATTTTATTTAATTTGAGTTTATGTTATTTAAGAATTAGTTGGATTTACGTTAATTGACATTAAATTAATTAAGAATTAATTGAAGTTGAATTAATTAAGAATTAACTGAAGTTAAATTAGTTACGAATTAATTGAAGTTGAATTAATTAAGAATTAATTGAAGTTGAAATAATTAAGAATTAATTGACGTTAAATTGATTAAGAATTAATTAAAATTAAATTAATTAATGATTAACTAAAGTTAAATTAATTAAGGATTAATTAAGATTAAACTCATTATGGATTAATTAAAGTTAAATTAATTAAGGATTAAATAAAGTTGAATTAATTAAGGATTAATTAATGTTAAATTAATTAAGGATTAATTAAAGTTAAATTAATTAAGGATTAATTAAAGTTAAATTAATTAAGGATTAATTAAAGTTAAATTAATTATAATTTATTTAAGGTTGAAATAATTAAGGATTAAATAAAGTTAAGATCTAATTAGATTTAGATTTCAAAATTTCTGGGTTAAATAATAATTGTGGGTTTAGTTTCATCATCTTCATTATTTCAAAAATGACCGATTCATTTATTATTTCTTCTTTATTTAATTTTTCAAGTTTTTCTAACAATTCTGATTTGTTTGAATCTTTGTAAATTTAGTTAACTATAGCCTTGATTGTAAAAAATTCAATCTCCTCCTCATTCTCATCATCAAAATCATATCCTTTTACGTCTTCATAGTAGGTAGAGTAATTTGGGCTACTAGATAAAGTTTCAGGATTATCCAAGAAAATAATTAAATTATTATCTATTTCATTTTCAATATCCTTAGCAAAATTATTTTTATCCTCAGAAAATTTTTTAGAAATATTTTCAATGTTATCCTTAAGATTTTCAGAAATATTTTCAATGTTATCCTTAAGATTTTCCGAAATAATTTTAGAATTATCATTTTCAAATTTAATTTCAGACTTATCAGTAAAATTATCAGATTTAGTTTCAAGATTATCAATAAAATTAATATTATCAGAATTTATTTTAGAAATTATTGAATTGACATTAAGGATTAAAAAGTTAATTTCTGATATTTTAACATTATCTACTTTTTGTAACTCATCATGCAAAATATTGATTTGATTATTTATAAAGTTTAATTTTTCAGAAACATTATCAAAGTTATCTACATAGGATAGTGCAGTAATTTGAAAACTTTTCAGAACGTAAATTTTGCGTACCTTTGTCGGACACTTATTTTTGTAGTGTCCGTAATTTTCGCATTTGAAGCATTTGATGTAGCTTTTGTCCCGCCAGACTCCGGGTGCTGGTACTTCCTGTGTCGCCGATAATGTAGACCGAGTCTTACGAGTAGGACACTGATTTTTATAGTGTCCTCTCTCTCTGCACTTAAAGCATGTGATATGAAATTTAAAAATTGACATTTAAAATAAAATGTACCTGATTCACCCCTTGGATCCCCCTCAACTCCTGGCGTCATTGATCCGTCGGTTGTTAGTCCAGTGAAGAGCGACCAGGCTATGATACCACTTGTGGGGACCGGTGTCGTTGATAGAGGGGGTGAATATCGACCGTAAAAACTTTTGCGGAAACTCATGGAAAACTCGTCTTTCAGATCTTCATTCTAGACTCAGAGTTAGTAGCACAGCGGAAAACAAAACGGAATAATAAAAGATGACACAAAATGCACACGGGATTTTTACTTGGTTCCCAACCCCCCCTCCCCCAGGGTCAGTACATCCAAGGCCTAAGCACGGGATCACCCATCCACTAATGGTCTCCTTTCCGGACTTTCTGGAGGTGGAGAAACCCGTCTTATAGTGCAAAAACTACAATCACAAAGATAGATAAAAATAATTGCATAATATAAATTCAAACCAAAAAGAGTCTAAGACTCGCCGATCTAGATCTCCGAAGTGTCGCGCACTTCCTCCCGGAGCCTCCTTGCTCGCAGAGCTTCGTCGTTAGCATTTTGTCGTCACTTGGAAAGCTTAGAATGATTTCTGAATGTTGTACTGAGTTGAGGGGTCAAAGCCCCTTTTATAGGCTTGGTATAGGGCGCCTGTGATCAATGAGGCGCCTCATAAAGCCTGGTCAAACCTCATCTCCGCGCTAAACTCGCAGCAGCCGATAAGGCTTTCAACCAGGGCACCCTGGACATACAGGGTGCCTGAATGAATGAGGCACCTGGTTCAATGAGGCGCCTTGTTTCATTGAGGCACCTTGGTTGATGGGGGCGCCTAGCAGCCTTGTTTCCAGCCTTGTTGCGTGTTTGTTTGTCGTCTTTGTCTTCCATTTTAGGTACCTACAAGATACATAAATACAAAGCAAACACATGTATAATCTAGCCTTAATGAAATGGTTCTAACTTTGGATTTCTGTGAAACCCTAGGTCGAACCGACGCCTAAGTTCCCATCCCCGAGAACGCGCCTTTCACCTACTCCTCTCAGGAGACGGTTGCCACCCGACCCATCTGGTTTGACTTTTACTTAGCCTTTGAGACTCCCGGATCTCGAGACGTCTGAACCTCGAGTCGTCTCTACTTCTGTCCTTAGTCATCTCTCAGCTATGTTGCTCAATCCCTCGTACCAAGTCTTCGTGCCCAAAACCTAGGTCCAGGACATTTGCCCAGCTTCACTTACTAGGTCTTAGTGCCTAGCATCACTCATCAGGTCTTAGTGCCCAACCCTCGGTCAGGACTTAGTGCCCAATTCCATGAACCAGGACTTAGTGCCTAGGTTAACTAGGACTTTGGTTCACTTTGGTACTCTTTTCTTGACTCATCCTTCCTTTGTTCAGTGTATCACTGACTTAAGCATATTGTCAAACATTGAAACACTTAGAGGAGGACATCACTGATGCATCTTGTACCAACAATTTGGACTGAGCCAAATAGGACTTGATGTTTGGCAGAATGAAGTCTAGTCTAGATTAAGATGACTAGTAAAGAAGTCCTTATCGAGGCACGAAATCATGGTAAGTGAAGCTGGGTCCTAGTGAGTGAAGCTAGGTGGACAAAGTCCTGTTGAGTGAAGCTGGGCAAGAAGACTTGGTCCGGAGGACTGAGCACGAAGTCCTAGTTATGGATTAGGCAATAAAGTCTTTGCCAAGTGAGGACTACGGACAGAAGTAGAGATGGGTCGAGGATCGGATGTCTCGAGTTCCAGGAGTCTCGAAGGCTGAGCACGAAGTCTTGGTCCAGGGGACCGAGCAGAAGACATTGCCAAGCGGGGATCACGGACAGAAGTATAGATGGGTCGAGGTCGAACGTCTCGAGATTTGGGTTCTCGGAGGATGAGAAAAAGTCCAACCAGAGGTCCCGGTTGGCAAAAGGTAGCTTCTCACTACTAGAATTTTTGCATTCAACAACACATAATCGACAACGGTTTTTTGATAAAGTGTTGTCTTATGTCAATTTAACAACAGTTTTAGTATTAACCGTTGTTGTTGTTGGTCTGTATACATAAAAAGACAACAGTAATAACAAAATGTTGTCGTATGTATACTCAACGACAACAGTTATAAAATAACTGTTGTCTATAGGCGGGATTTACAACAATTGATGTGATAAACTGTTGTCTATTATGACAATAGATAACAGTTATATTAAACTGTTGTTGTTGTATTGTTGTGCTGTTCAAGCAATAAACAAAATCAACGGTGGATATCCAACTGCAAAAAAACAACGAACTATTGAATCCTCATTCTCTTATTTTTCGATCCTTAATCATCTTTTTTTCTCGTCGCACAAACCCCTAATCTTTTCTCTTCCTCGCCCGCCAACCACCCAACCCCCCGACCATTTCCGCTTCTCTCACACAAACCCCTCGCAGCCACGAGTCGACGCCTCTCCCCCTTCTTCATCCCCGAGTCCAAGGAAGCCCCAAGAGCGGCGCTTCCTTTCACCCTCGCGAGGTGAGCCCCGACTCCTCTCGCTCTCTTCTTCTTCATCGCGCAAGCAAGGAGGCGACGCCTCCTCACTTACCTTTTCTTCTTCCTCGATCGCGTGCCCTAGCTACTGACGCCCAGGCAAGCAGTACCCTGCGTCAACACCGCATCTTCATCGCTAGCTACGACAGGCGAATTGCTCCTTCCCGGCTGAGTGCCACTGCCAGCGACCCTCCTAGTGAGTTGAGATCGCTATTGATTGTTTTTGGTACCGTGAGTTGGAGCTAACCTACTCCTCTTCCTAGGGATTTCTGGAAATTAGGGCTCTTGCATGTGGCTGGGTTTCTTCTGATCGAAACAGAAAGGGGCAGAGGAAAGCTTGGTGTGTGGGTTTTTAGGTAAAGCTTGGTTGTGATCTTCATTCTTGGATGTTTCCCTTTGGATTCCCAAACTTGTACGTGAGCTCTATTAGATTCCCAAATTGCATTAGCTAGGTTTAGTTGAGCTTTGATCATTTCTTTTATGTAGGACCCAACTAATTCCTTGATAACTTCATTCATTCACTAACTGTTGATGAGTTTGAAACTAAGAACATTGTCCAGTAGAGCATAATTTTCTGCCAACCCTATTAGTAGTTTACAAGTAGATTTATAGCATCTTATACTCTTTGGTTTGTTGTAATGAAGTTAGGTTCTCAAAGGAAATAGCACAGGCAATATGGATAGGTTCAACAAGAAACTAAAAAACGCATCAAATGCCTTTGCATATGCTTTGTATATGATATTAAGTTGTTCTTTAGAGTGATATCTATAACGAATGCAGACATACATAGATATTTGATGACTGCTATAACAAAAAGAAATTAAAAACAGTGAAGCAGAAATTGAGTAATGAGTGTTTACTGTTTGACATACAAGGGAACCAGTAAGCTTATGTTCCAGTCTTAGTCTAGTTTCTTACTATACATTACCTATTACAATTACTATATGTCTAAAATACACCTAACATTTTTTCTACAGGTTTTATGCTATATCTTGTATAGGCTTATAGATTCTTTCCGTCTGGCCTAATTTATTTCAACATTAAGGGCCCAATTACTTGAAAGGAAGATATAAAGGAAAAAAGGGAAAGCATCACAAAATTTCATGGGGAACTCTATCATTTGTGGACTTTTTTTTATCACTTCTCATCTCCCTTGTATATTCCATCTAAGTATCCAGACCCTAAATGTCAAGAATTTAACAGAAGTTTAAACATTACACACAACTTGATACTTTAGCCACACACGATTTGCATTACTGAGCATTGCAATCTGAACAGGACTTGGTTTAATATTACATTGCTTACTTGCAAAGGATAATAAGTTACAGATTTGTCAAATTGATTATTTCAGAATATTTACGAATACAGATATGGCACGAAACAAGGGTTTTATATTATCAGGACCTGCAGAAATTAATGTTCAAAGGAAACAACTGAAGGAGATAATTGATTCTCTACTCCCAGCATGCACAGAGCCTGATTTGGTTACTGGGATGCCTTTTAGAGCACAAGCAATTATTGCGAATCCTCCTGCTTATGGTAAGATATGCACATTAATTATTAGTCTACATGCGGAGCTTGAACTTCAATTAATAATTTAGTAACACTAGAAAGTTGGGTTATCTTAGATGTTTAGCATCCAGATGACCCAGTAAAAGCATAACATGGTGTTTTCTGCCTCTGTTATTCAATTATTCGATTATTCGAAACTTTCTATAAATGAATATAAATTGATTTTAAAGATTTACTCTAAATGACATCAAACATGTATGAGAAAACTCCCTCTGTTTTCTGCCTTAAGTTTCTTTTGACATGCTTGTTTGTGACACTTGAATAAGAGAATTCTTTTGGTTGATTCTAAACTTATGCTTTATATGGTTGCAATGCCGTTGAACGTAGGCAACGGTAGTGTTAGAGTCTCTATCATACATTGTGGTTAAATTGAGGTTATGGGTTTTTAACTCAGCAGTGCATAATATTTAAATTTGTTTGATTTATATAGATCTCAATAGAAAAAAACTGCTCAATTTTTTTTTGTCTCTTCTGATATAATTGATTCCTATAGGACATTTGCATGTTGCTGAAGCTCTTGGTGTGCCTCTCCACATCATCTTCACAATGCCATGGACATAAGCTTCCTGCAGAGTTGTCTCCTACTTATTGCTGTTTTCACATACAATGCTCTATGCTTCCATTAGCTTTGATTGATTTTCTCATGCTGTTTTAAAATGCTCTTTATGAGGCATCATATTTATATCTAGTGACTGATGCAATACATGTATTCCTTTCCGTGGCAATTTGCTAGAACTTGTATATAGTGAATGTATGGTGTAATTAGACCACTTGACTACTAGGTAGCTTGCTATCAAAAGATTCCAAGATAGAAGATTCTCTATCATTACTGAATTTGTTTTTGTATTCCAAGCATTCTATTTATTGTTAAGTTATATGGAGGAAGCAAAATATATAATAATTTTTGTTGTGCAGTTTCATGAAATATGATGCACTATTGATGTGGGATTTCCATAATTTTCATGTGCAAGTGAAGTTATTGGAGAAGCACAGTGTTAAGCAATAAAATTGTTTAATTCGTTCCAAGGAAGAAAACAAGTACAGTGGGAAGTGATTAAGGTATTTGTACTTCTATTTAAATCAAAATTTTTTATTGTGTATAATATTGGTATTTTAAGCATTAAAAATATGAATTATCTTTGCCTTAGGTTCCTAGGCAACCGGATGCCAAACAATGTGGATATTATGTGATGAGATTTATGAAGCAAATTACTGAAGAAGTTACATCAATCGAGGGGATGCATTCCGAACGATAGTAATAATTTCTTTATTATCTCAAATATTTAAAGTTATCTAGTTATAAATTTTTTCAAGTTGTTATGTTTTATTCTGTACAATCATATAATGTATTTTTGTTCATAGTTTGCAAAAGCAGAGTACTCCCAAGATGAAATTGACGAAGTGCGCTCCGCGATAGCTGATTGTATACAGGATTATATTTGATAATAGGTATGTAAATGTTAGTTACTAAGGTTTAAACTTTTCCTGGTAAATGTTAGTTACTAAGCTTTCGGGTGATATTCCCCTGAATCAAACAATATACATCAACAATATTTTTTTTAGAGATGTTGTAACCTGAGATTATTTTTTATACGTTGGAAAACAATTAGTTTAGTGGACATGAAAGTTACTTAGATGTTCAAGTAGATTCGTTGAATAATAGAGTCGTACTAGTTTGGCCAAATTCCTTTTAATGCTGTGGTCTAAAACCTGCAGAAACTTGATATTTAGTTGCTTTCTTGCATCTCTACTTGAATTTACAGCCTAGCCTTTCAAGTGTTCTCATTTAAGGAGGATAAACTAATCACCACTACAGATCACTGAACTCATCACTAGGAATTAAACTTTTCAATAAGCTGCATTTACTGCTAGATACGATTCAACTCAAATATCATATTACTCGAAATAGTAGTGGACAGACTGAATTTGGCATGACTAATTGTATGATCGTATGAAATTAATATAAATATAAACACATTCATCCAATAGAAATTCCTTCAATATATATTTTTTTCAATATATTTTGGAGCTTCAGCAGTTCTGCCTAACATCCCTGATTGGTGCAATTCTTCAATATATTTTTTTATTTGCCTAAACAGACACAGTTTGTGATTCAGAATATAATTCTGAATCACAAACAATCAATCAAGAACATGTGTCAGATATTTAATATGGTCGTCTGAGTATTTTCCTTGAAAAGTGGTTGCAAGGCTGTAAATGTCTAGATAAGCCAAGCTAGCAGTTTCCTTATAATTGCAAGTGCTGATACATGCATATCTTTTTTGTTTGTTTATTTGTTAGTTTGTTATTTTTGTTGTTTTTTGATACATATCTTCATGGATCATTTTTTATTGGACATATGCATTTAATAGAATAACTAATTAGAGTGTTTGTTCTCTTTTTTCCAGCTGCAGGGACTTGTTCGTGATCATGTTCGAAGACCATTAATCTGACCTTCCAAGCTATAATTTTTGTGATTTGAACTTCATTGTAAGTTTAGTTGGGTCAGAATTATATATAATTTGAACTCTTGTAATTTGGGTCAGAAGATACTTTAGTGGTTTCGTCTGTAGAAAGGTTTTTGGACAGAAGATACTTTTGTGGTTTCGTCTGTAGAAAGGTTGTGGTGGATCTTTATTGTAAATATGTTGATAATGTTTGATATATATAGTTTTTGTTTCGAGGTTAAATTATTGCCTTTTAATTGAAAATATAATGGAAATATCTTTGTTGTCAAATTGGTATGAAACTGTTGTGGAACAGTACAAACGCACAACAGGTTTTTTTAAAGCTAAACTGTTGTTGTAGATAAACGACAACAGTGCTATATAGGTAAAACTGTTATCGAATATAATAGAAGACAACGGTGAATTCGGTATACGACAACAGTTAAACACCGTTGTTAAAACTCATCTAAACGACAACAGTGAAAACCCTAAACGACAACAGTGATAAACTGTTGTTATTGATATACGACAACGGTTATAAAACTGTTGTCGAATATAATAAAAGACAACAGTGAAAAACTGTTGTCAAAATTTTGTCGAATGTGATATACGACAACAGTGGAAAACTGTTGTCAAACTGTTGTCGTAGACCAAACGACAACAGTGATTCACTGTTGTCGTAGACCCCCCCTTTAACAACATAGCCTTTAACAACAGTGGTATTTGGCATACGACAACAGTGATTTACTATTGTTGAATGCATTTTTTCTAGTAGTGTCTCCAGATTTGAGTAGGTGAAAGATGCGTCCCTCGGAAATTGGAATAGTAGGTGTCGGTTCGACCTAGGGTTTCAGTTGAAATCCAATAGTCAGAACCAGACAACTCTGGCTGTCAATCAACTGAGGCATAAGATTGTTTGTCTGTTTGTTGTCTTGCGGGTACCTAGAGTTGGAGGCAAGATACGAGAACAAACTCAAAACAAAAAAGATCTTGGGGAAAAGGAGCTTGGAACATGGGAAAAGGTGCCTGGAACCCAGGCGCCTGAATCCAATTCAGGCACCTAGGATGCAAAATCTATCCCTGATAACTTTCATTTTGTTGATTAAACTACGCCCTCAAATCCATGTTTTAATCCAATATTATATGCTTAAGTTTGCATTTATATAAGGTTTCATGAATTTCCTCAATTTTGCTTAAGATTCAATTCTTTTAATATTAATATGTTTTGGCACTTAAATTTAATATCATTTTGTAGGTTTCAAATGATCATGGACCTGGATCATATTGGGTCAAACTTGGGTCAGAATTGGATCCGGATCAAATGGATCAAGCATCGGGTTAATATGGGTCGTCCATTCAAGAGAACGGTTAGATCTAAGCCATCAGCCAACTTTTGGTCGATCTAAGCTCAAGTTAGACTTAATCAAGTTCATGGATCAAGATCTGAAAGTTTGGGCTAGATCAGAATTAATTTAGCCGTTGGATCAAGTAATAGAGGATCTAGACAGTCCAAATAAGAGAAGGGATGATCTGAGCCATCCGCTTCATATCTGAGTGATCTGAGCTAAGGAGCAGTAGATCAGAGCCCTTGATCAAGATCTAGGAAGTTTGGGTTCGATCTGACTTGATCCGACCGTTGGATGGGATCAGAGCAATCACAACCGTCCAAATTCGAAATGCTCAGTTAAAACAGAAATTCCCTCGCCGAGCTCGTCGTCGCGTCATCGCCAATCTGTTACGTTGTTCATCATCTGTTCTTGCGATTCTTTTCCGTTTCTTCGTCCGATCGCGCGACCACATTGAATCCGAGTTTGGTTTGAATTCCAGATCGTCGGAACAACATCTCCGGGAGCTAATCTGATCAATTTGTCACTGAGAAGAGGCTCGGTGTGGATTTCGTCGTTTTTGAAATTATCCGATCGATTCTTGTTGTGCTTCATCATTCATCAATCGGAGCAAGTCAGAGGGGTTCTCTGAGTTGATCTGATCGTCCCTGAGCCGTCATCGTATTCCCACAAGTCAAGAACAAAGGGATCGAAAGGATGGTTATTTTGCGGCAAGTTGAGCTGAGTTGATCGTGGAAGCTTGAGATCTGGCGATTTGTCGAGCTAGGGGGTTCATAGCTGAATCTTGTTTGACAGCAAGAAGAATTTGAACCAAAGGAAGGGTTTGATGTTTAGTTTTTAGTTAATTCTTGTTTCTGAATTTTGTTCTGCAGTAATCGTATTCTGTTTCAGTCTGCGTTTCAGTTACTGATCGGACTACAGTCCGATCCAGACTATATCTGATCGGTCTGCCGACCGATCAGACATGAACCTGATCAGACTGTCGACCGATCAGGTAGAGTTCCAGCACAATTTACCCCTGTTTCTTGTTTTACATTTGAAGTATGTGAGCCTAGTTCGATTTCTGCTATTTAGCTTCAGTTTTGTTGTTTGCCTGAATTCGATACTAGCTTTTGTTTTGAAATTCCATCATTTTAAATTGAATTGCTCATTTCCAAGTTGGTTAAGATAGAATAGCAATTTCCTAGTTTAAATTTGCCTAGTTAAACTTGTTTCATTTCAATTATATTCCAAATCTTATTTGCAAAACAAAACCCCCATTTTATCTAGAAAACCCAAAACATTTAATGACAAATAACTTTCAAGCTCAATTGAACACTCGCAACTAGTCCTGGAAAAATACGACCAGAGGCCCCTATCCTACATTTCTACTTTGCTAGCAAGGGTTTTCAGCTTTATAAATTTCTAAATTTGATACCCACATTCGTGACACCTATATTGGGTAGCATCAAATTTTTGGCGCCATTGTCGGGGAACAACTAGTTGAGTTTGTTTGATTTAGCTTGTGTGCTTATTTCATATCTTGTGATCTAGTTTACTTGTGCTTATTTCTATATCTTGTGATTCATATTACTTGCTTTATTCTTTTGCATACATTTGCTGCGATTTTTGTATTTTTGTATGACCAGATCTGCAGGTGGTATTCTTGAAAACTTTGATCTTGAAATTGAAAGAACTTTTAGAGCCAGGAGGAATCAACTCAGTGTTTCAGAGTCTATTGATATTTTTCTTACGCAGTCTATTGCTTATTCAGTTGATCCTATGGTAGACCATCAGAAAACTATGAAGGAACTAGCAGCACCAGATGATGCCTTTCAGTACTCCTGCATTGCATATCCTGAGCTCACTGGAGATTTTGAATTAAGATCAGGACTTATTCATCTTTTGCCCAAATTTTAAGGTCAGTTTGGGGAGGATCCCAACAGGCATTTACATGAGTTTCACGTTGTTTGCTCCACGATGAAGCCTCAGGGTATTTCAGAGGAAGATATTAAGCTGAGGGCATTCCCATTTTCCCTGACTGGAGCAGCAAAGGATTGGTTTTACTACTTACCTACTGGACACATTTCTAGCTGGATTTCTATGAAGAAAGCATTCTTGGAGAAGTACTTCCCAGCATCTAGGACTGCAATCATCAGGAAGAGCATATGTGGCATACAGCAAGTAGTAGGAGAAACTTTGTATGACTACTGGGAAAGTTCAACAAACTTTGTTCTAGCTGCCCACAACACTAGATTAGTGAGCAGTTACTCATTTAGTATTTTTATGAGGGACTTCTTCAGATGGATCGGATCATGATAGATGTTGCAGCAGGAGGAGCCCTAGTAAACAAAACACCAGATCAAGCTAGGGAGCTAATTTCAAATATGGCAGAGAACTCACAGCAATTTGGGAGCAGAGCTTTGTCCACCAAAGGAGTTAATGAAGTTCAGATGGTATCGAATGAGCAAAAAGAAATCAAGAATTCATTGATGGAGCTCACATCCTTGATGAAGCAAATGTCTCTAAATAATGTGAGTCAAAATCAAAATTTCTCAGTACCACCACCTTCGAGCCAAGTGATGAGGTTATGCAGTATTTGTTCAAGCCAAGACCACAATTCGGATCTATGTCCTAACCTCCAACAAGATGAGACATTAGCTGAATTGACTAGGGGCAATTCCAAGCCAAAAACAACCCCTACTCGTCTACCTACAATCCGGGTTGGAGAGATCATCCAAACTTGAAGTATGGTAATTCTTTTTATCAGCAAGACCCATCACAACAACAATATCAACAGCCCCAATCAAATTTCCAGCAAGTTCAACAAGGACAATAACAATTTCAGCCATTTCAACAACCTTACCAACCAAATCAGCCACCTTTCCAAGGAAATCCGAATTTTCAGCAAGGGTTTCAAGGAAATCTGAGTTTTCAGCAACAATATCAATCATCTTAGCCACAAAATCAGTTTTCACAGCAAGGTTATCAGCTATTCAACCCAGGATTTTAGCCCTCAAATTCGAATTTCCAGCCCACACAATTTCAGCCCCCTCAACCACAATTTCAACCTCAACCTCAGAATTTTCAGAGTTACAATTCTCAACTATTTCAACCAAGTTCTCAGTAGAATTTTCAGCAATTTTCTCAACCATTTCAGCCCTATAATCAGCCCCAACATCCCTACTTTCAAGGTTCACAGCAAGTTCAACAATTCAATCACCTCAATCATCATTTCCAAGGCCAATCAAAGCCTCATGCAAACCAAGGGGCTATTAAGGCTCTAGTGGAGGAAATGTGCAACAACAAAGAATAGAGGAGATGCTTCAACAACTTTTGCAACAACAAAGGAATGATCCCACCATACACAACCTTGAAAGACAAATTGGACAATTGGCTAGTGGGATAAATCAAATGCAAGCTCAAGGATCAAGCCAACTATCTTCTCAAGCTACTCCAAACTCAAAGGGTAACGTTAGTGCTATTACTTTGAGGAGTGGGAAGGTGGCTTCAACTCCAAATGGTCCAAGAGCTGAATTTTTTGAAAACAGGAAACAACTTCATTTTCAGCCCCAAACAGCCCTGAAATCACTTCAAATTTAGTTGGTTCCAACCTTAGTCCAAGCCTAACTCCTTCCTCAATTAATCCCACCATACAAAACCTTGAATGACAAATTGGACAATTGGCTAGTGGGATGAATCAATTGCAAGCTCAAGGATCAAGCCAACTACCTTCTCAAGCTACTCCAAACCCAAAGGGAAACATTAGTGCTATTACTTTGAGGAGTGGGAAGGTGGCTTCAACTCCAAATGGTCCAAGAGCTGAATTTTTTGAAAACAGGATAGCAACTTCATTTTCAGCCCCAAACAGCCCTGAAATCACTTCAAATTTAGTTGGTTCCAACCTTAGTCCAAGCCTAACTCCTTCCTCAAGTAATCCTGAAATTTTGGTGGAAAATAGAGGAGAAATCAGTAGCAAAGATGGGTTTACAGCATCTACCTCAGTGGAGAAATCAGTTCCAATTTTAGCCCCTCATGTTTCGGCTCAAGAGGAGGATTTGAGAGTTCCTTTGCCATTTCCTCAGCGCAAGACTCAAGCTAAGAAGCAAGTGGAAGAGGAGAAAGCTAAGGAATACAATGAGCTAGTGAAATTGTTTAGCAAAGTGGAGATCAATGTACCCTTGTTGACCATGATAAAACAGATTCCTAAGTATGCAAAATTCCTGAAAGATTTATGTGTTCACAAAAAGAAGCTTAAGGAGAATGAGTTGGTCAGCTTGGGGAAAAATATTTCAGCACTTATTCATGCCATTCCTCAGAAGTGTGAAGACCCTGGAGTTTTTATTGCATCTTGTGAGATAGGGAGGACCATGTTCCATGATGCTATGCTGGATTTAGGAGCCTCCATAAATGTGATGCCCAGATCAGTCTTCTAGATGCTTGGCATAGACCCTCTATAGCCTACTGGTGTGGTGATTCAGTTAGCAGACCGGAGCCAGACCCACCCAGCTGGTATAATTGAAGATGTGTTGGTAAAGGTAAAGGAGCTGATATTTCCTGCAGATTTTTACATTTTGGATATGGAGGGAGATTATCTTGCACACAGATCCCCACTCATTTTAGGAAGGTCATTTCTGAAGACTGCGAGAACAAAGATAGATGTTTATGCTGGTACACTTTCGATGGAAATTGGAGACACAGTAGTTCAGTTTAGCATTTTTGATGCCATGAAGCACCCGAGAGAGGACCACTCCATTATGAGCATTGATATCTTGGAGGAGTTGGATGATGCAGATATATTGGCTGAGGGAGTTTCATTTGATATTTCCAGAGGAGTTGGCAGTTCAGGGGAGGCTGAGGATATATTTGCTATTGAGGTAGAGGACATTTCAGAGGGTATTTCAGATCTACTTCCAACTGGAGAGGATTTTCTAGGTGTAGGGGATTGCACAGAGCCCCAAGGATCACCTATTTCTATTGATGATTCAGAGGATTTAGAGTTTAGGTGTGATAGTGTAGGGGATTGCACTGAGCCCCAAGGATCACTCATACCTTCTGAGCAGGTCCAGATTGAGCTTAAGCCACTACCAGATCATCTGAAGTATGTTTTTCTAGGAGAGGAGTAGACTTATCCAGTTATTATTGCTCAGCACTTGGAAGCAGAGCAGGAAGAAAAATTATTGCAAGTCGTGAGGCAGTACAAGAAAGCTATTGGGTGGACTTTATCAGACATACTAGGTATTAGCCCAGCTATCTGCATGCACAGGATATTTTTGGAAGAAAATGTTAAACCAGTGAGGCAGCCGCAAAAGAGACTTAATTCACTCATTTTGGACGTTGTTAAGAAAGAGGTGACTCGACTTCTACAGGCAGGAATCATTTACCCTATTTTAGATAGTCAGTGGGTTAGTCCCATACATGTGGTGCCCAAGAAATCTGGAGTTACAGTGGCGGAAAATGCAAGTAATGAACTAGTGCCCACCAGAGTCAAAAATTCATGGAGAGTATGCATTGACTACAGGAAGCTCACCACAGTCATAAGGAAAGACCACTTCCCTTTACCCTTTATTGATCAGATGCTTGAGAGACTGGCAGGGAAGTCCCATTACTGCTTTTTGGATTGGTATTCAGGCTACTTCTAGATTTGTATTGATTCGGAGGACCAGGAGAAGACTACCTTCACTTGCCCCTTCGGTACTTTTGCCTACAGACGGATGCCATTTGGACTCTGCAATGCGCCAGGAACATTTCAGCGATGCATGGTAAGTATATTTGGTGAGTTGTTAGAGCATTGCATGGAGATTTTTATGGATGACTTTTCAATTTTTGGCACATCTTTTGATTCATGTTTAGAAAATTTATCTAGGGTTTTACACCGTTGCATTGAGACTAATCTTGTGCTTAATTTTGAAAAATGCCACTTTATGGTAGAGCATGGTATTGTACTAGGACACATAGTCTCTAGGAGAGGTATAGAGGTAGATCCTGCTAAAATCAGTGTTATTTCTTCTTTATCTTACCCCGTATGCGTACGGGATGTTCGTGCTTTTCTTGGACATGCAGGTTTCTACCGCAGGTTTATTAGAGACTTTAGCGATATTGCTCGGCCCTTGACAAAAATTTTGCAAAAAGATGTTGAATTTTATTTTGATGATAAGTGCAAAGAAGCTTTTTACAGACTCAGGAAGGCTCTTACCTCAGCTCCTATTATTAAATCACCTGATTAGAATTTACCATTTGAATTAATGTGTGATGCATCTAACTTTGCAGTGGGAGTTGTTCTAGCACAGAGGGTGGAGGGAGCACCTCATGTCATATGCTATGCCTCCAAGACCCTAGATGCCGCCCAAGCAAATTACACCACCACTGAAAAGGAGCTTCTTTCCATAGTTTTTTGCTTTAGACCGTTTTAGATCTTATTTATTGTGCTCACATGTCATTGTTTTTTCTGATCATGCAGCTTTAAAGTACTTATTGAAGAAGCCAGATGCTAAGCCTAGGCTAATCAAATGGATGCTTCTACTCCAGGAGTTTGACTTGGAAATCAGAGATAGATGTGGCAAAGAACACTTGGTTGCAGATCACCTGAGCAGGATTGAAGGAGATGGATCTCCTACCACCATTGATGATGATTTCAGAGATGAACACCTTCTTGCAGTATATGGTGAATCACCTTGGTATGCAGATCTTGTAAATTTCTTAGCTGCACATGTTTTTCCTACACACTTTTCTAAAGCTCAAAAAGATAAACTTAAAAGTGATGCAAAATTCTATGTGTGGGATGACCCATATTTATGAAAATTTTGTAATGACCAAATAATTAGGAGATGCATACCAGACCATGAGATTTGTTCATTTCATACTTTTTGCCATTCATCAGCATGTGGGGGACACTTTGGACCACAAAGAACGGCTAGGAAAGTGTTAGAATGTGGTTTGTATTGGCCCACCATATTTCATGATGCATATGTATTTTATAAAAATTGTGATAGATGTCAGCGAACTGGAAACATAGGAGCTAGAAATGAGATGCCCCAACAGACTATGCTATATTGTGAGATTTTTGATATTTGGGGAATTGATTTTATGAGACCTTTTCCTGCATCATGTGGTTATTTGTACATTTTACTTGCTGTAGACTATGTTTCTAAATGGGTGGAGCTCATTCCCTCCAGGACTGATGACTCTTGTGTTGTTGTTAGTTTTGTCAGGTCACACATATTTTGCAGGTTTGGAATTCCCAGAGCTATAATAAGTGACCAAGGTTCTCACTTTTGCAACAAACACATGAAGGCCTTGCTTAGTAAGTATGGGGTGGTACACAAGGTTTCTACTTCCTACCATCCCCAGACAAATGGCCAAGCCGAAATCTCAAATAGAGAAATCAAAGCAATTTTGGAAAAGACCGTTGGGCCCAATAGAAAAGATTGGAGCAAGAGGCTAGATGATGCACTTTGGGCTTATAGAACGGCATTCAAGACACCAATTGGCATGTCTCCCTACCGGTTAGTATATGGTAAAGCTTGTCATCTTCCCGTGGAGATAGAGCATAAGGCATATTGGGCGGTGAAGGCTTGTAACTACGATGCTACCAAGGTGGGAGAAGATAGAAAACTTCAACTTCAAGAACTTGAGGAGATTAGACTAGAGGCATTTGAGAACTCAAGGATCTACAAGGAAAAGACCAAGAACTTCCATGACAAACATATAGTGAGAAAAGAATTTCAAATTGGTGATGGTCTTATTGTACAAGTCAAGGCTCAAATTGATTAAGGGTAAGTTGAGGTCAAGGTGGGAAGGCCCATTTATTGTAACTAATATTTTTCCCTATGGTGTTTTTGAAATTAAAGATGAGACTAATGGTTTTGTGTGGAAAGTAAATGACCACCGGCTCAAGAAACATTTTGAAGAACTAAAGGAGCTAGAGGTGGATGGAGTGGACATCAAAGATGCTATCTACCCAACCTAAAGGGGAGTTTTCTTTTCCTTGCATTTTAATTCATTGTAAATTTCATTTTATTGTTTTCAAATAGTTTAATCTTTCTTTTCCAATGAATTTTTGATAATAAATGTTAGGAAGTGTAGATTGAATAAATAGTGATTGTAGATACCATTTCACCATTTTAGCACCTTAATTTTTGCATGAGTAGGAATAAATGTATCCCTCTAGGTTTTCTCTATATCATCTTAGAGTCTTTTGAAAGCAAATTAAATTTGGTTGTCAAGACTTTGAATTTGAGCCTATGGATGAAAATTCTTGGTTGCTTGAGTACTACTTGGTTATGGACTCTAGAGTGATGACTTGGGATGAATTCTTTTTGCCTAGTGAGAACTTAGCTTTATTTGTGAGATACACACATGTGATTGCACTCTAGAACTTGCTTAGATTCTTTCAAAACCATATTTCTATGATTGAACCACATTCATAAAGGTTAGTCACTTTATTTTCCCTTTTTCATGTAATTGTTGCATCATATCTTGTTGATACATGCTTAACTCTTCCCTTTCCCTACTTTTCTGCTTATTACCATATTTCTCTATAGACTTGGTTACTTGGGATTTTTCTTAATGTTACATTGCCCGAGACGGACAAAAGTTTAAGTGTGGGGGAGGTGGTTAGAGTTTTGAAAGAAATTTTGGTGAGAAGTGGTGTATTTTGAAGTTCATTATCTGTTTTATGGGTTTTAATTTGGATTGTTTTTGTGGATTCCGAATGTTTGAAGGAACTCAAGGAATGGAAGAATATGAGGAACACAATGCAAAAATAGGAAAAAAAAGAGAAGAAAAGAAATGGAGAATTGTGCCAATTTGATGGGTGATGTATCAAAAATGAGTTGTGAGCATTGAAAAGTTAAGATCATTTTTGGAGTAATCTGATTTATGGATGTTGTTTGGTGTTTCAACTCTATGAAGCTAATTTTAAAAGGAATTGGAGCTCATAAAGGTTAGTTTTTAGTGAAACTTTTCAAGCCTACCAAAAGTTTCATTTAGACATGGAATTGGCAAGTGGAATTGTTTTCAAAAGTTCAAATTGTTGCCATGACTTAAGTGGAGATGAATGAGTAAGATTTGGTCGTGGGATCTGAATTGAAGCTGCAAGAAAAGGAAAAAAAACAAGAATGCAGCTGAAAAAAAACACAGAAAGCAGAAAAAAAAAGAAGGAAAGAAAAGAAAAGAAAGAAAAGTCAAAGAAGATTATGAAGGTTCAAAAGATGGATAGATTTTTGAATTTGGAGTCGAGAATAAGAAGCTAGATGAATTAAGATTCAGTGATGATTGGAAGAAAGGAAAATTCAGGCAAAAGACAGCTCAGAATTCTGGAGTTTGTCTACTGATCAACCCCTGATCGGTCACTAGTCCGATCCGGGAGCACCAGTCCAATCAGTAGACCGATCAGGCAATGTCTGATCGGACTCTGGACCGATCAATGAAGCTGGCACAGCACAAAACACTGTTTTCAGTATTAAACCTCCTCCAATTCTGCTCATAATCACTTTCCTTGGCTCAGGATTCATAAGAAGCTATAGCAAAAGGGCAAAGAGCATCTAGAAATAATTTTGAGTATCCAAGTTTCTATTTTTCCTTACTTATCCATATTTCTTTTTCATGCTATATCTCTTTATCATATTCCTTTTCTTATCATATCATATGTCTTTATTTCCTTTACCATTAGCCTTTGGTATCAGAATTCATGGAAAATTCTTTTTCATTCTATCCATCTCATACTTCTTTAATGTTTCTAATAAACCTTTGTAGATGTGGATCCGAGGCAAGAATGATGGTGGAGAGTAGATAATAAGCAAGCTTATGGTAGTTCAAGAAATATGTAGTGTTGAGTGAGCTCCACTTTCATTGGAATGTAGAACTTAGGAAGAGAGCCACTGAAAATTCCTTTGGGAGGTTTTGTGTGTTGAGTTCATCTCTATGAATCATAAAGGAGGAAGTATGCTAAGTTGTTGATTTAAGGACAAGTTTCTAGTTCATTGAGCTTAGATTTTTGAGAATTGACAACCCTAGGTAATTTCTTTTCAATTGCTTCTTACAATGACTGAGAATAATCTAGGGGGATACATCTTAGTCTCCTCCTAGTAGCTTGTGCGAGACGCCCAAGAATAAGTGTGGGGGAGTTGATAACTTTCATTTTGTTGATTAAACAACGCCCTCAAATCCATGTTTTGATCCAATATTATATGCTTAAGTTTGCATTTATATAAAGTTTCATGAGTTTCATGAATTACCTCAATTTTGCTTAAGATTCAATTCTTTCTATATTTAATATGTTTTGGCACTTAAATTTAATATCCTTATATAGGATTCAAATGATCATGGACCTGGATCATATTGGGTCAAACTTGGGTCAGAATTGGATCTGGATCAAATGGATCAAGTATTGGGTTAATATGGGCCGTCCATTCAAAAGAACGGTTAGATCTAAGTCATCCGCCAACTTTTGGCCGATCCAAGCTCAAGATAGACTTAATCAAGTTCATGGATCAAGATCTGAAATTTTGGGCCAGATCAGAATTAATTTAGCCGTTGGATCAAGTAATAGAGGATCTAGACCGTCCAAACAAGAGAAGGGATGATCTGAGCCATCCGCTTCAGATCTGAGTGATCCGAGCTAAGGAGCAGTAGATCAGAGCCCTTGATCAAGATCTGGGAAGTTTGGGTTCGATCTGACTTGATCCGACCGTTGGATGGGATCAGAGCAATCACAGCCGTCCAAATTCGAAATGCTCAGTTAAAACAGAAATTCCCTCACCGAGCTCGTCGTCGCATCTTCGCCAATTTGTTGCGTTGTTCATCAACTATTCTTGTGATTCTTTTCCGTTTCTTCGTCCAATCGTGTAGCCACATTGAATTTGAGTTTGGTTTGAGTTCCAGATCGTCGGAACAACATCTCCGGGAGCTAATCTGATCAATTTGTCACTGAGAAGAGGCTCGGTGAGGGTTTCGTCGGTTTCTGAAATTATCTGATCGATTTTTGTTGTGCTTTATCTTTCATCAACCGGAGCAAGTCAGAGGGGTTCTCTGAGTTGATCTGATCGTCCCTGAGCCGCCATCGTATTCCCACAAGTCGAGAACAAAGGGATTGAAAGGATGGTTATCTTGCGGCAAGTTGAGCTGAGTTGATCGCGGAAGCTTGAGATCTGGTGATTTGTCGAGCTAGGGGGTTCATAGCTGAATCTTGTTTGACAGCAAGAAGAATTTGAGCCAAAGGAAGGGTTTGATGTTTAGTTTTTAGTTAATTCTCGTTTCTGAATTTTGTTCTGCAGTAATCATGTTCTGTTTCAGTCTGCGTTTCAGTTACTGATTGAACTACAGTCCAATCCAGACTATATCTGATCGGTCTACTGACCGATCAGATGTGAACCTGATCGGACTGTCGACCGATCAGGTAGAGTTCCAGCACAATTTACCCCTGTTTCTTGTTTTACAGTTGAAGTATGTGAGCTTAGTTCGATTTCTGCTATTTAGCTTCAGTTTTGTTGTTTGTCTGAATTCAATACTAGCTTTTGTTTTGAAATTCCATCATTTTAAATTGAATTGCTCATTTCCAAGTTGGTTAAGCTAGAATAGCAATTTCCTAGTTTAAATTTGCCTAGTTAAACTTGTTTCATTTCAATTATATTCCAAATCTTATTTGCAAAATAAAACCCCCATTTTATCTAGAAAACCCAAAACATTTAACGACAAATAACTTTCAAGCTCAATTGAACACTCGCAACTAGTCCTGGAAAAATACGACCTGAGGCCCCTATCCTACATTTCGACTTTGCTAGCAAGGGTTTTCAGCTTTATAAATTTCTAACTTTGATACCCACATTCGTGACACCTATATTGGGTAGCATCAATCCCCTATGCAAAGTTAGCTACTTAGGAACAGGTTATGACCACGATTAGGCGCCTGAATCGACTTTAGGGTGCCTGGAAGCATGCTATAAATAGGGGTGCCATCCCTTCAGTTGAAGCATCATGTTTTCAGATCTACTTACTCATTCCGTGCAAAGAAAAAGTGCTCAAGGTGAAGCTCTGCGGCCAAGAAGGCTCCAGAAGGAAGTGTGCGACGCTTCGGAGTTCCAAATTGGTCGAGATCGTCAACTTATTTGGTTTGCTTTTAGTTACAAGTTGTTCATAACTTTATTTACTTGTGCTTGTAAAATCATACTGTAAGACGGGTTTTCTCCACCTCTGGAAATTTCGGAAAGGAGACCATTAGTGGACTCATGCCGAGTACATAGGCCTTAGAAGTACTGACCCTGGGGGGTTGGGAACCAAGTAAATAAATCCTGTGTGTCTATTATTTGTTGCTTTTTCTTTTTATTATTCCACTGTGCTACTAACAATTTGTTACGAAGTTGATCAAATGAACATCTCAAAGAAGAAACGAAGCAGGAGTCGATATTCACCCCCTATTGATGCCACCGTTCTTACAATTGGTATAACAGTAGGTGGCTCTGATCGGACTCACCGCCGAAGGAGCAAGAAGACCAAAAATTGAGGGGGAGTTAAGGGTGAAAGAGGTATTTCTTTAATATGTTTGAATTTAAATTCCATATAATTTGTTTCAAGTGCAGGAAGAGAGGACACAACAAAAATAAGTGTCCTACTCGTATGATTCACACGTCACCACCGGCGGCAACGACGGAATCAGCGCCAGGAGTCCGGAGGGACAAAAGTCATATACAATGCTTCAAGTGTCCAATGTAGGGACACTACAAGAACCAATGTCTAGACTGGAAGATCAACAAGTCAACAATGCCAAGAAATGTGACCACGGCAAAGGAGGTACAAAAATTTAATTATCGCAATAATATTTTTCAAATCTTTGAACAATTACACAATTATTCTGGTAATTTAGATAACAATGTTAATTTTTTTGATAAATTAGATTTATTGTATAGCAAACTTAATGTATTGCATGATAAATTAGCTAGTAATGGATCAAAATCAAATTTTGACAATATTAAAATATTGAATATTAATTCCTTAATCTCTAATATTAATTCTATAATTTTTGAAATTAACTCTAATACTTTAATTAATAATTTTTCTGATAATTCTAATACATCTGAGGATAATGATGAAACTTTAATTAATAATTTTTCTGATAATTCCAATAATTCTGAAGATAATTTTATTAATCCTGAAGATAATGTTACTAATGACAATACTCAACCCTTTGTTAACATTTCTGAAGATAATCTTATTAATTCTGATAATAATACTCAACCCTTAATTAATAATTCTACTGATTTTAATGCTACAACTAACCCCGAAAATTATTCTACTTATTTTGAAGTTAATAATATAATTTTAATAAGAATTCAAATAAAATAGAAGTACTAAATAAACTTGAAAACTTAAAAACAAAAGAAATAATAAATAAATCAGAAATTTTTGAATTAATGGAAATCATGCCATAATTAATTCTTAACAACTTACATCTTAATTAATTCTTAACAAATTAATTCTTAATTAATCCTTAACAATTTAAATCTTAAATTAATTCTTAATAATTTAAATCTTAATTAATTCATAATATCTTAAATCTTGATTAATTATTAACAACTTAAATCTTAATTAATTCTTATCAATTTAAATCTTAAATTAATTCTTAACAATTTAAATCTTTATTAATTCTTAACAACTTAAATCATAATTAATTCTTAACAACTTAAATCTTAATTAATTCTTAACAATTTAAATCTTAAATTAATTCTTGACAACTTAAATCTTAATTAATTGTTAACAACTTAAATCTTAATTAATTCTAAACAACTTAAAATCTTATTTAATTCTTAATAGCTTAAACAAGTTAAATCTTAATTAATTCTTAATAAAATCTTAATTAATTATTAACAATTGAACTTTAATAACAAACTCAATCCTTAATTCAAAATTCAAAATTTTTACAAAATCTAGGAACTAAAATACAAGTTAATTACCTTCAGTTATAAAACTAAATAAAATCCTACCCAACTGAAACACTCAACTTAATAATAGTAAATATGTCAAAGTTGATTGATATATTCGTGGGTTCACATGTTCTATATCAAATAAAAATTTGATAGTTTATTAGAAATCTAATTAAAATAATTTGACTTAATTAATACATGCATAACTGTCATGCTCATGCATCGATCTGTTTATTTTTCTCATATATATCTGCCATGTCATTCATGTTAGCTTACTTTTGTGCTTAAATTAGAATAGCTAGATAGGATGAAGATAGTTTGACACATGCCTAACATTGTACCAGGGTGGGGTGAGATGATAGTACGTTAGGGAAGCTTGGTGTAGGAAGTCAGGAAGGGTAAGGAGTACTCGACTTGGTCAACCTAGCTAAGTGGAACTAGCCGAAGCTACCTCACCACATCATAGACTAGTTAGACCAGATTTTCTCAAAGAGTAAATTATAAGTATTATTTCATTAAAAGGCTTTGTCTAAGGAATGGTTTGTTGATCCAATAAGGATTAAGCCAAAGAAGACCCCTCTACCTCGCCAAGACCTGGAAGTTAATTATTAAAATTTACTTTTAAGTTACTAATTGTTAAACTTGAATCTAACTCAATGTCAAGCAATCTATAAAATCAAATTGAAAAAAATTATTCAAGCATCTCACAACACCCATAAGGCAACCATGCTTGTTTGTATTGCGACACGTAAAATGGGTAAGATGATAAGGACTAATCAATTGATAAATATTTTTAAAAATCCTTAGAATATTTTCTTAAAAATTAATTTTTAAAATAATTATTAAACATAATAATGTTTTAATAAATTTCATCCTTGATTGAGTGTTTACCTATAAATATATTTCAAAAAATTATATATCTTTTTGAAAGGTGCTTGACCTGCACTTAGACACAAATCCTCTAGGTCAACACTAAAGTCCCTTAAGACACTTAGGTAGAGTTCTTTATAGTTAACAAGGGTAGCCAGAAGGTATCAGGTTCAGGGGGAGTCTGTTGTTTTTGTGAAAGTTTTTTTCTTGAAAAACTTTATTATTCTTTTCAAAATTTATCTCTTTCAAAATTGTTTTTTTATCATCTCTTTTAATGCATTTCAAAAAATGTTTTTTCAAAATTTATTATGTCTTTCAAAATATTTTTTAAAAAATGCTTCTTCAAAAGTTATTACATTTTTCAAAGGGAAGTTTGAAAATGCTTTAAAAAA
This sequence comes from Boesenbergia rotunda, assembly GCA_024364735.1. NCBI lineage: Eukaryota > Viridiplantae > Streptophyta > Magnoliopsida > Zingiberales > Zingiberaceae > Boesenbergia > Boesenbergia rotunda. Next base: position 145,190 of record JAGFNQ010002632.1, on the reverse strand, counting down.
ATACTTCCTTACTTTTGATTATATCTCTCAAAAATCCTTTAATTACTCTTATGTTTTGGATAATCTCTAAAGACACATAGGAAATTTTCCTTATGATCTACAGGGATTCCTAAGATTGTGACAGACTTAGGAGGAGTCCTAATCAAAAGAAATTTATGTATCTCTTCTTCTAATTAATTTAAAATTAAAAAAAATATTATGTAATTCTTTTTTGAATCAAACCCTAAGACTCAGATGAAAATTAACTTTTGGATAATAAGCTTCCTAGGACTGTGTCAAGATTAGGGGTAGTTCAAATTAAAAGAATTATTAAAAGTTTTAGAAATAGTATACTTTCTAATACACTCTATCTTTGTAAGTAGAATATTCATTCTTTTTCCAAAACATGTATTGAAAAACCTTTTTCATCTCTTGAATAGTTTTGAAAACCATTTTCATCTTTTGTACGTCATTGAAAATCTTTAAAAAATTAATTGAGTTTGGAAAATTTTCCAAGACACATAGAAAAATTTTCCTTGTAGTTAATAAAGTTTCCTAGGATTGTGTCAGATTGGGGAGGAAACCAAATCAAGAAATTTATTATTCATCAAAAATTTAAAATGTATATTGAAAATACTTGATTTTGATTGGAAAATCCCTAAGACACATAGGAATTTTCTTGTGATCAACAAGATTCCTTGGATTATGTCAGATTTAGGAAAGTTCAAATTCATAAAGTAAATCTTATCATTTCAAAATTCTTTTAAAGTACTTAGTGTCTTTTAAAATATTTTTTTGAAAAAAAGTACTTAGTTTTTTTAAAAAAAAGGCAGAGATTTTTGAAAATTATGTTTTTTTTATAAATCTTAAGTATTTTGAAAAATTCATTTCACATTCATATATTGTTGGTGCAAATTTTTAATCATTGTATTTCTTTTTGATGTCTGTCAAAGGGGGAGAGAGTATCTTAAGTTAGATTTTTTCGATTTCTCCCAAGTTTTAACCTAGAACCCTTAGACCTACCAAACATAAGATTATTGCCAAACATAAAAAAAGGAGAGATTATTGGTGCAAAAAGCATCAGACATGAACAGTCAACCTCTGGTGTTTCGATGTTTGACAATATACTATGGTCTGGTCAAAATGATCAAGGGTTAAACCAAACAGGACATGTTGTTTGGTAGGGTAAACTCAGGTTTGATCGGTTTGACAAAAGGGTCAGCCAAACAAGATCTAATGTTTGGCAAAGTGAATAGTACCCAGGGTTGGTCAGTTTGACCAAAGGATAAGCCAAATAGGATCTGAATTTGGCAGAGTTATAAGAACCTAAGGTTGGTCAGTTGACCAAGGGATTAAGCCAAACTGGACTTGAGGTTTGGCAGAGAGATTATATTTTTTTGGATTAAGCCAAAATGGACTTGATGTTTGGCAGAAAGAAGTCTAGTCAGGATTAAGATGACTAGCAAAGAAGTCCTTATTGAGGCACGAAATCCTAGTGAGTAATGTTGGGTCCTAGTGAGTGAAACTAGGTGGACGAAGTCCTGGTAAGTGAAGCTGGGCAAGAAGACTTGGTCCAGGGGACTGAGCATGAAGTCCTGGTCGGGGATCGGGCAACGAATTCTTTGCCAAGTGAGGACTACGGACAGAAGTAGAGATGGGTCGAGGATCGGATGTCTCGAGATCCAGGAGTCTCGGAGGTCGAGCACGAAGTCTTGGTCTGAGGGACTGAGTAGAAGACTTTACCGATTGGGGATCACAGATAGATGTAGAGATGGGTCGAGGTCGGACGTCTCGAGATCCGGGTTCTCGGAGTTCGAGCAAAAGTCCAACCGGAGGTCCTGGTTGGCAAAAGGTAGCTTCTCTAGATTGGAGTAGGTGAATGACGTGTTCCTCGGAAAGTGGAACAGTAGTAGTCAGTTCAACCTAGGGTTTCTGTTGAAATCCAAAAGTTAGAACCCGACAACTCTGGCTATCAATCAACTAAGGCATAAGATTTCTTGTCTGTTCGTTCTGTGTTTTGTTGTCTTGCAGGTGCCTGGAATTGGAGGCATTAGGAGTACAAACGCAAAACAAACAAAAGCCTGGGGAAAAGCTTCCCAGGCGCCTGAATCCAATTTAGGCGTCTGGGATGGGAAGTTTATCCCCTACGCAAGGTTAGCTACTTCAGATAAGGTTTTGACCACGGTTAGTCACCTGAATGGGCTTTAAATAGGGGTGGCATCCCCTCAGTTGATGCATCAAGTTTTCATATCTGCTTACTCATTTCGTGCAAAGAAAAAGTGCTCAAGGCGAAGCTCTGTGACCAAGGAGGCTCCAGGAGAAAGTGCGTGACGCTTCGGAGTTCCAGATTGGTCGAGATCGTCGACTTGTTTGGTTTGCTATTAGTTGCATGTTTTATTTAACTTTATTTACTTGTACTTGTAAAATCATGCTGTAAGATGGGTTTTCTCCGCCTCTGGAAATTCCAAAAATGAGAGCATTAGTGGACTCACGCCGAGTACATAGACCTTGGACGTACTGACCCTAGGGGATTGAGAACCAAGAAAATAAATCCCGCGTGTCTACTGCTTGTTGCTTTTACTTTTTTATTATTCCACTGTGCTAGTAACGATTTGTTACGAAGTTGATTGAACGAATGACTCAACGAAGAAATGTAGGAGTCGATATTCACCCTCCCCCTCTATGGACACCACCGATCCTACAATAGTCTCCTCTATGATAGTTAATCGCTGATCGATTGTCAAAGGTGGTGCAGGTGGTGGTGAAGGTGGCATCAACTCCTAAAGCTCTACCACCAAGTCGTCCTCTTCCTCCAGGTTAGGATCGACCTAAGGCTATGCCCTCCAACTCATGACCCCATGTTAGAAATATCAATCGTGGCCAACGAGAAGTTATAAAATCTGACTATGTCATACTCGGTCATCCTAATCACCTCACTGGCTGGCGTGTTACATCCTAAGGCTAAGAGAAGAGAGGTCAACACATGACAATAAGGAGTACACAATCTGCCCTGCGTATAAATACTAGATGTGTAAATAATAGTATGAATAATGTGTAAACTAATATCTATCTCAAGGTGGTGTATATGGGCATTAAGTAAGGAGTGAAAAGGCCTCATCACCACTACATCCCTAGAGGTTAGTGGTAGGATGCAATGTACTAACTCGGTATAATGCATACTCCTGAATACGCAAATTAAGGGATAAAAAATGTGAGATGGTGGGATCTCTCTCTCTCCCAAAGAAATATGAGTAAAGAGTGTCAAGAGTAATGTGAGAGTAGGGATTGCTAAAGGGGGGGGGTCCCTAGTAGGATAGCACAGATAGGTGGAATCAGTTGGTAGTAGTCCCAAGTGTTAGCCAAGAAGAGTAGGTGAAAGGACAAAGTCATGACCTTGAATCCTAGTGGAATAGTGAAGGTCATCAATTTTAACTAAGTTATTGTATAGCTTAGCACAAGGTTGTGTTAACTAGGCTAGAATAATAATGTAAGTTTTGGAGTCGATGCTCGATCACTTGGATGGATAGAGGACAAGATCGGATAAGGAAGTTTCTACATAAGTAGTTAGTTTTCAATGGTTTGTAAATGGTGAGTTAAACCTATGATAGAGGTCAAGAGTAGGAAATCTAGAGTTAGGACTAGGGGTCACAGAGGGGCCTGCCTTAGACATTCAACGTTTTCTAAAAAAGGGAAATAATAACCAATTTATTAATGTAATAAATATAAAAAATTGGGATTTAAGGTTTTACCGATGAGGCATAGCTATATATATATATAAAGAAATGAAAACCCTCTGTTGATTGCATGAAATCAAACTATAGATCATATGGGATTTGGTGGAGGAAGGGAGAAGGAAGAAGGAATAAGGCACTTGGAATGAGCCTACTGTTATGATGTATACTAAAAATCTGACTTTTATATAGACGTCTACATTTTGAAAGAGAATCACATGATCACTATTTGCATATTTATAATAGTTATGTGCATATTGTCTAATACTTTACATTGTAGATAACATGGTATGTGGTGTCACATAGTAGATCATGTTATCAGTCCCTTATAATGTATAAGTAGAGGCTCACAACCGAGATGGATTTGGACAAACCATTGGAATGGTTGTACTGTAATTTGGTGTTGGTTTATCTTGACCATAGAATTGCACTAGTGCACTTTGTGTGTATTGAGCAGGATCGACATAGAGGTGATTCAATTTATACTAACTTTATAATTGAATCAGACCTTAGTTATTATGGAGTACATGCTCTTAATCCCGATATAATAACGGGCACATATACTTAATATTTATTTTTTTGATTTACCAATAGGCGAGATTTATTGATTAAATCGATAGGCCTAGTAAGTTGGGAAATAATATTATTTACATGGTGTGCCATTAATTATAGAAGGAAACCGTGTCCTGGTGAGTCGGGTTGATGATGTCCCCTTGAGGAGCTCATAAAGTTTATCATGTTAAATCCTGCAGGTGGACTTGGTCTGACATGATGATTAGGTTGAGTGGCACTACTCAAGGAGTTAGATGTTAATTAATTAAATTGTCAGTAAGTTAATTAATTAACGAACATTCGATATCTTAAACACAGGGAGATTCTTGTACTCATAATAGGTGGAGCCCATATTTAAATATGGGGGTTGGTGAGGTAAATCAATGAGGATCCTTTAGTGGAATGAATCTTTATTAATGGATCGGGCCTTGATCCATTAGGTGGCCATGACCTAACTCCTCCTCATGGTAACTATTGCCCAAGGAGTCATGAGACCAAGGCATCCAATTCATCCAACACAAGAGAACCCTAAGCCTCTCCTCTCTTCCTCTCCCTCTCCCTTCTCTCTCCTAGGTCACCCGACGGTAGGAAGAAAGGAAGGAAGACTCCTTCTTTTCTTCTCATCATCATCCCTACTTCTTGGATGGCGATCACAAGGACAAGGAGGAGTTCTTCTCTACCTTTTGTGGTGTGCGGTGATAAGAAGGAGAAGAAGAGAGGGTCGGTGGTGGAGAAGAAGGTCTTCTTGGTGGTGTTGGCGCCGCAAGCAAGAAGAAGGGCGGAAGTTCGGCCGCTAGGGTTGGTGAAGGAGAGATCTCTTTCTATTCTTCTTCCTCTTCCTCTTCTCCTCTTGGCCGGCGCATCCTTGGAGCAAGGAAGAGGGCTAGCGGCTTGAGGTGAAGGAGTTGTGGCCGGCGGCGCTAGGTAAAGGAAGGAGGTGTTCTTTCCTTATTTGTGGTCAGCGCAAGCAAGAGGTTGGTTGGTGGCCTTGGTGACTTTGGTTCTTGGTAGATCATCACCCACTCGACGTCCAAGAAGGGGAGGGTCATATAGTAGAAGATCGCGAGGTAAAAGGAAAGGTATATCTTCTCCTTTGTTTCCTTTGTTCGTTATATTATTTCATGTGATTAATTAATTACATGTTTGATTATTATTCTTTATTCCATGTTAATAATAATCTTGGACCCGATGATAAACACAAAAATTATCAATCCACTAATTGTCTATTCCGCGACTAATTGGTTGGACGAGATTGATCGCTAGAACAACATGTTTGTTCAAGCAGTCGCTTGAATCAGTTAGCACAATGATGAGACGGTCGTTTGGGAAATAGGTCTCCATTCGGATTGAAAAATTTTAATCCGTGAACATGAAGATGTTTCCCATGTACAACCCGGAATCTCCTTGGTGGAAACCAACACCTACTCGGTGGCTTTTATAGTCACTGTCCAGGCACTTGGGTGCTTTAAAGGGGCTCGGGAGTGCACTTTGATTAGGGCATCTGTGTTCTTCTCATGCGCCTCGGTTGAAGAGGCAGCCCCTAGTTTTGGAAAATTAGAGGCGCCCGCGACAAGATGCATGAGGCACCTAGGAACAATCTCAGGCACCTGACTTAATAAAGAATATGGTGCTTGTGTGAATATAGGCGCTAGGTTCAGGGCAGTTTGACCAAAAAAAATAATGTTTAATTAATAGAGATTAAATTGGAATAAGTTTAAGAGTTAAGTAATGTTATATTTGACACTAAATTAAGTTAAATTTGAGAATATTAAGTTAAATATAAAAAAATTATGTAGGCTTTGATTAAGTTAAGTTTGAATATTAAAAAAAATTAAAAATTAGGTTTTGAAATAAATGAATAAAGGTTAAGTTTAAATATTAAGCTATGCAAATTATAAGTTTTATAAATTATTTTTGAAACTATTTAAATTTCGAAAGCATATGTTTTGAAAATGTTAAGTCAATGAAAAATTAAATTTTGTAAATTCAGTTTGAAAATTAATTAAGTTTGATTTTGAAAAATGAAGTTTATTTCAAAAAGTTAATTAATAAAAAATAATTTAAATTGATTTTCAAAAAAATAATTTAGTTGTTTCTATTCCAAAAAAATGGTTAGGTTGATCATGAAAAAATTAATTAAATTGAAGAAAAATTAAGTTAGATTTTAAAAAAATTAATTAAGTTAAAATAATATTTAAGTTTATTATCAAAAAAGAATAATTAAGTTGTTTTTATTTTAAAAAATGATTAAGCTGATTTTGAAAATTTTAATTAAGTTAAAAAAATTAAGTTAGTTTTTGAAAAATTAATTAAGTTAAAAAAATAATTGAGTTGATTTTTAAAATATTATTAAGTTGAATTTGAAAAAATTAATTATGTTGATTAAAAAAATTAAGTTAGATTTTGAAAAATTACTTAAGTTGATTTAGAAAATAAGTTGGTTGATTTTAAATATCAAGGTAATTTGATTTTGAAAAATTAATTAAGTTGATTTCATACACTAATTGATTAAGTTGATTTTGAAAATTAAGCTAGATTTTGAAAAATTAATTATGTTGATTTTGAAAATTAAGTTATTTTTAAATTTTGATTTTAAATTTTGTCATTAAAATTGATTAATTAAGAATTTTCTGTTAGAATTTTAATAAGGTTAAAATTTTGAATTAGGTTAATATGTTAAAGGTAAAATTAATTAGGTTCCTTGAGTTGGTTGGGTTGGTTAAGTTGGACTAATTCTTTTAAGTCCTTAACATTTCACCTATTTCTATGTGACAAAATAGGGAACCTTATCTATTTTGTGACATGTGTTAATTTTATCTTGGAATGAAATATATGATTTGATTGAACATTGGGTTATATTCAAGTTTAACAAGTAGTAACATAAAAACACATTTCAATAATTGGTTTCCATGTCTTGGCGAGGCATAGGAGCCTTCTTGAGTATGAGAACAACGACCATTTCCTAGACAAAAGCCTTTTAAAGAAATTATACTTTTAATTTACTCTTTGAGAAACCCTGGTCTAACTAGTCTAGGATGTGGCGAGGTAGCTTCGGCTAGTTCCACTAGGCTAAAAAGATCACATAGGGTATGCTTTACCTTACCTGACTCCTTACACAATCTTTCCTAATGTACATCAGCTCGTCCCACCCTGGTACTAGGTTGTACAAGTTTCAATCAAGTTTAGATCCTTAACTATCCATTTCTAATCCTTAAGCATGGCAATTTACAAAAATTGAATAAGCATGCAATTAAGCAATCAAGGAAGCATGCAAAGTTCATCTAATAATAGTGGTCTTTCTACTGACTCCCCCTGGATCAACACCTTGATATGGTCTATCTAGGTAGTAAATTTGATCCTTGGGGATGCAATAGTGGGTTGGTCAAGTATGATTAGTGAAGCTCAATTTTGAGACCACTTGAGTGCTAGTATAGTTCACAATTGAACAGTAGGATATATATCGCGAGTTACTTTTAAATCCAATTCCAGATTGGTTGAGAATGACTTTCTATATTCCAAGAATCATATCAAGATTCTTGAAAACCATTGTAAACTATTCTAGGGCTTCTCTGAGTTTCTTGACTTGAGTTTTCAAAGAGAAATTCTCATCCTCAAGTTGTTGGACTTGAGTTGAGGTTCCTCCCTGAATAGGCTCAGTTAGGGGACTCAAGTTAGCCTCCTCCTTAAAGGCTTTAACCTCCTTTTGGAGGGACTTAACTCAAATGTTCGACTTAGCTATCTTGTGAGACAGATAGAGATTAAATCATATAATTCAAGCGTCGAATAACCACTTATAGTGAGTCGGCCTTTTTCGGAGAGGGAGATCGATCCATTGCTTTATTCCAATTCCACTTTGACTGGACTCAGTGTTGACTTTATCTTGCACTGCCAGTGCAAGGAGGTTCTAGTAGGCCAATTCTTCCACGTTTGACTCCTCCGACGAAGACCCGTCCCACGTAGCTTGAAGCATCTTCTTCCGTCATTGCTTCATTGCCTCCTTTAAGTTAGGGCATTAAAATTTGAAATGACCCTTCTTGTTGCAACCATAACTGGTGATGTCTGCCTTGTTCTTTTGACTCATGCATAGTTCAGTCGGATTATCCTTTGTCTGAACCACCTGTAGGATCGGTGGCATCGATAGAGGAGGGGGGGGGTGAATATCAACTTGTACTTTCTTCCGTCATTGAGTCATTTGTTCGTTCAGTTTTGTTACAGAGTCGTTAGTAGCACAGCGGAATAACAAATGAGAGAAAATATACAAAACAAACAAGCGGGATTTTTTACATGGTTCCTAACCCCCCCAAGGTTAGTACGTCCGAGGCCTAATTACAGGTAGCGCTCGTCCACTAGTGGTCACCTTTCCGAAAGTTTTCTGGAGGCAGAGAAACTCGTCTTACAGTTTTTGTACAAGTACAATAATGATAATGAAATGAACACAACTTGTGAGTAAATGCAAATCAATAACAATGACGATCCCGACCAATCCAGAAGTCTGAAGTGTCATGCACTTCCTCCTGGAGCCTCCTTGGTCACAGAGCATCGTCTTAACACTTTTTCATCACAGGGAATGAGTAATCGGATAGAAAAATTGATGTTCTGAACTGAGGGGGCAAAACCCCTTATATAGTAAGCATCCGGGCACCCGAGTGTCTATAGGGGCACCTCAAAGGTGGTCTAATGTGATCTGCATTGGTGAACTCTACGCAGGGATAAAACATGCTGTCATGGGTGCCTGGGAACTGTGAGGCGCCTGGAATGGGGGCCGCCCCCATGCCCATTGAGGTGCCTCACCATGAGGGCGCCTGGGATGATGGGGGCGCATGGGAATACCTTTTCTAGGCCTTGTTTGTTTGCGTTTGCTCTCCTAATTTGCCTCGAGCTCTAGGTTCCTGCAAGACAAACCAACATAAGGCAAACAAATAATCCTAAGCCTAAATGTTTGATGGCTAGAGCCATCTAATTCTGACTTTGGATTTCAAATGAAATCCTAGGTCGAACCGATGCCTACTGTTCCCGTTTCTGAGGAACTCGTCCTCACCTACTCCACTCTGGAGAAGTTACCTTTTGCCAACAAGGACGTTCGGTTGGACTTTTGCTTGGCCTCCAAGACTTTCGGATCTCGAGATGTCTGATCCTCGACCTATCTATACATCTGTCCGCAGTCCTCGCCTAGCTAAGTCTTCTGCCCATTCCTCAACCAGAACTTCGTGCCCAATTCCTCGAACCAGGACATCGGTGCCCAACTATTAAGATCTATACTATAAGCCTAGCTTTTGTATGAACATCTATTTTGGAATAAGAATCACAGTGGTTATGTGTTTACATTTTTATATTTTTTATAAGATATGCAATTGTCCATTACTTCACATTATAGATAACATGGTGTATGATACCACACAGAAGATCGTGTTATTGGTTCCTTGAAAAGTATAAATAGTAGCTCACAACCAAGATGGATTTGGACAAATCATTGGAACGGTTGTAATGTAATTTGGTATTAGTCTATCTTGACTATAGAATTACACTAGTGCACTCTGTGTGTATTGAGCAGGACCTTTTTGAGGTTATTCAATTTATACTGACTATATAATCAAACAAGGCCTCGGTTATTATGGATGTACATGCTCTTAATCCCCATATAATAACGGACACATATACTTAGTATTTATTTCTTTAATTTATCAATGGGTGAGATTTATTCTCTAAGTCAATAAAGCCCGGTAAATTGGGAAATAATATTATTTATATGGTGTGTCGTTGATTATAGAAGGAAACCATGTCTTAATTATTTAGAATAATGATATCCCCTTGAGGAGCTCATAAAATTATCATGTAAATCCTGCAGGTGGATTTAATCCGACATGATAATGAAGTTGAGTGATACTACTCTTAGAGTTATATGTTAATTAATTAAATTGTCAGTAATATAATTAATTAATGGATATACGATATCTTAAATACGGGGAGATAATGTACTCATAATAGGAGGGAGCCCATATTTTAAATATGGGGTCTGTGCAGTAGTTCAATAATAACCCTTTAGTGGATCGGTTTATTATTAACAGATCGAGTTAAAAATCCATTAGGAGGTCATAACCAACTCCTCCTTTTGGTCCCTATTGTAGCCTATATAAACCATCTTAAGCCATCATAAGAAAGCCCTAGCTAATTATTTCCTTCCTCTCCCTCTTTTGGGCGTGCGGCGCAAACATCAAGGTGAGGGGCGCAGCTAGGTCAAGCAAGGGAGAAGGGAGAAAATCTTTTCCTTTTCTTCTCTTCTCCTCTTGGTGTGTGACACATCTTGGTAAGGGGCGCGGCTAGGTCAAGCAAGGGAGAAGGTGGTGCAAGAAGGAAGAAGAAGAAGGGTGAGCGGCGGCTGCAATTCTTGGAATATCGTCGCCCACACGATGCCCAAGAAGAGGATAGGAATACAATAGATGATCGAGAGGTATATCTTTGGTTTTTATTCCGCTTAATTGTATTCATTTTTCTCTTGGATCTCGAATCAAACACAAGAATCGGCGATCAAAGCTTCATCGAACAAAACCGCTGCTGATCGATCAGGAGCTTGATCACTTGAACAACAAGTTTGTTCAAGCGATCACTCAATCAATCAAAGCAAGGTTGATGAAGTAGGTCGTTCGAGAAGCTTTCTGTCCCTATGCGGATTAATTTTGTCCATAGAATTTAATCCGAGGAAATAGGGTGGAATCCCAACACCATCTAATGGTATCTGAGCGAATTTCTCCGACTCTATGTATTTTGGATTTGGTTACTTTCATACTATTCATTAGGCCGGACAATAGTAGGATATGCAATAGGCTAACTTTGTGGTTGCAGGCATTAGTTCCAACTATTATGGCTATGTGTTATATGTGATTGTGCATGATTGTTTATTTGAACCCTCGGGGTTGACAAGGTTGTTTGTATTTAATTGTAATTAAATACAGCAATGCTAGCCGTCTAGTTTTAATTTGTTGTTCGATCTAGATTTTATATGAACTCCTTCGTGGAGTATAGGATCGATAGATGTAAATTAAATTTTGTTATGGCTTGTATCCTTGCTTGCGTGGCATTATTTGGTGATCGGAGGCGTGGCTAAGAAGGAGGTAAGATGGCATGATTGACCGGAGGCGTATTGGAGAATAACGGAACCTACAAAGCCATAATAGTTGGAAATTTTATATTTTCATATTTATTACTGTGCTGTTTGATATTTTTGTTGTGATTGCATGCTTGAGAATTCCTCATTTTAAATAACTAAGTGGGAGAGGGAATCTTTGAGTCTCGTGGCCTCCATTACTGGTTTGAAAGTGAAGAATTCAAACTTGCGTGTTGGCTCTGAGTGCCTTCCTCCACATCGGATGAGTTTGTTTTGCGGATCACTAGATCAAACTTCCTTATGGATGATTTTAGGAAATTATTTAGGAGCATGTGATCTTCTCCATCTGAAGGGACATAATCCTTGATAATGGACTTAGTACCAAGTAATGGTATACACTTAGATGCAATTAATAGTATCCTCCCCATCGGAGTCACTGCTATTATTTGTATGACTGAAGATAAACCAACTATTAATTTTATTTGTCAAAAAGTATAGTTGACAAGATAATAAAATTAATGGGTAAAACCTCCTCTTACAAATGTTTGAATTAGTATGCGTCCACACTATCGTGGCATGCGAAATTCACGGTGTTTTGAGGTGTTGGTGAATTTAAAATTTTATTGTTTGAGGAATCAATATTATTTTAAATTCTAATGTTTTGACCAATGTGGTTCTCAGGATTTCATCATGGCTTTCAATCCTCTTGCTGTGATTTTAAAAGAAAATAAATTTACTGGTTCGAACTACATTGATTGGAAACGAAATCTGGATATTGTCTTGACTGCTGAGGAGTACAAATTTGTACTCTTTGAGATATGTCCTACTAAGCCCAGTGATGATTCTAGTGAAGAGGAGAAAGAACGTTATAGGAAGTGGGTAAAGGCAGATGAGATGGCGCGGTGTTACATTTTAGCCTCCATGTCAAATTTGCTGCAACATCAACATTAGATTTTCATTACTGCCATGATATGATGTTCAAACACAAGAAACTCTTCGGACACTAAAATCGGGCTGGCAGGCAAGAGGCCATGAGAAACATGATGACGACCACCATGGCTGAGGGGACACCCATGAGGGATCATGTCCTCAAGATGATGGCTCATTTAAATGAGATGGAAGTCCTTGGAGCTGAAATCAATGGGGAAACCTAGGTCAATATCATTCTCCAGACACTACCCATTAGTTTTGAGAAGTTTCACCTGAACTACAACATGAACAAAAGGACGTATTCATTAGTGGAACATCTGACAGAATTCCAGGCGGCAAAAGGGTTGTTTCGTCAAAGTACTCAAGCTTATGTTGCTGAAAACGTTTCTGAATCTAAGACGAAAGGCGGAAAGAAGAAGAAGAAACAAGTTAGTTCGGCAAAGAAAGCGACTGGATCTTAAGGACCACAAGGTGGAGTGAAGAATCCGAAAGGCATGTGCTTCACATGCAAGCAGGCTGGACATTGGAAGGTGGACTGTCCCCACCGTAAGGAGAACAATGGAGGTATATCTTTTTCATTAGTTGTTGAAACATGTTTAGCGGTGTTATCTACCGGTACCTGGTGTGTAGATACGGGAGCCACTGATCATGTCTGCAATTCATTACAGGGGTTCCAGGAAACCAGACGACTACGTGAGGGCGAGATTACCATCTATTTGGGTTCATTGCTGGTGAAAAATTTTCCAACATGCGAATCTTGTTTGGAAGGAAAAATGATCAAGAGGTCTTTAAAAGCCAAGGGGTATAGAGCCAATAAAGTGTTGGAATTGGTTCATACTGTTGGTGCAGGCATCACCTAAGTCAAACCTGGGTTTTGATAATGGCAAAGGGTTCGGAAGTTAAGATGTTATTGGTGTCTAATGTGTTTACTAAGTGTGTAGGAAAGAAACCCTAGGTACACTAGGCAAAGAAGTCCTGGTCGAGGATTGGGCAAGAAGTCCTGGCAAAGGGCTGGGCAAAGAAGTCCTGGTAAAGGACTGGGCAAGAAGACTTGACCGGAAGTCGGGCAAAGAAGTCCTGGTCGAGGACTGGGCATGAAGTCCTGGCAAGGGGCTGGGCACTGAAGACCTGACCGGAAGTTGGGCAGGAAGACCAGGTCAGGTAGATTGGGCAAAAGACCAACCGGAGGAGCCGGTTGTCAAAAGGTAAACTCTCCTGAGAGGAGTAGGTGAGGACGCACTCTCCGTCGAGGGAACAGTAGGCGTTGGTTCGACCTAGGGTTCCATTTGGGAGACCCAAAGTTAGAACCAAGACAGCTACGGGTGTAAATATTGACTAATATTCTTGCTTTAGTTGTTTTGGAACTAACCTTGGTTGTAGGACCGAAGGAGTGTGTGTCTGCAGCTCAGAATGCCCCAAAGGAAGGGGGTAGGAAGCTGGGCTAGGCGCCCGGGAGGTCCGAGCCACCCAAGGTCAAAGCCAAACAAGCAAAGAAGCAAGAACGCTTCGAAATCACACTGGGCTAGGCGCCCGGGAGGTCTCGGGCGTCCAAGGTCAAAGCCAAAGTGTAATCGAAGCAAAATCAGCCACGAAGCCAACGGACCAAGTCAAGCTAGGCGCCCAGGAGGTCCCGGGCACCCCAGTCAGCTCCAGAGGCCGATTCAAAGGGGATAAGCGCTGACCGAGCTGCGGATGAAGGTTCTCCGATCTGAAGGCACGTGTCAGGCACCCCCAGGAGCACTATAAAAGGGGCTCGACCCCAAGGCTTCAAAGACACAACTTTTTAACGCCTCTAAGCTTTTCGTTCAAGCACTCTGCTCTGGTAAACTCCGATCTCGAGATTCCAGCACCGACGACGACCCTCTGCTCTGAATTATGATCCACATCGGGCGTCGGTAACGAAAAGTGTAACTCTTTTATTTACTGCAATATTCTTGTACCAAAATCTGTAAACCTTTGCGCGATTATAGAATTGCTAGCAGTAAATGGTCAAGGACCGTGGACCTTGGAGTAGGAGCTGACCGCGACCCGAACCAAGTAAAATACTTGTGTTCTTTATGTGATTGTTGTGTTTTCCGCTGCGCGTTTTCTCTTTTCTTAATCCGAAAATGATTTTAATGATATTCACCCCCTCTATCGTTTCTCTCGATCTAACAAGTGGTATCAGAGCAGGGTAGCTCAAATTTGGTGCAACAAAAAATTTGGGAGTTTTTCGGATTCTTTGAAATTGTTAATTTCTTTTTCTATCGAATTTTTCTCGTTAATCGAGGTTGGTGCAACACCACTCGATCGTTTCTTTTAATATCTTATTCCCGCACTACTAATCCAAGACCAAGTCTTGGGACAATTTTTGTTGTTGTTGTTATTTCAGAAAATCTAAATGGCCATGCAAGAGGGTTTCAGTATAGCCAGACCACCACTCTTCAGTGGGGAGGACTTCTCCTACTGGAAGAGTCGGATGGAAGTCCACTTGAAAACTCAGGTGAACATGTGAATCATAATCCAATCTGGTCTGGAAATCCCGAAAAATGCTGAAGGAGTGACACAACCTTACACAGAATGGGATGCCTTGCTGAAAAAGAAAATCGAGGCTGATCCTAAAGCAGCCCAGACACTCCAATGCGGTCTAACCAAAGAAGAGCTGAACCGAGTGGGAGCATTCATCAGTGCAAAGGAACTCTGGGGTAAGTTGATCGAATTGCACGAATGAACCTCCAACACCCGAATTTGCAAGAGGGACCTACTGCTGAACAAGTTATACACAATCAAAATGAACGACAGCGAGTCAGCAGCCCAACTCCACGCCAGAATCCAGGAGTTGATGAACGGTCTACATACAATCGGTTACAAGGTAGAAAACCATGACTTGATCAGGTATACCAAACGCCTTCTCGAGAAATACTTTGTGGGCATCTATAGTAGATGCGTACAAAGTTTCAAGGGATCTTTCCAAAATCAAATTAGACGAGTTATTTTCTGATCTTGAATTACATGAGCAAACAAACTGCACCTTAGCCGAGAAAGACATTGCTTTTGTTGCAGGCAAAACAGGAAAGGTGGCCAAGAAGAAGCCTCAACCTGCACCCGAGTCTGACTCAGACTCAGACTTAGAAGACAGCGAAGGGGATCAACCCAAGCTTGTGCGGCTAGCCCGGGACTACTACAAGGAATTGAAGAATCAGACCAACAGAAGAAAAGCCAGTTGAAAGAAGGATGATCCAACCGAACCATCCAAGACCAAATCCAATGTAACGTGCTACGAATGCAACAAAAAGGGACACTACAAGTTGGAGTGCCCTAATCTCAAAGAAGCCAAGAAGACAAGAAGGAAGAAGGCACTTCAAGCAACATGGGACGAGTCTTCATCCAAAGAAGAAGAAGAAGCTCCACAATCGAATCTGCTCGCCCTGACTGCTTCGGAAGAAATCGACACCGAATCAGAATTGGAACCGGATGACGGAAAGCTCACCATTTCGGAAGACGGCAAAATAACTGTAAGTGGTTATTCAAAAGCTAAATTAGCAGAATTAATTGCTTACCTATCTAGTAACTTGGCGAAAGCCAAAATTCGAGTCGAGTCTCTCCGATAGGAAGTAAAACTCCTGAAAGAGGACGCTGACTCTAGATCTTTGACTGAGAAGGTTCAAGAAGGAACCTCTACTAAAGTTGAAAAGCTTGAGAAAGAGAACTCCTTCTTGAAAACTCAAGTCAAGGACCTTAGAACAGCTTTGGAACGGTTCACTTCGGGTTTCAAGGGTCTTGATATGATCCTTGGAAAATAGAAGTCTGTTCTAAATCGATCCGGGTTAGGGTATCGAACCAAGGCTAGACAAAGGTCATATTATGTTGTACTGAATCAATCTAGACCCAAAGTTCAGACATGGGTACCCAAACTTTACCTGAGCAACCAAGCTGGACCAAACCAGTATTGGATCCCCGAGGACAAGATTCATATCTTGCCTAATCATTACCGTGGCTTTAGTCCAGAGGGAGCCAACTTAAAAACCATTTTTATAGTTAAATACATTCTTTTTCTTATTGTAAAATTGCATAATTGCTTGTTTATTTATTTTCTGTAATTTACCATGCTTAGACCTAGGACTGGTTAGATTAAGGACTAAACCGATTAACTGAAATTTGAATAACATAGTATTGGGTGGAGGTGAGATGATAGTACGTTAGGGAAGCCATTTTGATGGAACTAGCCGAAGCTACCGATCCAAGACCCAAACTAGTTAGACCAAAATCTTTCAAGGAGTAACTTGAAGATGGATTTTCAATAAAAGGCTTTGTCAAGGAAAGGGTTGATGATCCAATAAGGCTACGGCCAAAGAAGGCCTAATGCCTCGCCAAGACTTGGAAGCCGATTATTGAAAACCAAATTCACTTTACTATTGTCAGATTTGAATCTAACACAGATTTCAATTAATCTTAGATTCAACCATTATTTTCAAAAATAATTTTAAAACATAATTAATTGGTTTTTCAAAATTAAGTTAATTTTTCAAAACTAATCATAGTTTTTCAAAATAAAATCTTTATTTCTATTAAAACCTGTCTCATAAAAACCCATAAGGTTAACGTGATTGATAACTCTAGATTGGGTGAGACAGACTAGGTTGTGAAAATCAATTTAGGTTATCCTTGATTCTAATTCGATCCAAATCAACAAACTCTTTATGTGTAGGAACATAAAGATTTGGACCAATGGATGTTGGATAGCGGGTGCTCTAGACACATGACTGAGGACAAATTGAAATTCACCAAACTCAAGTTCAAGAACCTAGGCTCAGTAGCATTTGGCAACAATGCTACACTCAAAGTCATTGGGTCAGGTAACATTGAACTCAAATCTGATTTTGTCATTAAAAAGGTACTTTTGGTTGAAAACTTTAAATTTAACTTGCTTAGTATAAGCTAATTGTGTGATACTGGCTATGTAGTTACCTTTACCAACTCTAACTGCCTAATTAGAAATTTGCAAGACTCAGAAGTCATGCTTAAGGGCACTAGGAAAAATAATGTTTACACTATAAACCTACCCTTAGTACCTAAATGCCTCTTAACTCAGTTAGAAGAATCAAACCTCTGGCATAGGAGATTAGGTCACACTAATCTAAGATTAATTTCAAAAATCACCCAACTTGGCCTAATTAAAGGAATACCTAAAATCAAGAACCATGAAAACATGATATGTAAATCATGCAACCAAGGTAAACAAACCAGGTCTAATCACAAACAAATTCAATCAGACCTAACTTAAACCACACTTGAGCTCCTACACCTTGACCTATTTGATTCACATGGAGCCAAGTCACTAAGCGAAAACCGGTACTTCTTAGTAATTATCGATGATTACTCTAGGTTTACTTGGGTTAGATTCCTAAAGACTAAAGATAAAACCCTAAACCTATTTATTGATTTTTGTAAGTTAATTGAAAATCAAAATGATGCCAAAATCAAAAGACTTAGGAGTGATCATGGGGGAGAGTTTGAGAATCAATGGTTCAAGAATTTTTTTCAAATAAACGGATATATACTCGCATTTTTGTGTCCGAGAACCCCCATGCAAAATGGGATGGTCGAACGGAAAAATAGAACCCTACAGGAAGCCGCTAGGACTATGCTCAATAAATTTGACCTAGCTAACCAATTTTGGGTAGAAGCAATTAGCACGACTTGCTATATCCAAAATAGGGTCCTAATTAACAAACGACATAATAAAACTCCCTATGAATTATACTACCATAGACTTCCAAACCTACATTACCTAGGGGTCTTTGGGTGCAAAGTCCATATCCTAAACACCAAGGACTATCTAGGTAAATTCCAGTCTAAGTCAACCCCAGGGGTCTTCTTAGGATATTCAACAATAAGTAGGGCCTATAGGGTTTAAAATAAACAAACTAACAAAATTGAAGAAACAACAAATCTAATATTTGATGAGGAAATTAATTCAAAATCCAATAACCCAGATTCAAATCCATCAAATACTGATCATGAAGATAATGAACAAACTATTGAACCACTAATTGAACCCCTAAATGAACTAACCATTGAACCAACTACTGAGTCAATTGAACCAATAATTGAACTAACCCAAGTAGTTGAACCAAATACTGAACTGAACTGTCCAACCGGACCTGAGGCTGTACCAAGTAATAGAAGAACTAAGAAATCCAGACTCAGTCACCCAACTGATCAAATTATGGGTGATCCAACCTTAGGAGTTAGAACTAGGTCTACCTATAGAAATCTTAGTCAGATTGCACTGATTTCAAAAATTGAACCTAAGACTATAGAGGAAGCCTTACCTGATCCTGATTGGATCATAGCAATGCAAGAGGAGTTAGCCCAATTTGAAAGGAACCAAGTCTGGGAACTAATACCTAAACCTGAGGGCAAATCCATTATTGACACTAAGTGGGTGTTTAGGAACAAACTAAATGACCAAGGGGAAATAGTTAGAAATAAAGCCCGCTTAGTAGCTAAAGGGTTCAGTCAAGTCGAAGGGTTAGACTATGACGAAACCTATGCCCCAGTAGCCAGACTTGAGTCTATAAGAATGTTGCTAGCCTTTGCAGCCCATAAAGATTTTAAACTCTACCAAATGGATGTAAAGTCAGCTTTTCTAAATGGATTTATTAGAGAAGAAGTCTATGTAGGACAACCCCCCAGTTTTGAGGACTTAGAAAAACCTGACCATGTTTATAAACTCAATAAGGCACTGTATGGACTAAAACAAGCACCTAGGGCATGGTATGAACGCCTATTAACCTATCTCATTTCTAAGAAATTTAAACAAGGACAAATTTGTAACGCCCGTTTTTTTTTTCTATAAGCGGCGTTACGTTAACATGCTTAGGGCATGTAGACATCATAAGGCAGCGGAATAACTTTAACTTATACATGCCCTATTACCATTCTTAACTTAATGACATGGGAACCTTAGCATATTAACTTTGAACTTAAGCATCATATTATGTCATACATAACATCATATCATAAGGTTCCAGAAGTCATTATTCAAACATATAAGTAACCAAGGTGAAGTTCTAGCATAAACAGTAAACATATGGTTTCCTGGGCCAAGTCACTACTACACACATACGTTCTTGCCCTCCTGCTGCTTCCATCATTGTCCCCTTGAATGATCTGCGGTATAAGGAAATAAGACTATAAGCACACAGGCTTAGTAAGACTCTTTCCTACTCACAAAAACCATTCATCATTCATCATCTCATAATGAGCACATGAAACATTAACATACTTGGTGCTCTACTTAGAACATAACATCTTACATCACTTATCGTATACATAGCATGGCATGAACAAAAACATAGTAAACATTCTAAACATGGCATGATACATGGCATAAACATAAACATAGTAAACATTCTAAGCATAGCATGATACATGGCATAAACATAAACATAGTGAACATTCTAAGCATGACATGATACATGGCATAAACATAAACATAGTGAACATTCTAAGCATGACATAATACATGACATAATACCTATCATAGCATATGAACATCTTCTTAACATAATCATGGCATAGATCATTCATTCTCATGCATACTTCTTAACATGAAACGTAAGCATAAAATCTTATCAACATAGCATAATGCATAACATGAATGGATGCATGAGTGGAATGCATATACATAAGGATGCTTAACTTTTAAAAACATACTTTTAAATGCTTAAACATAATCATCATAACATCATTTGGGGTCCCCGGCTTGTACCACATACATACATCATAGCGCGCATCCCTAGTAAGTCCGAGGTCGCGAGCCCCGACCTACTAGGGTAAGGACAGCATAGTCGGTAGTCCCCGAACCGAGGCGTTCTTAAGGTGCCCATCCCTGTTGCACAGCTCCGGTAGTGCCAGAACCGTGGACAGCTTCGGTAGTCCAAAACCGAGGCGTTCTTAAGGTGCCCATCCCTTGGACCCATACTTCGGTCCGGTACAAGCCCATACATAAAGTAAAATACTTTTCATGTTTCATCATTCATAAGACATTCATAGCATAACCATGTTACATAAAGCATGACTTAACACATGCTTGTCCTTTCATTGTTCATTCTTATTGCATAACATCATGATGCCTGTAAGGCATGAGCATTATCTTCATTCATAAACATGGTATGCATCTTCTTTCATAAGCATGACATGCATCTTTATTCATACAACATGGCATGCATCATTCTTATCATGAACATAAACATAACATACTTATCATGGCATCGTTCTTATCATGAACCTAACATAACATACCTATCATAGCATCATTCTTATCGTGAACATAACCCTATCATACTTATCATGGCATCATTCATATCATGAACATAAACCTATCATACTTATCATGGCATCATTCATATCATGAACATACACAATAACTTAGCATGGTTCTTAACATAACATGAGCATATAACTTAGCATGGTTCTCTATATCACATAAGCATACATAGGTAGGATTTCCATAACATTCTACCTACCATTCAAATACATGGCCTAAAACATAAACATTCATGGTAACCCTATTAAGCATGGCATCCAGTCATAACCTAAACATGAAACATAAAGCATGGTGCTTAAACCTTAGGGTCATGGTTAACATGATTCCTACCACATGCTTGATCCTATACATATAAATACTTTATGGTAAACATGAACCATCATTCTTTGAACCCTAACTCCACCCCCAAACCCTAGATCCAAGGCTTGGCCGAAACTTCTAAGGTGGAGTTCCATCAATTCCATAAACATGTAATATAGCATAAGGTAAAGGAACAACCATACATCATTTATGAGACCATAGGAAGTCCTTGGGGCTCATGATTAGGGTTAACCCTAACCTTTAGGCCACTTTCCTAGGGCTGGCCGAAACTTATAAGGCCATGGGGGTATGGAAAAATTCCATTAAAATCCTCAATCAATCATAAAACACTAATCACATCTTACCATAGATCCATTGGAGCCCTTACTTGAAATAAATCATAACTTTTACCCTATTAACCCTTCTTAGCCGAAACTTATAGAGTCTCTAGGCCATGTGAAAATTCACATAATCACCCTCTATCACCCTTATATCATGACAACATATAAAAATATATACTTGAAGTTTAGGACTCAACCCTAACCTTTGGGTCCTTGAGGTTGGCCGAAACTTATAGGGTCTCTAGGGTACCCCAAAAATTCTCAAAAATTGTATTAAATCTCTAGACATCATGAGAGTACATTAAACAACATGCTTTGGATTTTTATCATCATTTTAGACCAAGAATCCCATGGGCCGAAACCTATAAGGTTAGATTCATGGGTTTCCTTTGGTTTTTCCAACATAAACATCATATACAACTTTCATATAATGTTAATCTTCAAGAAAAGCCATTATACCACAGGTGAGGGAGTCTTACCTTGGTGGATCTTGATTATAACCTTAGATGTGAGAGAAGGATGGAAATCTTGTTGCCTCTTGACCACCCTTAGCCCTTGTTCCCTTGTGAAGACCTTAGATCTTGGAGATGAAGCCTTGGTGGAAGTTTTTCCAAGGGAGAACTCCTCCTTGGGGTTTCGGCTAGAATGAGGAGGGAGGAGGGGAGCAAATGCAATTGATGGAAGAAAGAAAGAAACTCCCAAACCCCCCTCTTTATCACTCATTAAGGAGGTAAATGAAGAGTCTCTCCATGACCCTTCATCTTTTTCTAAGCCTTAACCAATATCCACTTCATTTCCTCATAACATTCCCTTGCTAGATGAGTTGGTTAGAGCCTACATGGAAGAGGTCCAAGGTTCAATCCTTGGCCCATGCACCCTATTTTTTATTTTATTTTCCCTTTTTATTTTCTATTATTTTTTCTCAAAATTCCGAAAATCCCCTAAAAATTCCCCCATAATTATGTTCATATTTCTCATTAAAACCCCTTTATATTTATATAAATTTCTACCTAAAATTCTCCAATAATTATGGTACTAAAAAGCCCATATAAGGCCCATTAGTACTAAATTTCTCAATTTACATGAGAAAATATGGATTTCTAGGCCAAAATTTATATAAATATTTCTAAGCCCCTTGGAAAATTATCTAGACATGCTCAATATTTTAAGAAATATTAAGAGAATTTTCCGGGTCGTTACAAAATTGACTCAACTCTGTTTATTAAGACCTTATAAAAAGAAATCTTTATTGCCTAAATCTACGTTGACAATATAATTTTTGGATCCACCAACTCAAATTTCTTAAAAAAATTTGTAAAAATAATAGACAACGAATACAAAATGAGCTTAGTTGGTGAGCTCAACTTCTTTTTAGGCCTACAAATTAAGCAAACTAGGGATGGAAATTATGTCCATCAATCCAAATATGTTAAGGAGTTAATTAAGAAATTTAAAATGGATAACTCCAAAAGCATAAGTACCCCCATGACCACAAATGTAAAAATAGATAGTGACCCTGATGGTAAATCTATAGACCTTAAACTATATAGAAGTGTGATTGGTAGTCTACTTTACCTTACAGCCAGCAGACCTAATATCCTTTTTGCTGTAGGAATGTGTGCTAGATACCAAACCTGTGCTAAGGAAACACACTTAGCAGCCCTAAAAAGAATACTTAGATACATCAAGGGCACCCTAAATGTAGGGATTTGGTATCCTAGGACCTCAACTTTTAACCTGTCAGGATACTCAAATTCTGACTATACTGGGTGTAAACTAGATAGAAAGAGTACAAGTGGAAGCTGCTAACTTTTAGGAAATAGTCTAGTAAGATGGTGTAGCAGAAAGCAACACTGTGTAGCTCTATCCACAACTGAAGCTGAGTATGTTGCTTTAGGAGAGTGTGTAGCACAACTCTTATGGATGATGCACACTCTTAATGTCTTCCAGCTTGTCTACACCCAAACCCAGGTCTACATTGATAATATAGGTTCAACTAATCTAACTAAGAACCCAATCCAACACTCTAGAACTAAACACATAGAAGTCAAATATCACTTCGTAAGAGATCATGTAGCTAGGGGTGAGATAGTCCTTAAGCATGTAGACTCAAAATCTAACTTAGCTGACATATTCACCAAACCCCTACCTGAGTCTGAGTTCAGCTCACTAAGAAGGTAGTTAGGGTTATGCTTGGTAGAATAGGACTGCTCTAATTATATTTTTTTAAAAACTGTTTTACTTTCTACAAAATCATTTCTTTATTTTCATTATGTTATTTAAAATGATTTTTCCGACTTAGTTTTTTTAAAACTTACCCCCTTCAAAACTAGGGCTTTTTCACAAAATGGACTTAGCCTAGGCCCTAACCCTAGAATTGCATGCACCTATAGATCTAGAAGACAGCATCTCATAAGCACCTTAGGGTACTTTTGATTGATAACCTAGAATGGGTTGAGATGCTTAGGTCTTTGCCTTGATTCAAGATGCTTTAAGTCAGTGCATCTGCAGTAATTGGGGCACTAAATACCAATTAAACAGTAATCAGGTTAAGTGTCAAGCTTAGAAAAATCTAACTTGATCAGATCACTTAACTTGACTAACCCTAGCAAAAGCAACTGTGTTATAACAGTTAGTAACTAGCTAATTGGGTTAGACAGGACCCGAAACCAGAAATTCAAATTAATTTGGTCCAGTTTAAAGTTAGAATTGGTTCAGTACAACATCTTACTTTGATTACTCTTTTTTTTTGCTATATTTTTTTTGCTATATGGCAAAGGGGGAGAGATTGGAAAGGAGAGAAAAGAAGGTTTCAAAATTTAATTTTTTTCTTCAAACTTAAATCTTTTTTCCAAAAACTTTTATCTCTTTGTTTTCAAAAAGTAAAGTTCTTTAAGTACTTAAGTTCTTTTTGAAAGTTAATTTTTCGAAGTACTTATTCTGAAAATTTTCTGGAAATTTTTTTTCTAAGTTATAAATTCAAAATTGTGCTTGAAAAATATTTCTAAGTATTTATATTTTTAACTGTTAAAACTTCAGAATAAGTTTAGAAAATTTTTTAAAGTGCAAAAACTAAGTATTTTGGAAATTATTTTCGAAATTACTTGCTTTCAAAAATTATTCTAAGTACTTACTCTAAATCTTTGGTGGAAAATTTTCTAAGTGTAAAGTTCAAAATTCTCCTAAAAATTTTCCAAGTGCCCAACTCAAAATATTTTTTGGAAAATGTTTTCTAACTTAAAAAACCTTTTCTTGAAAATTTTCTAAGTGTTGAAAATCTGAAAAACGTTTCACTTTTAGACTTAGAAACTTTTTCAAAAACCCCACAAACTTTTGAAAAACTCACGGGGAGATTTCTTCCAGGGGGAGGAAATTAAATTTAGGTACTTTACCTACTTATCTGTATGATTAACTTAACTTTTTGAACCGGGTTGCCATAAATCAAAAAGGGGGAGATTGTTGGTGCAGGCAGCACCTAAGTCAAACCTGGGTTTTGATAATGACAAAGGGTTTAGAAGTTAAGATGTTATTGGTGTCTAATGTGCTTACTAAGTGTGTAGGAAAAAAGCCCTAGGTACACTAGGCAAAGAAGTCCTGGTCGAGGACTGGGCAAGAAGTCCTGGCAAAGGGCTGGGTAAAGAAGTCCTGGTCAAGGACTGGGCAAGAAGACCTGACCGGAAGTCGGGCAAAGAACTCCTGGTCGAGGACTGGGCACGAAGTCTTGGCAAGGGGCTGGGCACCGAAGACTTGACCGAAAGATGGGCACGAAGACCTGGTCAGGTAGATTGGGCAAAAGACCAACCGGAGGAGCCAGTTGGCAAAAGGTAAACTCTCTTGAGAGGTGTAGGTGAGGACGCGTTCCCCGTCGAGGGAACAGTAGTCGTCGGTTCGACCTAGGGTTCCATTTGGGAGACCCAAAGTTAGAACCAAGACAGCTACGACTGTAAATATTTACTAATATTCTTGCTTTGGTTGTTTCGGAACTAACCTTGGTTGCAGGACCGAAGGAGTGTGTGTCTGTATCTCAGAATGCCCCAAAGGAAGGGGGTAGAAAGCTGGGCTAGGCGCCCGGGAGGTCCGGGCCGCCCAAGGTCAAAGCCAAATAAGCAAAGAAGCAAGAACGCTTCGAAATCACATTGGGCTAGGCGCCCGGGAGGTCCCGGGTGTTGGATCGAGAGAATACGATAGAGGGGGGGGGTGAATATCGTAAAATCTTTTTTGGATTAAGGAAAGAGAAAACGCGCAGCGAAAAATTAACACAAAAACAAACACGAACACAAGGATTTACTTGGTTCGGAGTCGCGATCGGCTCCTACTCCAAGTCCCATGGTCCTTGACCGTTTACTGCGGGCAATTCTATAATGCGCAAAGTTTTACAGAGAATTATATAGTAGTATTACAGTAAAAGGAATAATTTAACTCTTCGTTACCGACGCCCGGTGTGGATTGTACTTCGGTGCGTAGGGTCATCGTCGGCGCTAGAACCTCGAGATCAGAAGTTTCTGGAGCAGAGCGCTTGAGCGAAGAGCGTTGTGGCGTTGGAAAAGTGTTTTGAACCCTTGGGGGTCGAGCCCCTTTTATAGTGCACCTGGGGGCGCCCTGGACGTTGGGGGCACCCTCCACGTGTCTCTTGATCCACAAACCCCTATCCGGAACTCGGTCAGACCTTATCCCTCCAGGATCGGGCTCGGAGTTTGACAGGGGCGCCCGGGACACAGGGGGCGCCCTACTTGACTTGTTCAACAGGCTTCTCGGCTTGATCGCTTCGTTGGCTTGGACCCAGGGCGCTCGGGACCACCGGGGCGCCCGGGAGCTTGAGGACGCTTGGCCCAGTGAGCTTCCGAAGTGTTTCTTGCTCAACTTGTTTTGCCTTCACCTTGGGGGCGTCGGGACCTCCGGGGCACCCTGCCGAGCTATCTGCCCCTCTCCTTTGGAGCGTTCTGAGCTGCAGAAATACATTCCTTCGGTCCTGCATTCAAGGTTAGTTCAAAAGCAACAAAGCAAGAAATATTAGGATTATACAACCTTAGCTGTCTTGGTTCTGACTTTGGGTCTCCCAAATGAAACCCTAGGTCGAACCGACACCTACTGTTCCCTCGACGGGGAATGCGTCCTCACCTACTCCTCTCAGGAGAGTTTACCTTTTGCCAACCGGCTCCTCCGGTTGGACTTTTGCCCAGCAGTCCTTCGCCAGGTGCCTAGCAGCCCTTCACCAGGTCTTTGGTACCAAGCAGTCCTTCGCTCGGTGCCTAGCAGTCCTTCGCTAGGGCTTTGGTACCAAGCAGTCCTTCGCCCAGTGCCTAGCAGTCCTTCACTAGGGCTTTGGTACCAAGCAGTCTTTCACCCGGTGCCTAGCAGTCCTTCGCTAGGGCTTTGGTACCAAGCAGTTCTTCGCCTGGTGCCTAGCAGTCCCTCACCAGGTCTTTGTTTCCTGGCAGTCCTTCGCCAGGTGCCTAGCAGCCCTTCGCCAGGTCTTTGTTTCCTGGCAGTCCTTCCCCAGGTGCCTAACAGCCCTTCGCTAGGACTTTGTTTCCTGGCAGTCCTTCGCCAGGTGCCTAGCAGCCCTTCGCTAGGACTTTGTTTCCTGGCAGTCCTTCGCCATGTGTAACGACCTGGAAAATTTTCTCAATATTTTCTTTAGAAATATTGATCATGCCTAGATAGAGTCTCAAGGAGCATGGGGATACTAGTATGAACCTTAGCATGATTATCCATGATTTTTCCATATAGATTAAGAAGCTAAGTAATAATGGGCCTTACATGGGCCCTTCTAATACCATGGCTATTAAGGGACCTTAGGTAAAAATTTTATCAAGAATGGAAATAGATTTTAATTAGAAATATTAACATGAGTCTTAGTGGGCTCTTATATGGGCCTTGGCAAAAATAATTATAAAAGTAATAAAAAGAAGTACATACACCAAGGATTGAACCTTGGACCTAGTGTATCACCATGCATGTACTAACCAATTCACCTAGCAAGAGAGTGCTATTAGGGAATGGAGAGGATTTTAGTTAAGGTTTAAGGAAGTGAAGGGTCATCATGAGAAGAGGCACCATGCCCCTTCATTTGCCCCCTTCACTTAGTATAAAAGAGAGGGGAAGGGAAGAGACAACTTATCACTTAAGTTATTGTTTTCTTCTTCCACCAAAGCTCCTTCTCTCCCTCTTCTTCCTCCTTCTAGCTGAAAACCTAAAAAGGGGTTTCCCCTTGGAGAAGCTTCACAAGAAGACTTATTCTTCAAGATCCAAGGGCTTCCTACCAGACTACAAGGACTAGGGGTGGTCTAAGGTCAAGGAGGTTCTCTTTTTGCTTCTCTATTCAAGGTTATAATCAAGATAAACCAAGGTAAGACTCCCTCACCTGTGGTATAATGGTTTTTCCTTGATGTTTATCATGATACGAAGTTTTGTTGGGTTCCATGTTGGGAAAACCATGAACTTGACCCCTACAACTTTCGGCCAAGGTAGGTTTTGGAGTTGGGATGATGTTAAAACCTCATTCATGTTTCCTAATATTTCCTTAAGATAAATAAAGAGGGTATGGTGAGTGGTGGAATTTTTGAAGCACCAAAGGCCCTTGGTAACTTTCGGCCACCACCATGGGTTCATGGTTAGGACTAGATCTAACTCTCCAAGCATGTTCCTTATGGTTCCTTAATATACAAGGAATGTTAATGGTGAATTGTGTAAATTTTACATGCCCTTGTGCCCCTTGCAAGTTTCGGCCAAGACATAATATAGGGCTAAGAGCTAGGGTTAACTCTAATCATGGGTTCTAATGTCTCCTATGGTATTATTTATATGGTATTAGATGTTAATTGGGAGTTTTATGAATCCTCCCATGTGCTTGTGACCTTATAGGGTTTCGGCCAAGACCAAGATGTAGGGCTAGGATTTAGGGTTAACTCCAATCAAGGGTTCTAATGGCTTTCTATGGTAGTGTAAGTATTGTATGTGAATAGGTTCAAGGATGTTGTATGGTCTTTGGTAATGTCCAAACCCTAAGTTTATATGTCATGCATTATGACCCTGTATGTTATGTTATGTATCATGTTCTAGTAGGATTTATTTATGAATGTCTCCCACCATATGTTATGAACACATGTGTCGTGAGGTAGGTAGAAGTATGCATGCGTTAGGATAAACACTTTGGACATATGTATAAGATAGTTATGTAAACTTATTCATGTTTATGTTGAATGTTATGAACCTAGATGGTATGTATCATGTTTATATGAATCTTACCCATGCATGTTTTATGATAGATACCATGATCATGTATGATATGTGATATGTACCATATATGTAATGCATGCTTACCTGAGGTACCGTGATCATGCGAGCTTTATGGACTAAGATGATGTTTATACCTCAGGACATAATTATGTATGTCATGTCTTATGAATGAAAATGATGAATGAAGATAAGGTTCATGCCTTCGAGGCATAATGATGATGTTATGCATTAAGTATGAATGATGAAATGTTAAGTATGCTTTATACCATGCCCCATGTAATAGGATCCTGTTTATGTCTTTAATTATGCCATGTATGTTCTATGAATGAAAGAAGCATGTGAAACTATTTTACTTTATGAATGGGCTTGTACTGGACCTAAGTAAGGTTCACGGTTCTGGACTACCGATGAAGCTGTCCACGGTTCTAGGACTACCGTAGTTGTCCTTACCCTAGTAGGTCGAGATTAGCTACCTCGTATTTACTTAGGGATGTGCGCATATGATGTATGTATGTGGTACAAACCAGGGCCCCATGATGTGATGATTATATTTAAGTATTTATAAGTATGATTTTCAAATAAGCATCCATATGTTATATGCATTTGACTCACGCATCCATTCATGTTATGCATCCATGTTAATAAGTGTTTATTATGTTTATGTTTTATGATTAAGAACCATGCCATGTTAAATGTTTATTATGTTCATGTTTTATGATTAAGAACCATGTTTATTATGTTCATGTTTTATGATTAAGAACCATGCCATGTTAAATGTTCATTATGTTTATGTTTTATGATTAAGAACCATGTTTATTATGTTCATGTTTTATGATTAAGAACCATGCCATGTTAAATGTTCATTATGTTTATGTTTTATGATTAAGAACCATGACATGTCGAATGTTTATTATGTTTATGTTTTATGCTAAGAATCATGTCATGTTAAATGTTTCATACGCTTACGTTTTATGTTAAGAATCATGTCATGTTAAATGTTCCTATGCTTATATTTTATGTGTCGTACGGTTTTAGTGAGTAGGGAAGGGTCTTACTAAGCCTATGTGCTTATAGCTTTATTGTCTTATACCGCAGATCAAGCAAGAGGATATTAAGGGAAGAAGCAGGAGGGGCAAGAGTGTGTGTGTGGTAGTGACATGGCAAGGAAAGGAAAAAAAGGAAAAAGATTCTCATATTTATACTTTGTCTCATGGCTTATGTTTTGCACTGTCTTTTTAAGTTTCATGCTATACTTATGATAGTTATATCTGAAGAATAACTTACTACCTATGTTGCTTATGGCTACTTTATGTGATTTTTATATCATGATGTTATGTATGATGTTAACATTCTAAGTTACTATGTCGCTATGTTTAGGAATGATAGTATAAGATATGTCTACGAGATTCAAGTGTTAGGTGCATGTAAGTATAAAAGTTTTAAATTATTCCGCTGCATTACGATGTTCATGTGCCTATATGTATGTTAGCATAACGCCGTCTCTCGCCTCACCGTAAGGTGTGGAAAAAAAAAGACGGGCGTTACACCAGGTACCTAGCAACCCTTCGCTAGGATTTTGTTTCTGCACACTTGAGTAACTTTATTAGATCACAAATAGCACTTAATTTTGAATCCTTTGCCAATATCAAAACAAGGTTCGATATGGTGCTTCCTGCACCAACACCGGGTGCCCAAGGTCAAAGCCAAAGAGTAATCGAAGCAAAATCAGCCACGAAGCCAGCGGACCAAGTCAAGCTAGGTGCCCAGGAGGTCCCGGGCGCCCCAGTCAACTCCAGAGGCCGATTTTAAGGGGATAAGCGCTGACCGAGCTGCGGATGAAGGTTCTCCGATCTGAAGGCACGTGTCAGGCGCCCCTAGGAGCACTATAAAAGGGGCTCGACCCCAAGGCTTCAAAGACACAACTTTCTAACGCCTCCAAGCTTTTCGTTCAAGCGCTCTGCTCCGGCAAACTCCGATCTCGAGATTCCAGCGCCGACGATGACCCTCTGCTCCGAAGTATGATCCACATCGGGCGTCGGTAACGAAAAGTATAACTCTTTTATTTACTGCAATATTCTTGTACCAACATCTGTAAACCTTTGCGCGATTATAGAATTGCCCACAGTAAACGGTCAAGGACCGTGGGCCTTGGAGTAGGAGCCGACCGCGACTCCGAACCAAGTAAAATACTTGTGTTCTTTGTGTGATTGTTGTGTTTTCTGCTGTGCGTTTTCTCTTTCCTTAATCCGAAAAAGATTTTAACGATATTCACCCCCCTCTATCATTTCTCTCGATCCAACACATTCTGATTTGTGTGGTCCTATGTCTATCCTGGCAAGAGGTGTCTTTGAATATTTCATCTCATTTATAGACGACTATTCGTGATATGGATACATTTACTTGATTCGCCGTAAGTCTAAGTGCTTTGACAAGTTTAAAGAGTACAAGGTTGATGTGGAGAAACGTCATGGTAAAAGTATCAAGACACTACGGTCTAATCGTAGTGGTGAGTACCTCTTTGGAGAGTTTAGGAGTTACTTATCAGAGGCTGGGATTCTATCCCAATTGTCCGCACCGGGTACACCCCAACAGAACGGTGTGGCGGAATGAAGGAATAGGACTCTTATAGGAATGGTTAGATCGATGATGAGTTATTCTGAATTACCGAATTCGTTCTGGGGGTATGTTCTAGAAATGGCAGTGTATATTCTGAACTTGGTCCCTTCTAAATCAGTACCCTCTACTCCCACAGAATTGTGGAATGAGCATAAGCCTAGTCAAAGACATATTCGGATTTGAGGTAGTCCAGCACATGTGCTGAAGGGAGATGTTGATAAGTTGGAATCTCGTACGGAAGTTCGCTTGTTTGTAGGCTATCCTAGAGGAACGAAAGGTGGTTTGTTTTATAGTCCTAAAGATCAGAAGATCATTGTTAGCACAAATGCCTGATTTTTAGAAGAGGACTATGTAATGAACCACAAGCCCATGAGTAAGATTGTTTTAGAGAAAATAAGAGGGGAAACTCCTACCTCAGTACCAACGGTACCAACGGTACAGGATGATATACCACAAGTAATTGCATCGCGTGTCACAGATGATACACAAGTAGTACCTCATCGTAGTGGGAGGGTTGTTAGGCAACCTGACAGATTCATGTTTTTGGGAGAGTCTTCAGACTTAGTCTCTGGTGAACATGAACCTAATCCTTGGACCTATGATAAAGCACTCCAAGATAAAGATGTGATATCTTGGCAAAAGGCGATGAACTCTGAGATAGAATATATGGATTCTAATCAAGTTTGGGAACTTGTAGAACCACCAGATGGTGTAAAAGCCATTGGATGTAAATGGGTCTACAAAAGGAAGAGAGGATCAGACAGAAAGGTGGAAACCTTTAAAGCGAGGCTTGTTGCGAAGGGGTATACTCAGAAAGAGGGGATCGATTATGAGGAAACTTTTTCACCAGTAGCCATGCTTAAGTCTATCCGAATTCTCTTGTCTATTGCTGCTCATATGGTTTATGAGGTTTGGCAAATGGATGTCAAGACAACTTTCCTTAACAGAAGTCTTGAAGAAAATATCTATATGAAGCAACCAGAGGCATCCATTGCAAAGGGCAAAGAGTATCTTGTGTGCAAGCTTAATCAGTCCATTTATGGATTGAAACAAGCTTCAAGATCTTGGAACATCCAGTTTGATGAGGTAATCTAGTCTTATGGATTCATATAATGTCCGGATGAGTCTTGTGTATACAAGAGGAGTGATGGAAACGTAGTAGTATTTCTTGTACTAAATGTAGATGACATTTTGCTTATTGGCAACAATGTCAAAGTGTTGTCAGACGTAAGGGTATGATTGTCCAAGCAGTTTGATATAAATGACTTGAGAGAAGCTGGACATATCCTTGGGATCAATGTTATAAGGGATCGCAAGAAAAGGATGCTGTGTTTATCTCAAGCTTCGTATATTGATACTATCCTAGCTCGTTTTAGCATGGAAAACTTGAAGAATAGTTTTCTACCTTTTCGGCATGGAGTACATTTATCTAAGGAGATGTGTCCTAAGACACCAAAGGAGATATAGGAGATGAAGGCAGTTCCTTATGCTTCGGCTGTAGGAAGCCTAATGTATGCTATGTTATGTAAGAGACCAGATATCTGCTTTGCCGTGGGCATGGTTAGCAGATATCAAAGTAATCCAGGACAAGGACATTGGACTGCGATAAAGCCTATATTAAAGTATCTGAAAAGGACTAGAAATTATATGCTAGTTTAGCAGGCAGATCATTTACTCCCTGTGGGTTACACGGATTTTGATTTCCAATTAGATAGGGATAACAGTAAGTCTACACGGGTTTGTATACCACACTACTAATCCAGGACAAAGCCTAAGAACGAGTCTTTTTGTTTTAGATTTTTTCTAGGAATACTAAATGGCCATCCAAGAAGGCTACAGTACCGCGCGTCCTCCTCTGTTCTCGGGTGAGTATTTTTCCTACTGGAAGAGCAGAATGGAGGTCCACATGAAAACTCAGGTGGAAATGTGGATCAGCATCAAGTCTGGACTGGAGATCCCAAAAAACGCGCAAATAAAAATCCAAGGATACTTTGAGTGGGACGCTTCACTCAAGAAGAAGATAGAAGTGGACGCAAAAGCCACTCAAACTCTCCAGTGTGGACTGACGAAGGAAGAACTCAACCGCGTCTACCCATTCAACAGTGCTAAAGAACTTTGGAATAAATTGATCGAACTGCATGAGGAGACGTCGGACACCAGAATCAACAAGAGAGACCTCCTCCTCAACAAACTATACATGATCAAAATGCAAGACGGTGAAATAGCTGCTCAGCTACACGCAAGAATTCAAGAAATTATGAATGGTCTATACACGATAGGTCACAAGGTAGAAAACCATGATCTAATCAGGTATACCCTAAACTCGTTCCCAAGAAATTCATTGTGGGCATCGATGGTAGATGCTTACAAGGTTTCTAAGAACCTTTCAGATATCAAATTAGATGAATTGTTTTCTGAATTAGAACTCCACGAACAAACTAACACCTTAATGGTCGAGAAAGGGTTAGCTCTTTTTGCAAGAAAAACCCCTTTAAAGAAAAAGAAGAAGAAGGTGCAATCGATACCTGAGTCAGATTCTGACTCAGAGTTTGACGACGACGGAATCAATTATCCAGAGTTGGTTCGATTGGCCCGAAGTCAATGTTGATGCAGTCTGGCCCTGATTGTTGTTTTGGTGTTGACACCGATTTTAGTTTAGGTTTATTATGATTCTGATTATGATGATAATTAAGTCCTGATCGGTGATTAGGCACGGGTTGATTGAAATCCTAACCTGGAGGGTTAGGTGTGAGAAATCCCGGTGAGTGAAGCCGGGTCCTGGTGAGTGAAGCCAGGTGTTGGAAATCCCGGTGAGTGAAGCCGGGTCCTGGTGAGTGAAGCCAGGTGTTGAAAAGTCCTAATTCAGAAGAGGTGGGTGAAAAGTCCTAGCTTGGAGGGCTAGGTGAAAAGTCCTAGCTTGGAGGGCTAGGTGAAACGTCCTAACTTGGAGGGTTAGGTGAAAAGTCCCATCTTGGAGAATTAGGTGAAAAAGTCCTGGCTTGGAGGGTCAGGTCCTAGCTTGGAGGGCTAGGTTTCGAAAGTCCTAATCTGGAAGAGTTGGGTGAAAAGTCCTAGCTTGGAGGGCTAGGTGAAAAGTCCTAACTTGGAGGGTTAGGTGCAAATTCCCAACTTGGAGGGTTAGGTGAAAAATCCTTAGCTTGGAGGGCTAAGGTGGATGAAATCCTAGCTTGGAGGGCTAGGTTGGAGCCCCTAGATCGGTCTGGTGACCGATCAGGGAGATTGGCACGGTGCTCCTTCGTGGATCAGTGTGGTGATCGATCCAGCGATGACTGATCGGTCTGGTGACCGATCAGGGAGTATGTGTTTCACTCACTACACAACTCGTGATCGGTCTGGTGACCGATCAGGGAGCCCACAGTGAGTTGAGTTCCCCTGCTGATCTTCTCCTGATCAGTCTGGTGACCGATTAGGGATACTATTCAGATCAGACTGGTGAACGATCATTTGTCGCAAGGTTCTCACTATGACCGATCAGGATGACTCCTGATCGGTCAGGAAGCTGCCTGATTGGTCTGGTGACCGATCAGGCAGGAGCCTGATTGATCTGGGGAATAATCAGGAGTGTGTAGAAGACTGCTGGATCGGTCTGGTGACCGATCAGGGTCCTCCCTGATCGGTCTGCCGACCGATCAGGAGCAGAACTATAATTTAAATACGCTGTCAGAAGTTTCTGATCGCGTCTGTTTTCACTGCCGATTCTCTGCTACTTGCTTATTTCATTTGATATGCATTGCTAAGCCTTTGTTGGAGTGTGCAGGTGATAACAGGTGATTCAAACACTCAAGGAGGGTCAATGGAAGGCTTTCCATGGAGCAGGTTTGGATCTATTGTGTTTTCAGGTCTCAACGGTGTCTGGCACAACTGGCAACTGACGAAGGCGCGGCTGGCAACTGATGGAGGCTCAGCTGGAGGAGTGTCCAGTGGACTGAGTGCTCAGAGAGGTTAGTGGGTCAGGGTGTGAGTCAGTGGTGCTGATGGAGCTGGTGATGTTGAGCAGGAGCTTAAGAGACGACGCTGGAAGCAGAGGAGAAGAGGCGAACAAGACAGAAACTTGGGAAGTTTGGTTGGGCTGTGTTCGTGCTCTCTGTTGCTTTGTGCTTAAGCGATCTTGTTGCATTCCTGTGAGAGCTTTGTGAGTGTTCCTTCTTGTGTGATCTCCTGTACTCAAGTTCCATCATCCGTGAGATCTGTGGAGAGGTTTCTCCACCGAGAAGGAGGCTCTATCTTATCCGGTGTTCACCGGGGCTTGATCTGCCGACGATCAAGGGATCGCCCACCTTACGGGCACGCCAAGGAGTAGGGGCAAGTTATCCCCGAACCTTGTATATCGAGGTGTTAGCGTCGGTTTGCTTTCCTTTGCTTTGGGTTGTTGTTTTTAGTTTTCTGTTTCTGCATTTGCTTCCGCTGCCTAACTCTGAAGTGCAGAATAGATTTGAAAAGCTCAAAAGTTTTGTGTCTGACTAGATTCACCCCCACTCTCTAGCCATCCGGGTTCCAACAAGTGGTATCAGAGCTTGGGGCTTTGTTCACGGCTTAACTTCCGAGAGTTATCAACAAGATGGCTGGAAGAGAAGGAATGAGCACAAACCGACCTCCATTCCTCGACGGCACTGATTTTTCATATTGGAAGTCAAGAATGGAGTTTTACTTAAAGACAAACATGAATTTGTGGTTTGCTGTCAAGGAGGGGTTTTCCCTTCCAAAGGATAATGAAGGAAAGGAGCTTGAGTTTTCCAAGTGGTCAGCTGAGCAAATCCGGAAGGGTGAAGCAAATGCCAAAGCTGTGGTCACCTTACAATGTGGGATGACCAAAGAGCAATTGATCAAGATTGGTCCCATCACCTCTGCCAGAGACTTATGGAACAAACTCCTTGAGCTCCATGATGGAACTCAAGACACCCGGACAGCCAAGAAGGATCTCCTTCACAGCTAACTCCAGAACTTGACAATGGGAGAAAATGAAACTGTAAGTATGCTTCATTGTCGATTCAAAGAAGTATTGAATGGTCTCCACTCCATTGGTGAAGAGGATGAAAACTGAGACCTAGTGAGGTATGCCCTTAAATCATTTCCTAGGAATGCCTTGTGGTCATCCATGGTGGATGCTTATAAGGTTTCCAAGGACTTATCTTTTGTTAAGTTAGAGGATTTCTTTTGTGAGATGGAATTACATGAGATCTCTAACCAAAGTCCCAAAGAGAAAGGGATTGCTTTAGTGGCAGGTGACAACAAGAAGAAGAAGGAGGAGAAGAACACTCACTGTCACATGACATTCATGGCACTAGAGGACTCGAGAGAAGAAAGTGATAACGAATCAAGCTCCTCAACCGCGCCTTCATCATCTTCGGATGATGAAGAGGTAATCTCTCCCGAGTTGGATAAGTGCTATAGAGCTAATCTAAGAATAAGGTTAAGTCATTGAAGTTGGAAGTAAAACAATTAAAATCCTCTAAGGTTGAGGATATTAATGACTTCCATAATGAATCCCTTGAGAATGAGAATAAGATCTTGAAGGGTGAAATTGAAAATCTCAAGATTGTTCATGAGAAATTTTCAACAAGCTCCAAAACCCTAGACATGATCTTGAACTCCCAAAAGGCGGTTTACAACAAGGCCGGTATAGGTTACCGACCTAAAGAACCGACCTTTGTGTCATTAATGTCTAGAACACATTCTAGATCATCAAATGTTCCTAGGGTTAAAAAGAAAATGACTAAGGCATGGGTGCCAAGGTCTTTGATTGAAGGTTCTTTAGGTCCCAAAATTTGGTTACCTAAAACCTCTATCTTTAGAATTGTATGAGCATTATTTGAGGGGGAGCATCTATCAACATGGGAGGTTGATATTTGGTGCTCCAAACCCATGACCAAAGGCAAAATTGTCATTCACATGGATGGTTATGGAAAATTCGAATTAAATGCTTTGAGCTCCATTGTTTTAGATCTTATGACAATATAATCCCTTGGCTAGTGATTTTTATGGTATTCATGTGTTAAAATACTTAGTCATGGTATAATCTACTTTAGTGTTTAATTTCTTCTAGATCAAGTATGCCATGATTTTCTTGTATGTATTATGCCAACATGAAGAACACATGGTTTGCGAAAATCACTATGAAAATCTCACAATACATGATTAGACAAAGAACATGAGTTTAAGGCCTAGGCTTAAGCTTTTCTTACTATTTTGGAGATGAATCTAGATGAGTATGCCATGACTTTGATGTTTGGATGATTAACATTAATCTATGACATGCCCATTTTGATTAAAAACAATATGAACACAGCTTAAATTGATCATGATGTGAAATAAGCATGTTTTGGAATTTTGATCATCCATTGGAATTGGCACAGACCTAATTTTGGTTAAGAACAACATGATCACATAGATTATGATGCTTTAAGTTCCATGACTTGTTTGATTTCCCACTGATCATGCTTGGAATATACTTATCATGACTTGATACAAATCTGTTTTGAAGTATCCAACTTAGATTTTGGGAACCTGATCATGCTTTGATACAAACATGTTTTGATATTCAATTTCATGCTTAGAAAATATTGATCATGCTCTAACACAAATCATGACATATATTTTGATTAAGGGAACCCTTAGAATCAAATGGATTACCTCTATGCTTTGACACAAATCATGATGATTATTTTAGTTTGGGAAATACTTTTTGGTTAAAAGAAACCCTTTAGGATCAATGGGAATGAATCTAATTGAATTAGAGTTTCTGAAATCTCGTTTCTGAAACTGTACAGTGAAACAAATCTATTTTTGAAACTGATTAGTTTCAGAAGACATACTGTATCAGACCTGATCGGTCCACCAACCGATCAGGACTCACCCTGATCGGTCTGGCGACCTATCAGGAATCATATTGATCGGTCCGGTGACCGATCAGATCAACAATGATCAGTTGTATCAGACCACTCCTCAGACCAATCCCCCTTCATCAATTTTGATGAAGTATCAATATAACTGAGTAGTAGGATGATGGTTAAGATACTTGGAACAAAACCTAATACTGATTTGATACAAACCTATGTTGGAATGTTCAAATTCTTAAGAAAGGGTTTGTTGAGTCATGACTTTTGTTCTTAATGTCGTGTTTCGGAAATTTTTATGAAATAACGAATCTCAATAGAGTCTACATCCCTATTGTGGAATGTAAATTGTTAATGCAGTCTGATCAGGAATGTATCAGAGTTTCAGGAATTTTTCTAAAATTTGATCGCTCCCCAGACTAATCAGATATGTTTCTGTATCATGTGATCAACGAACCTGGTCGGTCACGGAGACCAATCAGGACTATGTGTCAGATACAGATGCATTCCTTACTTGTCATGTGAAGCATATACGTATTTGACCATGATATACTTCTGTATATATCTTCACATGAAATTCATACTTTTTGACGTATGATGCATATACATTGTTGCCATGATACATTTATGGTATATGCCTCTCATATGCGATTCAAAAAGTATCCTTTGATTATTTTGGGTTTGGGAAGAGAC
The DNA here is from genome assembly GCA_024364735.1 of Boesenbergia rotunda. Lineage (NCBI taxonomy): Eukaryota > Viridiplantae > Streptophyta > Magnoliopsida > Zingiberales > Zingiberaceae > Boesenbergia > Boesenbergia rotunda. Next base: position 106,539 of record JAGFNQ010002632.1, on the reverse strand, counting down.
CCTTGGTTTGAGGGGGAGGTATGTTTAAACTTAATAATCATACCATTTTCGATGTTTGACAAAGGGGGAGAGAATGACTGATTAAGTTTATGGTTATTATAGGGGAAGGATCATGATTCCCTTATGAGGATTGAATTGATTGATACCTAAACTTAAATCAGGTTGTCAAAAAACAAAAAGGGGGAGATTGTTGATGTAGTCTGGCCCTGATTGTTGTTTTGGTGTTGACACCGATTTTAGTTTAGGTTGATTATGATTCTGATTATGATGATGATTAAGTCCTGATCGGTGATTAGGCACGGGTTGATTGAAATCCTAACCTGGAGGGTTAGGTGTGAGAAATCCCGGTGAGTGAAGCCGGGTCCTGGTGAGTGAAGCCAGGTGTTGAAAAGTCCTAATTCGGAAGAGGTGGGTGAAAAGTCCTAGCTTGGAGGGCTAGGTGAAAAGTCCTAGCTTGGAGGGCTAGGCAAAAAGTCCTAACTTGGAGGGTTAGGTGAAAAGTCCCATCTTGGAGAATTAGGTGAAAAAGTCCTGGCTTGGAGGGTTAGGTCCTAGCTTGGAGGGCTAGGTTTCGAAAATCCTAATCCGGAAGAGTTGGGTGAAAAGTCCTAGTTTGGAGGGCTAGGTGAAAAGTCCCAACTTGGAGGGTTAGGTGCAAATTCCCAACTTGGAGGGTTAGGTGAAAAATCCTTAGCTTGGAGGGCTAAGGTGGATGAAATCCTAGCTTGGATGGCTAGGTTGGAGCCCCTGGATCGGTCTGGTGACCGATCAGGGAGATTGGCACGGTGCTCCTTCGTGGATCGGTCTGGTGATCGATCCAGCGATGACTGATCGGCCTGGTGACCGATCAGGGAGTATGTGTTTCACTCACTGCACAGCTCCTGATCGGTCTGGTGACCGATCAGGGAGCCCACAGTGAGTTGAGTTCCCCTGCTGATCTGCTCCTGATCGGTCTGGTGACCGATTAGGGATACTATTCAGATCGGATTGGTGAATGATCATTTGTCGCAAGGTTCTCACTATGACCGATCAGGATGACTCTTGATCGGTCAGGAAGCTGCCTGATTGGTCTGGTGACCGATCAGGCAGGAGCCTGATTGGTCTGGTGACCGATCAGGCAGGAGCCTGATTGGTCTGGGGACCAATCAGGAGTGTGCAGAAGCCTGCTGGATCGGTCTGGTGACCGATCAGGGTCCTCCCTGATCGGTCTGGCGACCGATCAGGAGCAGAACTTTAATTCAAATACGCTGTCAGAAGTTTCTGATCGCGTCTGTTTTCACTGCCGATTCTCTGCTACTTGCTGATTTCATTTGATATGCATTGCTAAGCCTCTATTGGAGTGTGCAGGTGATAACAAGTGATTCAATCACTCAAGGAGGGTCAATGGAAGGCTTTCCATGGAGCAGGTTTGGATCTATTGTGTTTTCAGGTCTCAACGGTGTCTGGCATAACTGGCAACTGACGAAGGCGCGGCTGGCAACTGACGGAGGCTCAGCTGGAGGAGTGTCCAATGGACTGAGTGCTTAGAGAGGTCAGTGGGTCAGGGTGTGAGTCAGTGGTGCTGATGGAGCTGGCGACGTTGAGCAGGAGCTTAAGAGACGAAGCTGGAAGCAGAGGAGAAGAGGCGAACAAGACAGAAACTTGGGAAGTTTGGTTGGGCTGTCTTCGTGCTCTCTGTTGCTTTGTGCTTAAGCGATCTTGTTGCATTCCTGTGAGAGCTTTGTGAGTGTTCCTTCTTGTGTGATCTCCTGTACTCAAGTTCCATCATCCTTGAGATCTGTGGAGAGGTTTCTCCACCGAGAAGGAGGCTCTATCTTATCCGGTGTTCACCGGGGCTTGATCTGCCGACGATCAAGGGATCGCTCACCTTACGGGCATGCCAAGGAGTAGGGGCAAGTTATCCCCGAACCTTGTATATTGAGGTGTTAGCGTCGGTTTGCTTTCCTTTGCTTTGGGTTGTTGTTTTTAGTTTTCTGTTTCTGCATTTGCTTCCGCTGCCTAACTCTGAAGTGCAGAATAGATTTGAAAAGCTCAAAAGTTTTGTGTCCGACTAGATTCACCCCCCCTCTCTAGCTTCCGGGTTCCAACAGTCAATACAAAATGATCAAGGGACAAATGAAGAAGAAGAAGGAGAACAAGAAAAAGGATCATCCAACCGAACCATCTACCAATCAAAAAGCCAAGAGTAAAGTCACCTGTTATGGGTGCAACAAGAAGGGTCACTACAAATCGGAGTGCCCCAGCTTAAAGGACAACAAGAAGAACCGAAGGAAGAAGGCTCTTAGAGATACGTGGGATGAATCCTCTTCAGAGGAAGAAGAAGAAGTATCACATGCCAAACTCCTCACGTTGACTACATCGAAGAATCTCGACACCGAATCGAAGTTAGAAACGGAAGAGAACGTCGGAACCAGAAGACTTTCAATTTTGGAAGACGGGCAAATAACGGTAAGAGGTTACTCCGAATCTTAACTATATAATTTAATATCTTATCTATCTCATATGTTGGCCAAAGCCAACATTAGGGTCGAATCCCTCCGACAGGAAGTCAATATCCTGAAAGAGGGAGTCAACTCTAGTCCCTTAACTGAACTCGTTCAAGAAGGAACCTCCACTCAAGCCCAAAAACTTGAGGAGGAGAATTCCTCCTTGAAAAATCAAGTGAAGGAACTAAGAGTTGCATTGGAACGATTTTATGTGGGTTCCAAGAATCTTGACCTGATTCTTGGAAAGCAAAAATCAGTTCTGAACCGATCTGGACATGATTACCGAACCAACTCACAATATAGATCATACTACTCTATGGTGAACCCAAGTAGAACCCGAGTCCAAGCATGGGTCCCGAAATTATGGTTGACACATCAAGCCGAACCGAACCAATATTGGATTCCCAGGGACAAGATTCACATATTGCCTAATCCATATTGAGACTTTAGTCCAAGGGGAGCCAATATAAAAACCATTTTTATAATTAGATAAATTTGTTTCTTTTTCTGCTTTATGTTTGTTTATTTTATTTTTCTGCAAAAATATCATGCTTAGACTTAGGAATGGTTATATAAGGATCTGACTTAACTAAAACTTGCACAACCTAGTATTAGGGTAGGACGAGATGATAGTACGTTAGGAAAACTTGTCTAAAAAGTCAGGTAGGGTAAGACGTATCTTATTTGGTCCTATTAGTCAGGTGGAACTAACCGAAGCTACCTCGGCAAATCCTCAACTAGTTAGACCAAGGTTTCTCAATAAGTAATTTGAGGATAAAATTTCTTTAAAAGACTTTGTCTAGGAAAGGGTTGATGATCCAATAAGGCTACGGATAAAGAAGACCTCTATGCCTCGCCAAGACCTGGAAGCCGACTATAGAAATTTATTTTCATCTTATTAATTATCAAACCTAATCTAACACAAGTTTCAATTAAATCATAGAGTTAACATGAAAGCAAGATAAAATTAAGACCTCTCACAAAACAGATAAGGATACTTATTTTGTCACTTAGAAATGGGTGAAATATTTAGGATCTAATAATGTAGTCCAACCGAACCAACTCAATTAAGGTTACGCTTAATATTCATTTTTAAAATTTATCTAAAATTTAATTTAACATCATTCAACTTAATAAACAATTTAATTTAACATAATTTAATTTAATAATTTTCAATAATATAATTTAACTTAATAATTTAATATTTTTTTCAAAATTCAATTTAATAAATTTTCAAAATTCAAATTAACATTTTCAAATTCAATTTAATAATTTTATAAAATTCAATTTAACATTTTTCAAAATTCAATTTAATATTTTTCAAAATTTAATTTAACATTTTCAAAATTCAATTTAATATTTTTTCAAAATCCAATTTAATAATTTTTCAAAATTCAATTTATCTTTTTTCAAAATTTAATTTAACATTTTCAAAATTCAATTTAATATTTTTTTAAAACTTCAATTTAATATTTTTTTCAAAATTCAATTTAATAATTTTTCAAAATTCAATTTAACATTTTCAAAATTCAATTTAATAATTTTTCAAAATTCAATTTAACATTTTTCAAAATTCAATTTAACATTTTTAAATTCAATTTAATAATTTTTCAAAATTCAATTTAACATTTTCAAAATTCAATTTAATAATTTTTCAAAATTCAATTTAACATTTTTCAAAATTCAATTTAACATTTTCAAAATCAATTTAGTATTTTTCAAAATTCAATTTAATATTTTTTTTAATATTCTCAAAAATTCAAGTTAACTTGACACTTTTAAAATTCAATTTAACTAATAACTTTCAAAAGTTCAACTTAACATATTTTAAGTTGAAAACCTGCCTCACAAAAATACGCATAGGAATAACATGATTGATAACCCAGACTGAGTGAGACAGACTAGGCAGTGAAATTCAATCAATCTATCCTTACATCTCTACTTAAATGGATCCAAATCAAAATACATTATGTGTAGGAACATAATGGTTTGAACCAGTGGATGTTGGATAGTGGATGCTCCAGACATATGACTGGAGATAAATTGAAGTTCACTAAATTCATGTACAAAAATCTAGGCTCAGTGGCATTTAGCAACAATGCCACACCTAAGGTAATTAGGTCAGGTAATATCGAGTTAAGTTCTGATTTTATTATCAAAAAGATTTTATTGGTTCATAATTTTAAATTTAACTTGCTTAGCATTAGTCAGTTATGTGATACTGGTTATGTAGTCACCTTTACTAACTCTGACTGTCTTCTTAAGAATTTACATGATTCAGAAATAACCCTTAAGGGAGTTAGGAAAAATAATATCTATACTATTAATCTACCATTAACACCTAAGTGTCTTTTGACCCAACTTGAAGAAACTAACCTTTGGCATAGGAGACTAGGTCATACTCACATAAAATTAATTTCTAAAGTAAGTCAAAATGGACTAGTCAGGAGAATTCTAAAAATTAAAAACCTTGAAAACTCAATCTGTAACCCATGTCAACAAAGTAAACAAACAAAATCAACCCACAAATCTAGCCAATCAGACTTAACCCAAGCCATACTTGAGCTCCTACACCTAGACATATTTGATTCTCATGGAGCCATGTCACTAAGCGAAAATTAATACTGCTTAGTAATTATTGATGATTACTCTAGATTTACCTAGGTTAGATTTTTAAAAACTAAAGATGAAACTTTTGAATCATTTAACAAAATATGTAAAATGATAGAAAATCAAAAAGATACACAAATTAAAACAATAAGAAGTGATCATGGGGGAGAATTTCAAAATCAAAAGTTTAATGATTTTTGCAAGATAAATGGTTATATTCATAAATTTTCCTGCCCAAGAATCCCCCCCCCCAACAAAACGAGATAGTTGAAATAAAAAATAGAACCCTTCAAGAAGCCGCTAGGACCATGCTAAATGAATATAGTTTAACTAATAAATACTGGGCAGAAGCAATAAACAACGCATGCTATATTCAAAATAGGGTACTAATAAATTAAAGACACAAAAAACACCCTATGAAATATATTACCAATGAATACCCAACCTATATTATCTAAGAGTATTTGGGGTGTAAGGTACACATACTAAATACAAAAGACTATCTAGTAAAATTTCAATCTAAATCAACCCCAAAAATTTTTGTAGGATACTCAATCACGAGTCGGGCATATAGGGTCTATAACAAAAAACCCTTGGAATTGAAGAAACCACGAATGTTATATTTGACAAAGAAATCATAACAAAACCTAACTCAATTATCTTAATCTATTCGATAAAACCAACTACTTTTTATCAAGATCAAGATGACATTGAACCAATAGTTGAACCAACAATTGAACCAACAGGTGAACTAACAATTGAACCAACAGTTGAACCAATAATTGAACTAATAACTGAACCAATTCAAACTGTTGAACCTGTTCCAACCCAAACCCTACTAGCTGGACCTGAGGCTGAACCAAGCTCTAGGCAATCTAAGAAACCTAGACTAAATCACCCAACTGACCAAATTATCGGTGATCCAACCTTAAGGGTTAGAACAAGGTCTTCCTATAGGAACCTTGTTAGTGATATGAGAGAAATGTCCTAAGGCAATCGCCTTATGATTGTAAACATTCATTTTAATAAATGATAATTCACTATTTGAGTATACATGTTTGTGTATTTGATTGGGATCTTAAACTCATCTACTAAATGTCCGCAATACAATTCACAGCATAAGAGAATTTATGATGGGATCACAACTAGTGATTATCTCTAAATGTGCAATTGTGAAGTATTGAAAATATCCCTAGTCTATGAATTGATAAAAACGGACACTATCAATTCTGTTGAGACTAGCATGGGTTATTCTCTAATCAGCTGATTCTCACTGGCTGGTGACATTGGGATGTCCAGAGATAAACATGGATGCTAGTTAAGGGAACTAGTTCATTGGAGTGACTAGCTGTAAGACTTCATATGGGAATCTACATGTAGATATGTCAATGAAGTTCTTACTGCAGCTTAAGTGCGATGTTCCTTTGACTTGCGGTGTTCAAGTCATCTTGGTCATAGAGACTTATACTTTAACATCTTAAGCAAGCATCTCCAAGGAGGTGTGGACCCAGGATGATTGGGTATGAGCCGAAGTGCCCGAAGATGTTTGAACAGCCTACAAAGGATTCACCACTCCTTGCGAGGAGATGTATACCCAGGCCTATCGTCGGATTGTTACTCAAAACCTCTGGCCAGAGTAAATCATGTTTAGAGTGCGAGTCTCTTAAATACATGAGAGTAATTAGAAATCCAAAGGACGAGAAAGACACTACTTGGGCTAGGTGTGACGTAGTCAGTCTAGTGGGGACTGACACAAACAGACCATGTCCTGAACCAAGTGGGTATAAGATGGTGAAGGGAATGGGGCACGATTCATTAGAGCTGCTGAAGGGTTTCAGAATTACTTCTGAGGTCAAACCATTGATCTTTCGATTAATTGGGGGTCATGATGTACTACTAGGTGCCACTCATGACCGTTCTATAATTGGTTAATTATAGACGGCCAACATAAACCGAAAGCCTATTTAGTCACACGCACTACGAGTAATCCGAGGGATTTAAAACGAGTTGAAAATTGGATTTTCCAATCAAGAGAAATAAGTCGAATCTGAGTTGATCAGAGGCGCAACGAAAACTTAAAATGGCTAAGTCTTTTGAAGGCTTATTGGGCGAATTAAATGAGTTTAATTCGCGATCGGTTCGGGTTGTTTTGGCCGACCAAAGAGGGTGTCCACCCTCTTGGTTTGGCCGGCCATTAAAAGGGGATAAACCAATTTAATTGGTTTAATTAATAAAATAAATCTAGCGCGATTTGTTTTATAAATTATGGATAAATAAATTGATATATATAAAGAAATTTATATAGAGAAATTTATAAAGAAATTTGTAGTAAATTTATTCTTTTTTATGGAAATTAAAATGAACCATGAATTGGTTTAATTTTAATTTATAAAATCAATTATGAATTGATTTATCCATGATAAGAAAATTTTATACAAATTTTATTCCATAATTAAAAGAGAGAGAGTATTTGTTTTATTATAAAGTTAGTTATAATAAAACTTGGTTTAAACGGAATAATTCATAAGAGAATTTATAGGATAAATTTGTTATGAAAATTCCGTTAAGAGGGAGACTTGGCAAGGGAGATGCTACTATATAAAGGAACCAAAGGCAAGCCCTTAATTCCAATTGAGTTGTCAAGAGATTCGTAGCTTCCTCTCTCTCTCTATTATTCTCCTTCTCCCTCTCTTCCCCTTAGGGCCGGCGCCCTCCTTGAGATCTAGGGCCGGCACCCCTTCATCCACCTAGGGCCGGTGCACCTCCATCCCTAGGGTTGGTTGCCGTGAGCTATCAAGAAGAAGGAGAAGCCAAACAAGAAGAAGAAGAAGCGGATCGCAACTCCTCTCTTCCCGGAATTTGGATTCCGTTTCTTGTTGGTTAGTTTCCTATCTTTTCTCTTGTTCTTCTAGTTGTGCCTTTAGAGAATCTAGTAGTTCTCATCGGCACAAAACTCGTGACTTTGCGAAGTCATCCCGAAGAGAACTCGGCGTGGACGCGAATAGAGGCGGAGCTTCCAAGGGACGCTACGGTTGGATCTCGTCCCTTTTCTTCGAGTTACGCGAGGTACAAAGTAATTAGTTTACTTTTCCGCAAAGTTTTAATTTATGATTATGTCCACACACCATAAGGTTGCATGCTAGATACATGGTTAAAATAATTTAGGAAATTATTTTATGCTAATTCTTCCGTTGCACGTAAAAATTTAAAATTTTACGAACCCGTATCCTTGTCGACATGCACCCGGTCCCAACAGTGGTATCAGAGCCGGTTAGTGTTCGACAGAATCATATAATTGTTTTGCGGAAAACTTTGTCATAATCTCAATTTTGGAAAAAATTTTCAATTATGGAAACTATCCAATTATAATAAATTTTAGATTTAGGAATTTCTAAGTTTGGAAATACTCATGAAATTTCGCAATCTTTTGAAATATCCTAGTTTCTAAAAATTTTATAATAATTGTGAAAACTTCCCATCTTTGGAAACTTTCCAATTTTGGAAATTTTCTATTTTAGAAATTTTCTAACTTTGGAAATATGTACGTTTTCTTTGTACCAGAAACTTACAATTATTCTGAAAACCAATTTATGAAATCTCGCAATTTTGAGCACTTTCTTTTAAGAAAGTCTAGACAAATTCATGGACAGTTAATTGACAATTAAATTTGAATTGGTCTTTAAATTGACAACAAAATTCTTTACTTTGGATTGAGCCTCGGGGAGCCGTCCAATTTAAAGCTAGTTGTTGTAATTTAATTTCCCAATTTTTAATTGAAATTGTCATGTTTGATTTGGATTGAGCCTCGGGGAGCCGTCCAATTGGATTTACAACAAATTATTTTTCTTTGGGTATCTGAGCCTCAGGGAGCCACCCTTAGAAAATGATTTGTTGTAATTAATTAAATCCATGAATAAAATATGCTTTAAGAGGTGATGCTCTTACATATTGTTGTCTCCAAAATTAATTAGGAAAATGGTTTCCTATAGAGTTTCTTAATCGAGATTTTCATGAAAATAATATGTGGTTGAATTGAGGGAATTGTCTCTTAATTTAATAAGTTTTGATTTAGAGAAATCAAAGTCTTGAACATATTATTTCTAAAATTGATTATGACAATTTAGGAAATTGTTTCCCAAAACAATTCCTTTAATATAGTATGAAATTAGAATTAGGAAATCCGGTTCCTAATTCAATTAATGAGACTTGATAACTTAAGTCACATACATACTTTATTAAGGAAATCGTTAGTCATGACGTAATGTCATGAATGTGCTTAGAAAAGAAAGGATGAGACCCAAAAACCCCTTACAAAATATTAAGGCCATCACCTTTCATTAATATGGTTAGAATCGGAGTTTTGTTTCTCGTTTGGGTTGATGGACACATCCATGCCCGGCTTGAACCTCAACATGTTCAAACCATGGAATTAGTTTATGAATAATATAGTTGGAGTCAGAGGTCAATCCTTAGTTATGGTTGTTGGACACATCCAAGCCTGACTAAACGGTTGAATGAGCTCCAACCATATTAAAACTATTTCTTGATTAATGGGTCAGCCTTAAGCTTGGAGCATCGATTTGTTGTGCCACAGCCAAGGTCGATGTAAAGAGAGGTGCAGTTGGGTGCTATGTATAAAGTTGCACACTTGTTAATGAGTTAACAACCCAATGATTTATGCAAATATTCAATTAGTTGATAGCATAAAGTGATAGTTACATATATGTGATATGTAATCGGTATAATTACCTACCTTCATAGCTAAGAATAACTTGATGGCCACAGCCATGGTGGTTCTTATCTATGGTTGGATATCAACCTATTTGGAGATGTTCCTACGATCTCCCGAATTGATAAAAAGGGTTATTCAATTTGAAAAATAAATAGGATTTTTTTTAATGTATATTGATACATTCTTTAATCATTCTTCTCACATAAACTCAATTTGTATTTCTAGGATAATCACTCGATCATGTCTTCTCTAAACTTATGTTCCATTTTGGACACCAATAAACTGACTGGGCCGAACTTCATGGACTGGCTTCGAATCCTGAGGATAGTCCTCAAGGCAGAAAAGCTTGCTTATGTCATTGAAAATCAACTTCCTGACCATCCTCCAGAAAATGCAACTCCGGACCAATTGTTGGCCCATCAGAAACATGTGACCGATTCTGAACTTGCGAGTTGCATTATGCTAGCCTCTATGGTACCTGAGCTACAAAAACAGCATGAGCATATGGATGCTTATACCATCATCTTCCATCTTCATGAGTTGTTTGAAGAGCAGGCGAGATCCGAAAGGTTCAAAGTCTCCAGACTCCTCTTCACCACTAAGATGCAGGAAGGCACTTCTGCCTCGCAGTTTGTGTTAAAGATGTTGGGGTACATTGAGCGACTGAGCGCACTCGGTTTTGCTATGGATCATGAACTAAGTATTGACTTAATTCTGAGTTGTTTGCCCAAAAGTTATTCACAATTTGTGATGAACTATCGGATGAACAAACTAGAGACCACCATTCCTGAGTTGCTCAACCTGCTGAAGACTGTAGAGCCTTCTGTAAAGCCGGATCAAAAGGCGGTATTGTTAGTTGGTTCCTCAAAGAAAGGTTCTAAGAGGAAGGCCAAAGAATAGAATAAAGGGAAGAAGAAAAAGGCCAAGAAGACTGAAAAGAAACCAAAAGGAACCTGTCATCATTGTGGCAAGGAGGGTCACTGGCGAAGAAACTGCAAGGTTTATCTTGAGTCCTTGAAGAAGAAGGCATCCGATGCCCCATCCTCTTCAGGTATCTTCGTTATTGAATGTCACTCTATTTCCTCAGATACCTGGGTACTTGATACTGGGTGTATCTCACATATATGTAATGACATACAGGGGCTAAGGAATAGAAGACGACTCGTCAAGGGAGAAGCGAATTTGCGGGTTGGAAATGGAGCAAGGATTGCTGCTGTTGCCATCGGAACATATTTGCTAAAGCTCCCAACTGGACGTGTCTTAGAATTGGATAATTGTTATTTCGTTCCTTCGTTAATAAAGAACATTGTATCTATTTCATGTTTGAATGAAAAAGGTTATCATTTAACTTTTAGTAACAATTGTTGTTACATAACTTTAAATGGCGTTCTTTATGGGAATGGAACTTTGTGCAATGGCATCTACACGTTAGATTTATCCAGTGACGTTTTCAATATCGAAGTTAGCAACAAACGTGCTCGAATAGATAATCGAATAGACTCCTACACGTGGCACTGTCGTCTTGGCCATATAAGTAAGAAACGCATAACCGAATTACACCGATGTGGAATTTTGGAATAATTTGAACCCGGTTCATTTGATACATGCGAATCATGCTTAAAAGGCAAGATGACCAAATTACCCTTTTCCGGAAAAGGTAATCCAGTGGGAGAATTGCTTGGTCTCATACATACTGATGTATGTGGACCAATGTCAACTCTTGCACAAGGAGGCTATAGCTACTTCATTACCTTTATCGATGATCACTCACGATTCGGGTACGTGTTCTTGATGAAACACAAATCTGAAGCTTTTGAGAAATTCAAAGAGTTCAGAAATGAAGTAGAGAAACAACTTGGCAAAAGTATTAAGATACTTCGATCCGATCGGGGTGGTGAATACTTAAGTCAAGAGTTTCAAGATTATCTTAGGGACAATGGGATATTGTCTCAATGGACTCCGCCGTATACACCACAGCATAATGGTGTATCTGAGAGGCGCAACCAAACCTTGATGGACATGGTTAGGTCGATGATGAATCATGCAACTCTTCCAAAATCCTTTTGGGGCTATGCACTTAAGACAGCTGTTTACTTGCTAAACAGAGTCCCGACCAAGGTAGTCTCTACTACTCCATATGAGACATGGAATAGTAAGAAACCCCACTTAACTCATCTTAAGATATGGGGTTGTCCCGCTTATGTGAAGCGGACTGTATCAGACAAATTGGATGCTAAGTCTGATAAATGTCTATTTATTGGATACCCTAAGGAAACGAAGGGTTACCAATTCTATCATCCCTTGGAACAAAAGGTGTTTGCTTCAAGGCATGCTGTATTTCTAGAGAAAGAATTTCTTTTACAAGAAAACAGTGGGAGTGGGATTGAACTTGATGAAGTTCAAGAAACTCCAATAGACATTACAGAGACACCTAGTCTAGACCCAGAACCAATACCTCATAATGATGAGCTATCAGTTGAACCTAAAACAACACCACCTCTTCGTAGGTCTGATAGGACACGCAATATTCCAGAGAGATACGGATTTCTCATAAGTGAATCGAACGACGTGTTACTCATAAGCGATGACGAACCTATCAGTTATGAAGATGTTCTGAAAAGTTCAGAAAGGGACAAATGGCTTGAAGCCATGAAGTCGGAAATGGATTCCATGTATGAAAACCAAGTATGGGACTTGGTTAACCTACCTGAAGGGATTAAGCCCATAGGGTGCAAGTGGGTTTTCAAGAAGAAAACCGACATGGAAGGTAATGTAGTTACCTTTAAGGCTAGATTAGTGGCAAAAGGATATCGTCAAAAACAAGGAATTGATTATGACGAAACCTATTCGCCAATAGCTATGCTTAAATCCATTCGGATGCTCCTAGCCATAGCAGCTCATTATGATTATGAGATATGGCAAATGGATGTGAAAACAGCTTTCCTTAACGGAAACCTGCTTGAGGATGTATACATGATACAACCTGAAGGTTTCACATCGGTTGATAAAACCAAAGTATGCAAGCTTCGACGATCCATATATGGACTGAAGCAAGCATCTAGGAGCTGGAACATCCGTTTTGATGAGACAATCAAAGAGTTTGATTCTCCAAAAAATCCTGACGAACCTTGTGTGTACAAGAAGGTTAGTGGGAGTGCAGTCGTATTCCTAGTATATATGTCGATGACATATTACTAATAGGAAACGATATATCAGTTTACAGACAGTTAAGATTTGGTTGTCCAAACTTTCCTCCATGAAAGACCTGGAGAAGCAACTTATATCTTGGGATTAGAATCTATAGAGATAGATCAAAACGGTTGCTTGGTCTTTCGCAGTCTACATATATAGACCGAGTGCTAAAAAGGTTTAGCATGTCGGAATCCAAGAAAGGTTACCTTCCCATCAGGCATGGGATCAACCTTTCAAAGTCTATGTGTCCG
>JAGFNQ010002632.1:39227-87918 GCA_024364735.1 Boesenbergia rotunda | reverse complement strand
TCCTCCTGAAGATGCAACTCCAGACCAGTTAGTGGCCTATCAGAAACATGTGGCCGATTCTGAACTTGCGAGTTGCATCATGCTGCCCGCTATGGTACCTGAGCTACAAAAGCAGCATGAGCATATGGATGCTCATACCATCGTCTTCCATCTTCATGAGCTGTTTGACGAGCAGGCGAGATCCGAAAGGTTTGAGGTCTCCAGACTCCTCTTCACCTCTAAGATGCAGGAAGGCACTTCTGTTTCACAGTTTGTGTTGAAGATGTTGGGATACATTGAGCGACTAGGCACACTCAGATTTGCAATGGATCACGAACTAAGTATTGACTTAATTCTGCATTATTTGCCCAAGAGTTACTCACAGTTTGTGATGAACTATCGGATGAACAAACTGGAGACTACCATTCCTAAGTTGCTTAACCTGCTGAAGACTGTAGAGCCTTCTGTAAAGCAGGATCAGAAGACGATAATGTTAGTTGGTTCCTCAAAGAAAGGCTCTAAGAGGAAGCCCAAAGAACAAAATAAGGGAAGGAAGAAAAGACCAAAAAGATTGAAAAGACACCAAAAGGCACTTGCCATCACTGCGGCAAGGAGGGCCACTGGCGAAGAAACTGCAAGGTTTATCTTGAGTCCTTGAAGAAGAAGGCATCCGATGCCCCATCCTCTTCAGGTATCTTCGTTATTGAATGTCACTCTATTTCCTCGGACACCTGGGTACTTGATACTGGGTGTAGCTCACATATATGTAATGACATACAGGGGCTAAGGAATAGAAGAAGACTCGTCAAGGGAGAAGCGAATTTGCGAGTTGGAAATGGAGCAAAGATTGTTGTTGTTGCCATCGGAACATATTTGCTAAAGCTCCCTACTGGACTTGTCTTAGAATTGGATAATTATTATTTTGTTCCTTCGTTAATAAAGAACATTGTATCTATTTCATGCTTGAATGAAAAGGATTATCATTTAATTTTTAGTAACAATTGCTGTTACATAACTTTAAATGGTGTTCTTTATGGGACCGGAACTTTATGCAATGGTATCTACACGTTAGATTTATCCGGTGACGTTTTCAATATCGAAGTTAGCAACAAACGTGCTCGAATAGATAATCAAATAGACTCCTATATGTGGCATTGTCGTCTTGGCCATGTAAGTAAGAAACGCATGATCAAATTACACCGATGTGAAATTCTGGAATCATTTGAACCCGGTTCATTTGATACATGCGAATCATGCTTAAAAGGCAAGATGACCAAATTACCCTTTTCCGGAAAAGGTAAACCAGTGGGAGAATTGCTTGGTCTAATACATACTGATGTATGTGGACCAATGTCAACTCTTGCACAAGGAGGCTATAGCTACTTCATTACCTTTATCGATGATCACTCATGATTCGGGTATGTGTTCTTAATGAAACACAAATCTGAAGCTTTTGAGAAATTCAAAGAGTTCAGAAGTGAAGTAGAGAAACAGCTTGACAAAAGTATTAAGATATTTCGATCCAATCGGGGTGGTGAATACTTAAGTCAAGAGTTTCAAGATTATCTTAGGGACAATGGGATATTGTCTCAATGGACTCCGTCATATACACCACAGCATAATGGTGTATCTGAAAGGCGTAACCGAACCTTGATGGACATGGTTAGATCTATGATAAATCATGCAACTCTTCCAAAATCCTTTTGGGGCTATGCGCTTAAGACAGCTGTTTACTTACTAAACAGAGTCCCGACCAAGGTAGTCTCTACTACTCCATATGAGACATGGAATAGTAAGAAACCTCATTTATCTCACCTAAAGATATGGGGTTGTCTTGCTTATGTAAAGCGGACTGTATCAGACAAATTGGATGCTAAGTCTGATAAATGTCTATTTATTGGATACCCTAAGGAAACGAAGGGTTACCAATTCTATCATCCCTTGGAACAAAAGGTGTTTATTTCAAGGCATGCTGTATTTCTAGAAAAGAATTTCTTTTACAAGAAAACAGTGGGAGTAGCATTGAACTTGAAGAAGTTCAAGAAACTCCAATAGACATTACAGAGACACCTAGTCTAGACCCACAACCAATAACTCATAATGATGAGCTATCAGTTGAATCTAAAACAACACCACTTCTTCGTAGGTCTGATAGGACATACAATATTCCAGAGAGATACGGATTTCTCATAAGTGAATCGAACGACGTGTTACTCATTAACGATGACGAACCTATCAGTTATGAAGATGTTCTGAAAAGTTCAGAAAGGGATAAATGGCTTGAAGCCATGAAGTCGGAAATGGATTCCATGTACGAAAATCAAGTATGGGACTTGGTTAACCCACCTGAAGGGATTAAGCCCATAGGGTGCAAGGGGGTTTTCAAGAAGAAAACCGACATGGAAGGTAATGTTGTTACCTTTAAGGCTAGATTAGTGGCAAAAGGATATCGTCAGAAACAAGGAATTGATTATGACGAAACCTATTCGCCAGTAGCTATGCTTAAATCCATTCGGATGCTCCTGGCCATAGCAGCTTATTATGATTATGAGATATGACAAATGGATGTGAAAACAGCTTTCCTTAATGGAAACCTGCTTGAGGATGTATACATGATACAACCTGAAGGTTTTACATAGGTTAATAAAACTAAAGTATGCAAGCTTCGACGATCCATATATGGACTAAAGTAAGCATCCAGGAGCTGGAACATCCGTTTTGATGAGACAATCAAAGAGTTTGATTTCTCACAAAATCCTGACGAACCTTGTGTGTACAAGAAGGTTAGTGGGAGTGCAGTCGTATTCCTAGTGTTATATGTCGATGACATATTACTTATAGGAAACGATATATCAGTCTTACAGTCAGTTAAAATTTGGTTGTCCAAAACTTTCTCCATGAAAGACCTGGGAGAAGCAACCTATATCCTTGGGATTAGAATCTATAGAGATAGATCAAAACGGTTGCTTGGTCTTTCGCAGTCTACATATATAGACCGAGTGCTAGAAAGGTTTAGCATGTTGGAATCCAAGAAAGGTTACCTTCCCATCAGGCATGGGATCAACCTTTCGAAGTCTATGTGTCCGCGCACAGAAGACGAGAGGATTTGCATGAATAAGATTCCTTATGCATCCGCGATAGGATCTATCATGTATGCTATGTTATGTACTAGGTCCGATGTATCGTATGCTCTGAGCGTCACAAGCAGATACCAGTCTGATCCAGGAATGGATCATTGGGCGGCTGTCAAGACAATCCTCAAGTACTTAAGAAACACTAAGGATGTGTTCCTAATATATGGAGAAGGTGATATGGTAATACCTGGGTATACAGATGTCAGTTTCCAGACAGATAAGGATGACTCCAAATCTCAGTCCAGATAGGTATTTATTTTGAATGGAGGCGCAATATGTTGGAAGAGTTCCAAGCAAGACACCGTAGCAGATTCTACCACGGAAGCGGAATATATTGCAGCTTCGGAAGCAGCAAAGGAAGCAGTCTGGATCAAAAAGTTTGTCTCAGAACTTGGTGTGGTTCCAACCATTGATGAAGCAATACCGGTTTACTGCGACAACAATGGGGCTATTGCACAAGCAAAGGAACTAAGGTCTCATCAGCGATCCAAACATGTGCTTCGCCGCTATCATCTGATCAGAGAGATTATAAGTAGGAATGATATACAAATTGAGAAAATTCTCACTGAAATGAATTTAACGGATCCTTTAACTAAGGCCTTGCCTCAAAATAAGTTTGAGGGTCATGTTAGAGCCTGTGGTATTGGGTACCGTAGCGATTGGCATTAAGCCAAGTGGGAGTTTGTTAGTGATATGAGAGAAGTGTCTTAAGGCAATCGCCTTATGATTGTAATCATTTATTCTAATAAATGAATATTCACTATTTGAGTATACATGTTTGTGTATTTGATTGAGATCTTAAACTCATTTACTGAATGTCCGCAATACAATTCACAGTATGAGAGAATTTGTGATGAATTCACAACTAGTGATTATCTCTACATGTGCAATTGTGAAGTATTGAAATTGTCCCTAATCGATGAATTGATAAATACGGACACTATCAATTCTGTTGAGACTAACATGGGTTATTCTCTAATCAGCTGATTCTCACTGGCTGGTGACATTGAGATATCCGGAGATAAACATGAATGCTAGTTAAGGGAACTAGTTCATTGGAGTGACTGGCTGTAAAACTTCATATGGTAGTCTACATATAGATATGTCAGTGAAGTTCTTACTGCAGCTTAAGTGCGATGTTCCTTTGACTTGCGGTGTTCAAGTCATCTTGGTCATGGAGACTTATAATTTAACATCTTAAGCAAGCGTCTCCAAGGAGGTGTGGACCCAGGATGATTGGGTATAAGCCGAAGTGTCCGAAGATGTTTGAACAGCCTACAAAGGATTCACCACTCCTTGCGAGGAGATGTATACCCGAGGCCTATCGTCGGATTGTTACTCGAAGCCTCTGGCCAGAGCATGACATGTTCAGAGTATGAATCTCTTAAATACATGAGAGTAATTAGAATCCGTAGGACGAGAAAACGTTACTTGGGCTAGGTGTGACGTAGTCAGCCTAGTGGGGACTGACACACATAGACCATGTCCTGAACCAAGTGGGTATAAGATGGTGAAGGGAATGGGGCACGATTCATTATAGCTGCTGAAGGGTTTCAGAATTGTTTCTGAGGTCAACCGTTGATCTTTCGATTAATTAGGGATCATGATGTACTACTAGGTGCCACTCATGATCGTTCTATAATTGATTAATTATAGACGGCCAACATAAATCAAAAGCCTATTTAGTCACATGCACTACGAGTAATCCGAGGGATTTAAAACGAGTTGAAAATTAGATTTTCCAATCAAGAGAGATTAAGTTTGGTTGAGCCAAACGATAAGTCGAATCTGAATTTTTCAGAGATGCACCGGAAGCGTAAAATGGCTAAGTTTTTTGAAGACATAATAGATGAATTAAATAAGTTTAATTCATTGGGGCTTGGCTTGGATGGGCCGGCCAAAGAGGGCCTCCATCCTCTTTGCTTGGCTGGCCACAACAAAGGGAGAGAACCAAGTTTTTGGTTCAATTTATAAAATAAACCAAGTGTCGTTTGTTTTATAAAATTATGGATGATATAAATTTTTATATAATAAACCAAGGTTTGGTTTATTTTTCATGGAAATTAAAATGAACCATGGATTGGTTTATTTTATAAAATCAATCATGGATTGATTTACCATGATAAGGAAATTTATTCCATAGGAGAGAAGAGACTTGATTGATTTTTTATCATGAATTAAAATATGATTTTAACCATGATATAAAATCAAACTTGGCATGATGGAATAAGTTATTCCATATTTGAGAGGCTTGATGGTTGAGAGGCCACTATATAAAGGACCCAAGGCAAGGCTTGGGTGATAATGATAGAGATGAAGGCATAGACTCTCTCCCTCTCTTTCTCTCCTTCTCTTCTCCCCTTCTTGTCGTGCGCCAACCATCCCCAAGAAGGAGCACCAGCCGGCCGCCCCTGCCCTTTCCCTGCCGACCACCACCTGCTGCCGGAGAAGGAAGCTCCGGCCATCTCTTGGCCGGAAGAAGGTGCTGCCAGAATTAGAGTTTGCCGCAAGGATCCTTTTGCCGCAAGCCTCTTCTTTTGCTTCGCCGGAATTTTGATTCCGACCATCCTTTTGTGGTTAGGCTTTCGACTTCTCTCTTGGTTTTTCTTGTCGCGTTCTCGGAGAATCTAGTAGTTCTCAAGAACATGAAACTCGTGGCTTTGCGAAGTCATCCCGAAGATACTCGGCGTGGACGCGAATAGAGGTGGAGCTTCCAAGGGACGCTTACGGTTGGATCTCGTCCCTTCCTTCGAGTTACGCGAGGTAACACGTAAATTAGTTTATGTTTCTGCAAAATTTTAAATATATGATCATGTCTACACAAGATAAACTTGCATGCTTAGATGTGTGGTTAAATGATTTAGAGAAATTATTTATGCTAAACCTTTCGCTACACGTAATTAATTTTGAAATTACGAACCCGCATCCATGTCAACATGCACCCGGTCCCAACATGCACATGTCATGGGATTCTACCAATTCATTAACACCATAAAGTTGGGTAATACAGAAGGCTCACACAACTCACTATGGCTCTCTATACGGTTGGAGATGAATGACGCTCCAGGGTCGGTCCAGCTTGTTTCCTTGCTCGTTCTCCAAATAGTACACTCAACTTTTGGATTACCTTAAAAGGGCCTCCCCATTGGGGCTCCAGCTTGCTAACATCGCCGACCGGCTTTATTCTCTTCCATACGAGATCCCCGACCTAGAATGTCCTAGCCAGCACCTTTCGGTCGTATCATTCTTTCATTCTTTGGCGATAAGCGAACATCCTTGTGGCAGCTCTCTCCCGAATCTCCTTGACCAGATCCAGCTCCAAGCGTCTTCTCTCTGTGTTTTCTTCATCATACGCCTTCCTCCGATCGGATTCACACCCGACTTCCACTGGCACCACTGCCTCACTTTCATAGACCAGCTGGAAAGGTGTGTGATCCATTGTCTCCCTTGGCGCAGTCCGTTGAGCCCATAAGACACTGGGTAACTCGTCCACCCATATGCCACCCGCGTGATCCAGCTTGGTCTTTGGCACCCTCATGATTTCCCGATTGACCACCTCTGCTTGCCCGTTACTCTGAGGATACGTAACGGAGGTGAACGATTGCTAAATTTCGTGAGCCGAGCACCATTCTCTAATTCTCCTGCCCTAGAACTGTCGTCCATTATCTGATACCAACTTGTACGGGATCCTATATCGGCAAAGTATGTTCTGCCATAGGAACTTTATCACCGCCTGCTCGGTGATGCGCACCAGTGCCTTTGCTTCTATCCATTTGAAAAAGTAGTCCACTGTCACTAATAAAAATCTTTTCTGAGCAGGAACTGTTGGAAAATATCCCACTATGTCCCTTCCCCGCTGATTGAAGGGGCAAGAGACCACCGATGCTTTCATTATCTCAACTGGCCGATGGGGGAGGTTGTGGTGCTTCTGGCATGACAAGCACATAGAGACCAGTCGATCAGCATCCTTCTGCAAGGTTGGCCAATAATACCCCGACAGCAGCCCCTTCCGAGCCACAACCCTTCCTACGGCATGACTACCACAGATTCTCATATGTATCTCCCTAAGCACGTAGTTAGCATCTTCGTCGCCCAGACATTTAAGCAACGGTCAGGCAAAGGCCCTCTTATACAACACATCCCCAACCAAGGAATATTGAATCGCTCGCTTTCTTAAGAGCCTAGCCTCATCCCGGTCGGACAGGAGAGTCATGTTCATCAAGTAGGCGATTAGAGGTGCTCTCCAGTCCGTCCCGAGCTCCAACTCCACTTGTTGTTCTATGTGCATCACCAACGTTGTCTGATTCATCGATTGAGGAAGCACCCAAGATCCTACCGCACTAGCCAATTTTGCTAGTTCGTCGGCCCGAAGGTTGTTTTCTCTAGGGATCTTTTGTAACTGGACCTCTAAGAATACGGCCTTCAGCTTCTCATATGCCTCGACATATGCTTGCAGTCGGTCACTGTTGACTTCGAAATGATACATGAGTTGTTGAGTGGTCAGCTGCGAATCTGAGTACAACATTACCCGAGTGGCACCCACGTGCTTAGCGGCTTGTAGTCCAGCAATGAGAGCCTTATACTCTGCTTCATTGTTAGTGACTCGGTATTCCAGCCATACGGACAAATGCAGCTGTTCTTTATTGGGGGAGACCATCAAAATACCAATACTACTCCCTTGCCGAGCCGACGATCCGTCTACATAAATCTGTTAGTGATATGAGAGAAGTGTCCTAAGGCAATCGCCTTATGATGTAAACATTTATATTAATAAATGATAATTCACTATTTGAGTATACATGTTTTGTGTATTTGATTGAGATCTTAAACTCATCTACTGAATGTCCGCAATACAACTCACAGCATAAGAGAATTTGTGATGGGATCACAACTAGTGATTATCTCTAATGTGCAATTGTGAAGTATTGAAATTATCCCTAGTCGATGAATTGATAAAAATGGACACTATCAATTCTGTTGAGACTAGCATGGGTTATTCTCTAATCAGCTGATTCTCACTGGCTGGTGACATTGGGATGTCCGGAGATAAACATGGATGCTAGTTAAGGGAACTAGTTCATTGGAGTAACTAGCTGTAAGACTTCATATGGGAATCTACATGTAGATATGTCAATGAAGTTCTTACTGCAGCTTAAGTGCGATGTTCCTTTGACTTGCGGTGTTCAAGTCATCTTGGTCATGGAGACTTATACTTTAACATCTTAAGCAAGCATCTCCAAGGAGGTGTGGACCCAGGATGATTGGGTATGAGCCGAAGTGCCCGAAGATGTTTGAACAGCCTACAAAGGATTCACCACTCCTTGCGAGGAGATTTATACCCAGGCCTATCGTCGGATTGTTACTCAAAACCTCTGGCCAGAGTATATCATGTTAACAGTGCGAGTCTCTTAAATACATGAGAGTAATTAGAAATCCAAAGGACGAGAAAGACATTACTTGGGCTAGGTATGACGTAGTCAGCCTAGTGGGGACTGACACAAATAGACCGTGTCCTGAACCAAGTGGGTATAAGATGGTGAAGGGAATGGGGCACGACTCATTAGAGCTGCTGAAGGGTTTCAGAATAATTTCTTCTGAGGTCAAACCGTTGATCTTTCGATTAATTGGGGGTCATGATATACTACTAGGTGTCACTCATGACCGTTCTATAATTGGTTAATTATAGACGGCCAACATAAATCGAAAGCCTATTTAGTCACACGCACTACGGGTAATCCGAGGGATTTAAAACGAGTTGAAAATTGGATTTTCCGATCAAGAGAAATAAGTCGAATCTGAGTTAATCAGAGACGCAATGGAAGCTAAAAATGGCTAAGTCTTTTGAAGGCTTTTTGGGCGAATTAAATGAGTTTAATTCGTGTTGGTTCGGCTCGATTTGGGCCGGCCAAAGAGGGTGCCAACCCTCCTTGGTTGGCCGGCCATTAAAAGGGAGAAAAACTAATTTAATTGGTTTAATTAATAAAATGAATCTAGTACGATTTATTTTATAAATTATGGATAAATAAATTTGTATAAAGAAATTTATATAAATAAATTTGTAGAAATTTATTCTTTTATGGAAGTTAAAATAATCCATGAATTGGTTTATTTTAATTTTATAAAATCAATTATGAATTGATTTTTCCATAATAAGAAAGTTTATAAATTCCTTATAAAATTTATTCCATAATTTAAAGAGAAGAAGAATTTGTTTTATTATAAATTAGTTATAATAAGACTCGGCTTAAACGGAACAATTAATAAGAGAATTTATAAGATAAATTTCTTATAACTAATTCCGTTAATTCCGTTAAGAGGGAGACTTAGCAAAGGAGTTGCTACTATATAAAGGAACCAAAGGCAAGCCCTTATTACGCATTACTAATTGAGATTAGTAACTTCCTCTCTCCCTCTCTCTTATTCTCTTCTCCCTCTCCTTTCCCTTAGGGCCGGCGCCCTTCTTGGAGAATTAGGGCCGGCTCCCACCTTCCTTGCTAGGGCCGGCGCACCCTATCAACACCAAGCAAGGTTGCCGTGAGCTTCAAGAAGAAGGAGAAACGAAACAAGAAGAAGAAGAAGCGGATAGCGACTCCTCTCTTCCCGGAATTTGATTCCGTTTTCTTGGTGGTTAGTTTCCCTTTCCTCTCTTGATCTTTCTTGTTGTGCCTATAGAGAATCTAGTAGTTCTCGTCGGCACAAAACTCGTGACTTTGCGAAGTCATCCCGAAGAGAACTCGGCGTGGACGCGAATAGAGGCGGAGCTTCCAAGGGACGCTACGGTTGGATCTCGTCCCTTACTTCGAGTTACGAAAGGTACTTAGTAAATTAGTTTACTTTTCCGCAAAATTTTATTTTATGATTAAGTCAACACATCATAAGGTTGCATGCTAGATACGTGGTTAAAATAATTTAGGAAATTATTTTATGCTAATTCTTCCGCTGCACGTAAAAATTTAAAATTTTACGAACCCGTATCCTTGTCAACATGCACCCGGTCCCAACAAAATCTGCCAAACACCCTCGGGTTCTTCTGAACGCAACTCACTGAGAAAATCTGCTAAGCCGCTATGACCTAAGCTTTTATAGTCGGGCGGGCTTGATACTGTATGTCATATTCACTCAGCTCCGTAGTCCATTTGATCAACCGACCTGAGGCTTCCAGATTCAACACTACCCGACCGAAACTACTGTTGGTCAAGACCACGATTGGATATGCTAAGAAATAAGGTCGGAGCCATCGGGCGGATAACCGCAAGACGTAAGTCAACTTCTCGAGCGTCATGTAGCGGCACTCGACACCATTCAATAAATGCGCAAAAAAGTACACTGGATGTTGTTTGGCCTCTCTTTGCTTGACCAACACCATACTAACCGCCTCAGCCGAGGCTGCCAAGTATACATATAGAGGCTCCCTCAACTCTGACTTGGCCAAGACAGGTAACTCTGCCAAATAGGATTTTAGCTCTTCAAAGGCTTTGTCACAGTCGGCGTCCCACTGGAACATCGTGCCCGACAAAGAGTCTTGAAGAAAGGTAGCCTCCGCTCGGCGGATCGGGAGATGTACCGAGACAATGTCATGATCATGTTGGGATCTCCCGGTGACATAAACAAAAAAAATGCAATGGAAACAAGATCCCTCGAGCAATCCATGCGAAAGAAAATGTTGGTGCAAGATGCATCGGTGATGTCCTCCTCTAGTGTTTCAATGTTTAACAATATGCTTAAGTTAGTGATACACTAGACAAAGGAAGGGTTAGTCAAGAAATCCGGTTCAAGGTAAAACAAAGTCCTAGTTAACCTAGGCAATAAGTCCTGGTTCGAGGAATTGGGCACTAAGTCCTGATCATGGATTGGGCACTAAGTCCTGGCCGCGGGCTGGGCACCTAAGACCTGACCGAGAGTTGGGCACGAAGTCCTGATTCGAGGAATTGGGCAATAAGTCCTGGCCGAGGGCTAGGCACCTAAGTCCTTACATAAGGTTGGGCAACAAGTCTTGGTCGCGGACTGGGCACAAAGTCCTGATTCGAGGAATTGGACAATAAGTCCTGGCCGAGGGCTGGGCACCGAAGTCCTGGTGAGTGAAGTTGGGCACTAAGTCCTGGTGAGTGAAGCTGAGCAAAAGTCCAACCGGAGGAGCCGGTTGGCAAACTTCTCCTTAAAGGAGTAGGTGAAAGGCGCGTTCCCCAGGAAGGGAACATAGGCGTCGGTTCGACCTAGGGTTTCATAGGAAATCCAAAGTCAGAACCAAATCGTTAAGGCTAAGATTATATATGTGCTTGTCTTGTATTTGTATATCTTGCAGGTACCTAGAATTGAAGACAAAGTAGGCAAACAAACACAAAAGAAGATGAATCACACCTTCCTGGGTGCCCCCATTGAACCAGGGCGTCCCCATTGAACCAGGGCACCCCCATTAAGCCAGGCGCCCCAATTAAGGCATCCTACTCTCAGGCGCCCTGGATTGCCAGGCGCCTGAAGGCTCCTAGGTGCCCTGTATGAGTCAGGTGCCTAGGAAGGGGATTTCTATCCCTGCTGCGAGTTCGGCGTGAAGATGAGGTTTAACCAGCTCATAGAGGCGCCCTATAGCCTTACAGGGGCCCTGGACATGACTATATAAAGGGGTTCGACCCCTCAACTCAGAACATCAACTGCTACGACATTCTAAGCATTCTGAGCAAAGAAAAAGTGCTAGAGATGAAACTTTGTGACCAAGGAGGCTCCAGGAGGAAGTGTGCGGTGCTTCGGAGTTCCAGATCAACCGGGATCGTCGACTCTTATTTGGTTTGATTTATTTTATGCACTTAATTTCCTTATCATTTTGACTGTAAAACTTGAACTGTAAAACGGGTTTCTCTGCCTCCGGAAAGTCTCAAAAGGAGACCATTAGTAGACGGGCGCTTCCCGTGCTAAGGCCTTGGACGTACTGACCCTGGGGGGTTGGGAACCAAGTAAACCCGCTTATCGTCTGTGTTGTTCTGGTTTTCGTTCTTTCTATTTTCCGTTGTGCACTAACTCTTTGTCTAGAACGAACGAACCTCGAAAAGTTTACAACAAGTTCCCGACGAAATTTTTAACAAGTCGATATTCATCCCCCCCTCTATCGACGGCACCGGTCCCACAGAAAACTTGTACGAGATTCATCTATCTAATAGAGCTATCTATGTGTATACCTTTGAAGCGTGCCCTTGCATTTATCCCGCTCGTCCATGCTTTGCTGGATCTCTTGCGCGTTCAAGTGTTCGTGCCTCTATGCGTATCCACACGAGCACGATCTCTCAACTTCGGAGAAAACTACCTTAGTTGTGTTAGCAGCTTGAGGTAGTTCACAAAACACCAAGAACCCTAAAGAAGGGGTTTCGGCCAAGAGGGAGGAGAGGAGGATGAGAGGAAGGAAAGACGACTTTTTTTTCATCCAAATGACAAGAAAACTCTTTTATACTCATCCCATGAATATGAAGAATTTTTGTCCCTTTAGCTTCCCTTCATTAAAGTCAATAAAGAGCACATCTTCTCATGTGACTCTTCAACTACTCTCCATTCAATGAAGAGAATCTTTTCATCCTCCACTATTATTAGTTTATTAAACATTTTAATTAATTATTATCTCATTCAAATGTGGTTGAGTCTAATCTAAAAGAGTCTAACTCAAATTATACCTCAATCCCATAATCTAATTGAATTCACTTGAGTCTAACTGAATCAATCTAATTCGGATCAAATCTTAGTCAAACTAAGATCAATTAATCTCCGAAGCATCGTGTCCTTAGTGTGTGACCCAATAGGTTCTTGTAACGTTGGCAATGTGTCTAAACCGCTTTAGACACATAAGCAATAAGCGGCATCTAGCAATGCATCATTGCTACCCAAGTAACAAGAAAGTTGAGATCCGACTTAACCTTCGTGACTATGACAATGTATGACCTTGTTCTTCTATCTTTGATATCTAGATTGACCAATGAGGCATAGACTGTGTCATCCTCAATCAATCTTTGTGTTTCTTGATCCCCAAGTAGACTCACTCAAACAAATGAGTTCAATATCTCATATTGACTCATTTAAGCATGGTTATGCATTTTAGCAGTCCTACTAGATCATGGGGCCCACAGATATCACTCCCATCATATGGGAGGGATAGATCCTATCTACATCACTCACATCCCTCCGCATAATTCATTATATACCCAGTGATCGTCTTTATAGTCCACCCTGTTACGGGTGATGTTTGACGATACCAAAGTACATAACTCCTTATGTAGGGAACCGTAGTGACTTCAGATCTAAGGACTATTTATACTAAAGGTCACATGAGAAAGTTTATGACACTGATATGACAATCTATGAAACTTTCTCATGGTGGGTCAATTCAGTACACATTCTCTAATGTATACCTATGTGTCAACTTGATATCACATATCCATGACTTGTGAGCTCAAGTCATCAATTGACCTACATGCTAGTCTCCATGCATTAATATTGTCCTTAGATATTAATGCTTGACTAGGAATGGTTTAGTGTAGTGTTTTCTACATTATCTCACTATCAATTCACCCAATCGATATGATGTAGATAAGAACCTACTACCCAAGGATATTATTATACTTAGTTATTTGACATAAGTATAAAGTAAGTATAATAACTAAACATGTCTTTATTAATGTCAATCATCACATAATTGGTTTTAGGGCTCTTACTAACAGATCATTTCGGTGAGCCTCTACGCTTCCCTCAGATTTCGCGGTGGTGGCATGTCGAGCAGCGCTTGGACCTTACTCGGGTTGGCCTTAATGCCACTCTCGGTCACAATGTATCCGAGAAATTTACCGCTCCGCGCTCCGAAAAGGCACTTGGCCATGTTTAACTTCAGTCCATATCTACGCAATGTGCGGCAGGTTTCCTCCACGTCTTGTACCAACTCGGTCGCGCGGGCGGTCTTGATTATGATGTCATCCACATACATCTCAATATTCCGTCTGATTTATACCCGGAAGACTTTGTTCATCATACGTTGATACGTAGCACCTGCATTTTTGATCCCGAATGGCATGACAGTATAATAATACGTACCATCTGCTATGATGAAGTTGACCTTCTCCTAATCCTCAATAGCTAGAGGCACTTGGTGGTAGCTTTGATATGTGTCCAACATAGAGATAAGTTCGCTACTAGTTGTCGAGTCGACCATCTGATTGATCCTTGGTAAGGGATAGCAGTCCTTCAGGCAAGCTCGTTTGAGGTCACGAAAGTCGATGCAGACTCGCCACTTGTCATCAGGTTTGGCCACGAGGACCACATTAGCTAACCAGGCCGGGAATTGGACTTCTCTAATGTGTCCGGCCTCCAACAGCTTCTTGATTTTCGCTTGGATGACCTTGTTCTGCTCTGTACTGAAATCCCACTTACACTGTTTGACCGATTTGGCATTCGGATACACGTGCAAATGGTGCTCGGCCACTTTACGTCGGACCCCCAATAGATCCGTTACCGACCAGGCGAATACATCAACATGAAGAACATAGCAAGAGTGGCCAAGATGGAGTTGGTAAAAGGACTACCAATGATCAAGTATGCCAAAAACAAAATGTGTGATGCATGTCAAGAGAGTAAGCAATCCAAGGCATCACATAAAGGTAAAACCCTAACTAGTACTTCTCTACCATTGGAATTATTACATTTAGATTTATTTGATTGTCATAGTACTCCTTCATTAGTAGGAAATAAATATTGCTTAGTAATTGTTGATGATTTTTTTAGATATACTTAGGTTTATTTCATGAGACATAAGGATGAAACTCTAGAGATATGTGTAGGATTTAGCAAAAGGGTTGAAAATGAGAAACATCTCAAAATCAACCGAATTAGGAGTGATCATGGTGGAGAGTTTGAAAATTCAAATTTCTCTAGTTTTTGTCTAGAACATGGGTACAAACATGAATTTTCATGTCCAAGAACACCACAATAAAATGGGGTTGTAGAATGGAGGAATCGAGCTTTGCAAGAAGCGGCTAGGACTATGCTTAATGCGTATTCTTTACCTAGCTATTTTTGGGCGGAAGCGGTAAATACCGCTTGTTATATCCAAAACCGGGTATTAATTCATAGATTTTTAGAAAAGAAACCTTTTGAAATGTGGAATGGAAAAATTCCTCACACTATTTTAGAGTATTTGGTTGCAAGGTCTACATTTTAAATACTAAGAATGATTTAAGGAAATTTGAGTCTAAGGCGGATGAGGAAATTTTGGTCGGATACTCATCTACTAGTAGAGGGTATAGAGTATATAACAAGAGGACTAAATTGGTTAAGGAATCATCCAATGTGAATTTTGATGAGTCTACTAGTACTTACCCTAGAAAATCCTCCATTGACAAGGATATAGGAGTAAATCAAAATCTTATCCAAGCAATCCAAGACTTACATTTAGGGGGTATTGATCAAGGGGGAGGAAGAAATGCATCGGATGATGAAAAAGACAATAATGATCATGAAGTAGATGAGCCCACAATCCCTAGGACTTTAAGGCACCATCAAGATCATCCTATCAACCAAATAGTTGGAGATGTTAAACAAGGAGTAAGGACTATATCCTATTTTAGAGAACATGATAGTCAAATTGCTTTATTATCACAACTAGAGCCAAAGTCAATTGATGAAGCCTTAGTTGATGCGGATTTGATTCTAGCAATGCAAGAAGAGTTAAATCAATTTGAAAGAAGTAAAGTATGGAATTAGTTCCAAGGCCCAATGATAGTACAATTGTCACAACAAGATGGGTCTTTAGAACAAATTGGATGATCAAGGGAGAGTAACTAGGAACAAGACTAGATTGGTGGCTAGGGGTTTCAACCAAGTAGAGGGACTTGACTATGATGAAACTTATGCTCCCGTAGCTAGATTGGAGTCCATTCGAATTTTGTTAGGATATGTCGCCCACATGGGTTTCAAACTTCATCAAATGGATGTGAAACCGGCATTTCTTAATGAGTTTATTAAGGAGGAAGTATATGTAGAACAACCACCCGGTTTTGAAAACAAAAACTACCCTAATCATGTTTATAAATTGAGAAAAGCCTTATATGGGTTGAAACAAGCTCCCCGAGCTTGGTATGAAAGACTTTCATCTTTCTTAGTTTCCAAGGGGTTTAAAAGGGGAACAATTGATCCAACTCTATTTCTTAAGTCTAAAGATAAGGGCATTTTTGTAGCCCAAGTTTATGTTGATGATATCATTTTTTGGTCAACAAATAATGAATTTCTTCTTGAATTTATCAAGCATATGGAAAATGAGTTTGAAATGAGTTTTGTTGGGGAGTTGACTTTCTTTTTAGGATTGCAAGTCAAACAAACAAATGAAGGAACTCATGTATATCAAACAATATATGCTAGGGAAATTATCAAGAAATTTGGATTAGAAAATGCTAAAGTAGCATCTACTCCCATTGGAACAAATGTCAAAATGGATGGCTAGAGGGGGGGTGAATATAGTCAAACACTTTGACCTTTAGCACTTATCAAATTTCTGTACTCAACCTTATCAGTAGCACAGCGGAAGAAACAATGGAAACAATGCAGTGCAGAAAACAGAAACAGAAAACGAAGGCAAACAAACACAACTAGCAAGATCGCTAACAAGGAGGGTTTACAAGGTTCGGGGATAACTTGCCCCTACTCCTTGGCGTGCCCTTAAGGTGGGCGATCCCTTGATCGTCGGCAGATCAAGCCCCGGTTATCACCGGATAGAAAGCAACCTCCTTCTCGGTGGAGAAACCTCTCCACAGCGTTTCAATCACAGATATATGTTTAAGCACAATGAAACAACAAGAAAGATCTTACTTAGCACTTAGCAAAGACAAGAACACAGCAAGCTCCCTCAGAGCTCCACCCAGCGACGATCTCACGCAAGAGCCCTCTCCTCGTGTCTTCTCGCTGTTGGACTCGGAGCTTCTTGTTCCCTCCTTCAAGCGCTCAAGTAATGAATGGTTGCTTCACAGATTGTAGTTGCTTGCACAAGATGATGGAACTTCAGAACACGCAAGCAAGATGTGGAGAACACAAAGGCGCAGCAGAAACTCAATTCGCGAACTCTAGAACTCTGCCTCAACAAAGCCTTCTTCCGCCCTTTTGTTTCTCCACTCAGCACCAGGTGACAGCATCTCCTGCAGCCTCCAGCTGCTTCCCTGCCAACGCCAGCTACCACTGAGCCCTCCCTGGACTTCCTGAGCTCCCCTCAGCCAAGCTCCAGTCAGCAGCTCCAGTCTGCAGCTCCAGCCGTTGCAACCTGAGATGGAAAACGGACAAACCTGCTCCAAGGAAAGCCTCCATTGACTTCTCCTTGAGTGTTTGAATCCTTCCCTGTCACCTGCAGCTTGATCAGAGTATTAGAACAGCATATCACTCAGTAAATCAAGAATCAGAAGTTAAGCGCAGAGAATCGGATACGTTCAGACGCGATCAGAGCGTCTGACAGTGCATTTTGAATTAAAGTGATCGGTCACCGGACCGATCTGAGAGCCTCCTGATCGGTCACCAGACCGATCAGGCTGGGTCCAGACCGATCAGGCTCCGTCCTGATCGGTCCCCAACGCTCAATTAGAAATCGCGATTTCTTTGGGACTCTCCTGGATCGATCACTAGACCGATCCCAGGTTGTGGATCGATCACCCGACCGATCCACCCCTTTATCGGGCAATTTCTGAGCTTCCCAGTCCAGACCTCCTGATCGATCACCAGACCGATCAGGAAACCTCCTGATCGGTCACCAGACTGATCAGGTCGTGACCAGACCGATCAGGCTCCGTCCTGATCGATCATAGAGAGAAACCTGCGATGCTGGATCGTTCTCCAGAACGATCTGCACAGTGATACTGATTGGTCACCAGACCGATCAGGAGCAGTTCAGCAAGGGAACTCAACCTCACTGTTTGCTCCCTGATCGGTCACCAGACCGATCAGGAGCAAAGCAATGGGTGAAACGCATACTCCCTGATCGGTCACCAGACCGATCAGTCATCGCTGGATCGGTCACCAGACCGATCCACGAAGGAGCACCGTGCCAACTCCCTGATCGGTCACCAGACCGATCCAGGGGCTCCAACCTAGCCCTCCAAGCTAGGATTTCATCCACCATAGCCCTCCAAGCTAGGGTTTCATCCACTATAGCCCTCCAAGCTAAGGATTTTTTACCTAACCCTCCAAGTTGGGAATTTGCACCTAACACTCCAAGTTAGGACTTTTCACCTAGCCCTCCAAGCTAGGACTTTTCACCCAACTCTTCCGGATTAGGACTTTCCAAACCTAGCCCTCTAAGCTAGGACCTGACCCTCCAAGCCAGGACTTTTTCACCTAACTCTCCCAGATGGGAATTTTCACCTAACCCTCCAAGTTAGGACTTTTCACCTAGCCTTCCAAGCTAGGACTTTTCACCCACCTCTTCCGAATTAGGACTTTTCACACACCTAGCCCTCCAAGCTAGGATTTTCAACACCTAACCCTCCAGGTTAGGATTTTCCAACACCTAGCCCTCCAAGCTAGGATTTTCCATACCATGCCTGATCCCCGACCAGGACTTAATTATAATCATCATAATCAACCTAACTAAAATCGATGTCAACATCAAAACAACAATCAGGGTCAGACTGCATCAATAATCTCCCCCTTTTTGTTGTTTGACAATCCGATTTTAAGTTTAGGGATTCTCAATCAATTTCTCAACTTCCAGAATCATAGGGGAATCAAGATCCTCCCCCTACAATATAATCATCCTAAACTTAACCAACCAACACTCTCCCCCTTTGTCGAACACCGAAAAGGGGTCTAGAAGGGCTGTTAAGTTTAAACCATACTCCCCCTCAACCCTAAGGGTATCCCAAAACAACAAAGATTTGATTGATTTTTGATAAGCATATGAATACATATGACAAACAGATATAGGCATGGCAAAACAAGCATATGTATCATATGAGCATGGCATCATAAGTATGAACATAGCTATGTACTAAATATGCAGATAGTACAGCATAGCATCAACAATAAGCATACGCAAGTAAAATAGACATGCAAGGCAAACTCAGAAAAATCAAAGCATAAACCATCCAGAGAAATAACAAGATGCAAGACATATGCATCAAAGTCAAAGTACAAACAAATAGAACACTCATCATAAAAGTTAATGTCATCAATCCCCTGCGTGGTCATCATCTGAGGAATTAGCAATGTAGATAACGTCGCCTGGTAGAGGAATGCTGGGGGACCCACCACCAGGATACGCATGATGGTACCACTCCTCATACCACGCATCCTGGAATGAGCTGATCTCAGAGACATCAGATGCTAGAGCATCGAGACGGCGATCGAAAGACTGACACTCTGAGCTGACCTCCCATCGCCAGAGCTTGGAGATATGCAACTCGTGCTCCATCATCCGCTCTATCTCCGCAACCTGCCAGCGTAGGTCAGGAGCCCACCCGTCGTAATCTGTAGTATCAGCTGGCGGCCCCTGGTCATGAACTGCTCTCGGTAGCTCCCCCTCACGTCTGCGATCCTTCCACTTCAACCCCTAGGACCTGAGAACAATGCCGGACTGAGCGAGCATGCGACGGTCCAGATGGTAGTCTTGTCGAACCATGGGTACAATGCGGCCCTGTGAAACATCAATGCCAACCGACTCCAGCCAGGCAGTGATGATATGGCCAAATGGCATGTAGACTGTCTGGGTGTACGACAAACTATGGACAATGATAGAGAAATAGACCGAAGCCACTGGATCAAAATCTAACTGCTGATGCATTCCGTAGAGCATCAAGCAGTGGAACGGGTGAATCTCATCCAGGTGTTTCGAAGTAGTTGGTAGGAGACAATTTGTGATGATCTTAAACAACACATAGTCAACAGGGGAAAGGCGAAGAGCAGGAAATGTGAGAAAATCACGGGTGCGCTCACCGGAACCCCTTGGCTTGGGATGGCCTAGAAAGTACTCGTAGATGAAATCAGGAGTTACTCCATCGAAGGGAACCGGAAGAGGATCAGGAGGGTAAGGGTAAAGAAAGAAATCATTTTCTGATCGGCGACAACCAAGAAAATCAGTAAAAGTGGATCGATTAAAATCAAGGTCGACACTGGCAACACAAGTCCTCCACCCCGTTCCCTCTCCACTCACCATGTTATTATAGAATTCAGAGACCAAGTCAAGGTTGATCGGCCTCTCAAGGTAAAAAATAGATTGATGATTATAATGTGCAATAACTTGTCGGACTGTTGGGCAATGTTCATAGATGAAGGATTGGTCTATAGTTCGACATGGCATTAGTTTGAAATTGTGCCACTGAAAGTTTAGAGCCAAAGTAATATTCTGAAATCTAGTATGTGGGGGTGGTGGAGGCCTTAGAGGAGGTGTAGATGATGAAGGGCCTTTGCCCTTTGAGCTTCCCTCCATAGGTTCCTTACCCTTAGAAGATTTTCTAGAGATTGGAATTGGTCATAACAGAGGATTTGATCAAGTGATTCGAATCATAATATAAGTTAAGATTTGATCAAGATGTAATCAAGGACCCAATTAGAGAACGTGATCAAGACACCATGATTGAGAAAACACAGTTCAATCAGAGACACAAGGTAAACATTGATCATAACGAACACAATTTAAGCATGAGGAAGAGAATTGATCAAGGGTAAGATATGGCACAGATGGGTCAACGGCCAACACACGAAGGTCACGGCACAATACAAAACATGGTTAGCGTTAAAACATAATCTATGAACTGATTTGAAGGGAAAACTGAGACAAAAACTTACTTAGGTGTCATTGGTGAGGTTCTTGAAATCTGAAAGGAAGAAAGGCTTGCGCAGGAGAAACCTTCGGCGCAAGAGAGATTGCAAAGCCCCTCAGCAATAGAGAACGTCGCAGGACGCAGGAAGAAGACAGAGCTCGGAAGAACCCTCTTAGAACCGCACGCGCACACTTACGAGAGGAAGACGAAGGCACTGGGAAGCTCTCGCACGAAGTGAAGGTCGCGCAAGTGGGAGGTTTCGGCGCTAGGGTTCGGCAATGAAAGGTTTCGAAGGAATTAATTGGTTGGTGGATCGGTCCACCAACCACAATTTAATACGTTTGAACGGATCACCGTTCGATCTGATAGTGCCCGGACCGATCAGGCTTTAGCCTGATCGAACTGACCTGGGANTCGCAGTCTACGTATATAGACCGAGTGCTAAAAAGGTTTAGCATGTCGGAATCCAAGAAAGATTACCTTCCCATCAGGCATGGGATCAACCTTTCAAAGTCTATGTGTCCGCACACAGAAGACGAGAGGATTTGCATGAATAAGATTCCCTATGCATCCGCGATAGGATCTATCATGTATGCTATGTTATGTACAAGACCCGATGTATCGTATGGTTTGAGCGTCACAAGCAGATACCAGTCGGATCCAGGAATGGATCATTGGGCGGCTGTAAAGACAATCCTTAAGTACTTAAGAAGAACTAAGGATGTGTTCCTAATATATGGAGAAGGAGATATGGTAATACGTGGGTATACGGATGCCAGTTTCCAGACAGATAAGGATGACTCCAAATCTCAGTCTGGATACGTATTTACTTTGAATGGAGGCGCAGTAAGTTGGAAAAGTTCCAAACAAGACACCGTAGCGGATTCTACCACGGAAGCGGAATATATCGCAGCTTCGGAAGCAGCAAAAGAAGCGGTCTGGATCAAGAAGTTTGTCTCCGAACTTGGCGTGGTTCCAACCATTGATGAAGCAGTGCTGGTTTATTGCGACAACAATGGAGCTATTGCACAAGCAAAGGAACCAAGGTCTCATCAGCGATCCAAACACGTGCTTCGTCGCTATCATCTGATCAGAGAGATTATAAGTAGGAATGACATACAAATTGACAAAATTCCCACTGAAAGGAATTTAGCGGATCCTTTAACTAAGGCCTTGCCTCAGAGCAAGTTTGAGGGTCATGTCAGAGCCTGTGGTATAGGATACCGTAGCGATTGACATTAGGCCAAGTGGGAGTTTGTTAGTGATATGAGAGAAGTGTCCTAAGGCAATCGCCTTATGATTGTAAACATTTATTTTAATAAATGAAAATTCACTATTTGAGTATACATGTTTATGTATTTGATTGAGATCTTAAACTCATCTACTGAATGTCCGCAATACAATTCACAACATAAGAGAATTTGTGATGGGATCACAACTAGTGATTATCTCTAAATGTGCAATTGTGAAGTATTGAAAATATCCCTAGTCGATGAATTGATAAAAACGGACATTATCAATTCTGTTGAGACTAGCATGGGTTATTCTCTAATCAGCTGATTCTCACTGGCTGGTGACATTGGGATGTCCGGAGATAAACATGGATGCTAGTTAAGGGAACTAGTTCATTGGAGTGACTAGCTGTAAAACTTCATATGGTAATCTATAAAGATATGTCAATGAAGTTCTTACTGCAGCTTAAGTGCGATGTTCCTTTGACTTGCGGTGTTCAAGTCATCTTGGTCATGGAGACTTATACTTTAACATCTTAAGCAAGCATCTCCTAGGAGGTGTGGACCCAGGATGATTGGGTATAAGCCGAAGTGCCCGAAGATGTTTGAGCAGCCTACAAAGGATTCACCACTCCTTGCGAGGAGATGTATACCCAGGCCTATCGTCGGATTGTTACTCAAAGCCTCTGGCCAGAGCATATCATGTTTAGAGTGCGAGTCTCTTAAATACATGAGAGTAATTAGAAATCCAAAGGATGAGAAAGACACTACTTGGGCTAGGTGTGACGTAGTCAGCCTAGTGGGGACTGACACAAATAGACCGTGTCCTGAACCAAGTGGGTATAAGATGGTGAAGGGAATGGGGCACGATTCATTAGAGCTGCTGAAGGGTTTCAGAATTACTTCTGAGGTCAAACCGTTGATCTTTCGATTAATTGGGGGTCATGATGTACTACTAGGTGCCACTCATGATCGTTTTATAATTAGTTGATTATAGATGGCCAACATAAATCGAAAGCCTATTTAGTCACACGCACTACGAATAATCCGAGGGATTTAAAACGAGTTGAAAATTAGATTTTTCAATCAAGAGAATTAAGTCGAATCTGAATTTATCAGAGGCGCAATGGAAGCTAAAATGGCTAAGTCTTTTGAAGGCTTATTGGGCGAATTAAATGAGTTTAATTCGCGATGGGATCGGCTCGGTTTGGCCGGCCAAAGAGGGTGTCCACCCTCTTGGTTTGGCCGGCCATTAAAAAGGGGATAAACCAATTTAATTGTTTTAATTAATAAAATAAATCTAGCGCGATTTGTTTTATAAATTATGGATAAATAAATTTTTGTATAAAGAAATTTATATAAAGAAATTTATAGAAATTTATTCTTTTATGGAAATTAAAATGATCCATGGAATGATTATTTTAATTGTATAAAATCAATTATGAATTGAGTTTTTCATAATAAGAAAGTTTATAAATTTCTTGTAAAATTTATTCCATAATAAAAGGAGAGATATATTTGTTTTATTATAAAGTTAGTTATAATAAAACTTGGTTTAAACGGAATAATTCATAAGAGAATTTATAGGATAAATTTGTTATGAAAATTCCGTTAAGAGAATTTGTTTTATTATAAAGTTGGTTATAATAAAACTAGGCATAACGGAATAAGTCATAAGAAATTTTATAAGATAAATTTCTTATAATAACTAATTCCGTTAATTCCGTTATAGGAGGGACTTGGCAAGGGAGAGGGCACTATAAAAGGGAACCAAAGGCAAGCCTTGGATTCCTAATCAATAGAGCTATTAAGAGATTTATTTCTCTCCCTCTCTCTCTTATTCTCTCTTCTCTCTTCCCCCTTAGGGCCGGCGCCCCTTAGGGCATCTTAGGGCCGGCGCCCCTTTGCAAACCCTAGGGCGGCACTCCATCTTCTCCAAGTGGTTGCCATGAGCCAACAACACCAAGGAGAAGCCGACCAAGAAGAAGAAGAAGCGGATTGGATTTCCCTCATTCCCGGAATTTAGATTCCGTTTCCTTTTGGTTAGTTTCCATTCTTTTCTCTTGTTGTTCTAGTTGTGCCTTCCGAGAAACTAGTAGTTCTCGTCGGCACAAAACTCGTGACTTTGCGAAGTCATCCCGAAGAGAACTCGGCGTGGACGCGAATAGAGGCGGAGCTTCCAAGGGACGCTACGGTTGGATCTCGTCCCTTTCTTCGAGTTACGCGAGGTACAAAGTAAATTAGTTTACTTTTCCGCAAAAGTTTTTAAATTATGATCATGTCCACACATCATAAGGTCGCATGCTAGATATATGGTTAAAATAATTTGAGAAATTATTATGCTAACTCTTCCGCTGCACGTAAAAATTTAAAGTTTTACGAACCCGTATTCTTGTCGACATGCACCCGGTCCCAACAGTGGTATCAGAGCCGGTTAGTGTTCGACATAATCATAAAATTATTTTGCGGAAAACTTTGTCATGATCTCAATTTTGGAAAATTTTTCAATTATGGAAACTTTCCAATTATAATAAATTTTAGATTTAGGAATTTCAAAGTTTGGAAATCCTCATGAAATTTCGCAAACGTTTGAAATTTCCTAGTTTCTGAAATTTTATAATAATTGTGAAAACTTCCCATCTTTGGAAACTTTCCAATTTTGGAAATCTTTCTATTTTAGAAATTTTCCAATTTGGAAATATGTAAGTTTTCTTTAAATCGGAAACTTACAATTATTCTGAAAAACCTATTATGAAATCTCGCAATTTTGGACACTTTCTTTTAAGAAAGTCTAGACAAATTCATGAACAGTTAATTGACAATTAAATTTGAATTGGGTTTTAAATTGACAACAAAATTCTTTATTTTGGATTGAGCCTCGGGGAGCCGTCCAATTTAAAGTTAGTTGTTGTAATTTAATTTCCCAATTTTAAAATTGAAATTGTCATGTTTAATTTGGATTGAGCCTCGGGGAGCCGCCCAAATTGGATTTACGACAAATTACTTTTCTTTGGGTATCTGAGCCTCGAGGAGCCACCCTTAGAAAACGATTTGTTGTAATTAATTAAATCCATGAATAAAATATGTTTTAAGAGGTGATGCTCTTACATATTGTTGTCTCCAAAATTAATTAGGAAAATGGTTTCCTATAGAGTTTCTTAAAAGAGATTTTCATGAAAATAATATGTGGTTGAATTAAGGGAATCTATCTCTTAATTTAATAAGATTTGATTTAGAGAAATCAAAGTCTTAAACATATTATTTCCGAAATTGATTATGACAATTTAGGAAATTGTTTCCCAAAACAATTCCTTCAATAAAGTATGAAATTAGAATTAGGAAATCCGGTTCCTAATTCAATTAATGAGACTTGATAAATTAAGTCACATACATACTTTATTAAGGAAATCGTTAGTCATGACATAATTATATGTCATGAATGTGCTTAGAAAAGAAAGGATGAGACCCAAAACCCCTTACAAAATATTAAGGCCAACACCTTCCATTAATATGGTTAGAATCGGAGTTTTGTTTCTCGTTTGGGTTGATGGACACATCCATGCCCAGCTTGAACCTCAACATGTTCAAACCATGGAATTAGTTTATGTATAATATAATTGGAGTCAGAGGTCAATCCTTAGTTTTGGTTGTTGGACACATCCAAGCCTGACTAAACGGTTGAATGAGCTCCAACCATATTAAAACTATTTCTTGATTAATGGGTCAGCCTTAAGCTTGGAACATCGATTTGTTGTGCCACAGCCAAGGTCGATGTAAAGAGAGGTGCAGTTGGGTGCTATGTATAATGTTGCATACTTGTTAATGAGTTAACAACCCAATGATTTATGCAAACATTCAATTAGTTGATAGCATAAAGTGATAGTTACATATATGTGATATGTAATCGGTATAATTACCTACCTTCATAGCTAAGAAAAACTTGATGGCCACAGCCATGGTAGTTCTTATCTATGGTTGGATATCAACCTATTTGGAGATGTTCCTACAATCTCCCGAATTGATAAAAAGGGTTATTCAATTTGAAAAATAAATAGGATTTTTAATTAATGTATATTGATACATTCTTTAATCATTCTTCTCACATAATCTCAATTTGTATTTCTAGGATAATCACTCAATCATGTCTTCCCTAAACTTGCGTTCCATTTTGGACACCATTAAACTGACTGGGCCGAACTTCATGGACTGGCTTCGAAACCTGAGGACAGTCCTCAAGGCAAAGAAGCTTGCTAATGTCCTTGAAGATCAACTTCCCAACCGTCCTCTCGAAAGTGCAACTCCAAACTAGTTTCCTGAGTTGCTCAACCTGCTGAAGACTTTAAAGCCTTCTGTGAAGCAGGATCTAAAGATGGTACTGTTAGTTGGTTCCTCGAAGAAAGGTTCTAAGAGTCAAGTTGAAGGCCTTGATTATGATGAGACCTATGCTCCCGTGGCACAATTAGAATCCATTCGATTGATGCTTGCATTTGCAGCACATCGTGGCTTAAAGTTATACCAAATGGATGTCAAATCGGCCTTTCTAAATAGTCTAATTGTTGGGACCGGGTGCATGTTGACAAGGATACGGGTTCGTAAAATTTTAAAATAATTTACGTGCAGTGGAAGAATTAGCATAAAATAATTTCTTAAATTATTTTAACCACGTATCTAGCATGCAACCTTATGATGTGTGGACATGATCATAAATTAAAACTTTACGGAAAAGTAAACTAATTTACTTAGTACCTCGCGTAACTCGAAGTAAGGGACGAGATCCAACCGTAGCGTCCCTTGGAAGCTCCGCCTCTATTTGCGTCCACGCCGAGTTCTCTTCGGGATGACTTCGCAAAGCCACGAGTTTTGTGTCAACGAGAACTACTAGATTCTCCAAAGACACAACTAGAAAATCAAGAGAGAAGGATGGAAACTAACCACCAAGTAACAGAATCAAAATTCCGGGAAAGGAAGGAAGGAGTCGCGATCCGCTTCTTCTTCTTCTTCGGCACGACCTTGGTGGAGGAAACTCACGGGCACCCTAGGTGCATGCGCCGGCCCTAGGGGAGGAGAGAGAGCCGGACCTAGAGAGAGAAAGGGCGCCGACCCTAGAGAGAGAGAGAGAGTTAGAGAGAGAGAGGGAGAGAGTTAATCTTCTTGATTAATCTATTGAGGAAATCAAGCCTAGCCTTGGTTCCTTTATATAGTAGCCTCTCCCTTGCCAAGTCTCCCCTTTAACGGAATTTTTCATAAGAAATTTATCCTATAAATTTTCTTTATGAATTATTCCGTTTAAACCAAGTTTTATTATAACTAATTTTATAATAAAACAAATACATCTCTCCTTTTATTATGGAATAAATTTTACAAGAAATTTATAAATTTTCTTATTATGGAAAAATCAATTCATAATTGATTTTATAAAATTAAAATAAACCATTCCATGGATCATTTTAATTTCCATAAAAAATAATAAATTTCTATAAATTTCTTTATACAAATTTATTTATCCATAATTTATAAAACAAATCGCACTTAATTTATTTTATAAAATAAACCAAATAAATTGGTTCTCTCTTTTATTGTGGCCGGCCAAACCAAAGAGCACCCTCTTTGGCCGGCCACTTCAAGCCCAATCCCTCGCGAATTAAACTCATTTAATTCGCCCGATAAGCCTTCAAAAGACTTAGCCATTTTAAGCTTCCATTGCGCCTCTGATTAACTCAGATTCGACTTATTTCTCTTGATCGAAAAATCCAATTTTCAACTCGTTTTAAATCCCTTGGATTACTCGTAGTGCGTGTGACTAAATAGGCTTTCGATTTATGTTGGCCGTCTATAATCAACCAATTATAGAACGATCATGAGTGACACCTAGTAGTACATCATGATCCCCAATTAATCGAAAGATCAACGGTTGACCTCAGAAGTAATTCTGAAACCCTTCAGCAGCTCTAATGAATCGTGCCCCATTCCCTTCACCATCTTATACCCACTTGGTTCAGGACACGGTCTATTTGTGTCAGTCCCCACTAGGCTGACTACGTCACACCTAGCCCAAGTAGTGTCTTTCTCGTCCTTTGGATTTCTAATTACTCTCATGTATTTAAGAGACTCATACTCTAAACATGATATGCTCTGGCCAGAGGCTTTGAGTAACAATCTGACGATAGGCCTGGGTATACATCTCCTCGCAAGGAGTGGTGAATCCTTTGTAGGTTGTTCAAACATCTTCGGGTACTTCGGCTTATACCCAATCATCCTGGGTCCACACCTCCTTGGAGATGCTTGCTTAAGATGTTAAAGTATAAGTCTCCATGACCAAGATGACTTGAACACCGCAAGTCAAAGGAACATCGCACTTAAGCTGCAGTAAGAACTTCATTGACATATCTTTATGTAGATTACCATAAGAAGTTTTATGGCTAGTCACTCTAATGAACTAGTTCCCTTAACTAGCATCCATGTTTATCTCCGGACATCCCAATGTCACCAGCCAGTGAGAATCAACTGATTAGAGAA
This sequence comes from Boesenbergia rotunda, assembly GCA_024364735.1. Lineage (NCBI taxonomy): Eukaryota > Viridiplantae > Streptophyta > Magnoliopsida > Zingiberales > Zingiberaceae > Boesenbergia > Boesenbergia rotunda. The sequence continues at coordinate 59,295 of JAGFNQ010002632.1, read as the reverse complement.
TAACCCATGCTAGTCTCAACAGAATTGATAGTGTCCGTATTTATCAATTCATCGACTAGGGATATTTTCAATACTTCACAATTGCACATGTAGAGATAATCACTAGTTGTGATCCCATCACAAATTCTCTTATGCTGTGAATTGTATTGCAGACATTCAGTAGATGAGTTTAAGATCCCAATCAAATACACAAATATGTATACTCAAATAGTGAATTATCATTTATTAAAATAAATATTTACAATCATAAGGCGATTGCCTTAGGACACTTCTCTCATATTACTAACACTAATAAGAGAAGAGGTCTATGTCGAACAACCTCCGGGGTTTGAGAGTACCGAATTGCCAAACCACGTATTTAAGCTCAAAAAGGCACTCTATGGCCTTAAACAAGCACCCCGAGCTTGGTACGAGCAGTTGTCGACGTTCTTAATTGAGAAGGGCTTCGTTAGAGGCCAAATAGACCCTACACTATTTCTACGTAGAGATGATGACAATATTTTTGTAGCCCAAGTATATGTCGATGACATAATTTGTGTCTCAAATAACAAGGGCTATTTAAATGAATTCACTGGACACATGGAAAGTAAATTTGAAATGAGTCTAGTGGGAGAGTTGACTTTCTTCCTTGGACTTTTTTTTTTTGCAATTGGGAAATACATTGAGAAACGGATAGTTTTCCATGCCAGAACTGCGAAAAATATTCCTGAACACATTTTTATTTAAGGGTATATATGGCGTCTCCTTTCTAAGCAAACATCTAGAAAATGCAAGCTGAAAAGGATGATAATACGTCGACTTATTTCTCAACAGCAAACGACTCCTATTATTTGAACTTGGGCGACATAGGTTTCTCTAAAAAGAGATGAAAGATTCAGATTCTTTTTCAAGGTACTAGAACAGGTTTGATGTCCCAGATTTCCTATGACTTGAAATCAAACAAACCCGAGATGGTATCCATGTGCACTAATCGAAATACACACAAGAAATGCTCCGTAAATTCAATATGAGTGATTCAAAAGAGGTAACCACTCCCATGGCTACAAACACAAGATTAGATAATGATGAGAGTGGTAAACCTGTTGATTTGACTCAATATCGGAGCATGATAGGTAGTTTGCTATACCTCACAGCTAGTCGACCTGATATTCTTTTTGCTGTGGGTATGTGCGCTAGGTATCAAGTTTGTGCCATGGAATCTCATTTAATCATTGTTAAGAGAATTTTGAGATATCTGAAAGGCACAATTGGAGTCGGTCTTTGGTACCCCCGTACCGAATCATTTGATTTAATTGGCTATACCGATTCCGACTACGCTGGATGTAAGTTGGATCGGAAAAGCACAAGTGGGGGTTGTCAATTTCTAGGATCATCTTTAGTTAGTTGGTCGAGTCGGAAGCAACATTGTGTTGCTCTCTCCACGACCGAGGCAGAATATATCACCATGGGAGAGAGCGTATCACAATTGTTGTGGATAATTCACACTTTGGAGGACTATGGATTAAGTTACAAAAGTGTGCAAGTGTTGTGTGACAACATTAGCACAATTAATCTAACCAAGAATCCAGTCCATCATTCTAGGACTAAACATATTGAAGTGCGTCACCACTTCATTAGGGATCATGTAGCTAGGGGAGATATTGTACTCTCACATGTAGAGTCCAAGTCAAACCTCGCTGACATTTTCACTAAACCACTCCCCGAAAATGAGTTTAGCTTCTTAAGAAGGGAGTTGGGAATGTGTCGCGCTTCATAGTTTTCAAAATGCATCAAAAACCCTTTGTGATAATTTCGAAATTGTTGGGATACAATTGGGTAACTTTGGAGACATCTCACATAAATTATAAGGTTTACCAAAATGTTTGTGTTTGCTAGAAATGGGGTGAGATGCTAGGATCAACTCAATTTCTCAAAATGTCAATGCATCCCTTGAGAAATTAAGTTGATGAGATAAAATCACTTCGGTGACCAAGTATGGGGAAAACCAATGCATAACACATGTGTATTTAGCTCCATGATCATACTTGGACATTCAAATCAAGGAAACTTGATTGGAAACTTGAATTTGGCACAATCTTGGTTAAAACTTGTTTGAATGATTGTTGTTTGAGTTTGACTCCACTTGGATGGAGCAAAGTGATTGTTGAACCTATAAGGACCTTTGATACTTGGTTAGGGATCAAGTGTAGTCAAGGAATCACTTCCAAGTTCGATATCTTTCATCAGATTCCTTCAAAAATCATGTGAAAGTCTGAAACTGAAAGTTTCAGATCATATCAGGGAATTTCAGGAACCCTGATTGGTCATTGGACCGATCAGGCGTAGGGCTGATCGGTCCCCAGACCGATCTGGATCCCTCCTGCATTGATCGGTCCACAGACCGATCAGAGGGGTCGACAGAGACTTAACGAAATCTTGATCAAACACTCTGTGCTTGCCTGGATCGGTCCCCGGACCGATCTGGCACCCTATGGTGATCGGTCCACAGACCGATCAGGAGGGCTTTTCGAATATCACCCAACCCTACTGCTCGCTTCCTGATCGATCAGCCGATCGATCAGGAGCCTGCCTAATCGGTCACCCGACCGATCAGGACCAGGCCAGTCCGATCAGGCTAGAGCCTGATCGGTCTGGACGTTCTCAGATCGAACGGTGATTCGTTCAATCGTATTAAAGTCTGGTTGGTGGACCGATCCACCAACCGATTAACTTCGTGAAAACCCCTCTTCTTCCAAAGCCCTAGCACCGAAACCCCACTACCTTGCGCCTCGTCATCCTGCGTGAGAGCCTTCCATGCGTCCCCTTCTTCCTTGAGTGAGTTTCTGCGTGAGCGATTCTGAGAAGGGTTTCTACAAGCTCTTCCTTCTTCCTGCGAGTTTCTCTCTCGCTGAAGGTGTTTGCGCTCCTTTCTTGCGCCGAGGATCCTCTTCTGCGTGAGTTTTTCTTCCAACCTTCAAGAACATCTTCAATGGCACCTAAGTACGCATGTTTAGTTAATTTCTTTTCGGATCTGTTCATAGATTATATATTTGAGGCTAACCATGTTTTGATATTTTCTTGTTGTGCCATGACCTCTTGTTTTGGTCGTGACCCATCTGTGCCATATCTTACCCTTGATCAATTCTACCTTATGCTTAAATTGTGTTCTTATGATCATGTCTACCTTGTGTCTCTGATTAAACTGTGTTCTTTTAATCATTATGTATTGATCATGCTCTCTAATTGGGTCTTTGATTATATCTTATGTTTTGATCAAACCTTAACTTATATCATGATTCGATTCACTTCTCTTGATCAAATCCGCTATCATGACCTATTCTAATCTTTAGAAAATCATCAAAGGATAAAGAACCCGCAGAAGGCAGCGCGAAGGGGAAAGCCCCTTCCTCATCTGTGCCCTCCAGAAGGCCTCAGCCTTCCTCGAGCTCTCGCTTTCCAAATGCCGCTTGTGAGCAGGCTTTCCAATCGAGGACCTTTAAATTATTACCCTGCCGATCGATAGATGCCCCTTTCCTGACTGAGTATTGTCCCTCGATCATGGAGATCGTCACTTTTTACAACCTTGGTTTCCTCCTCTCTCTGGAGAGACCTATCAATTACGACCTAGTCTTCGAATTTTACAACAATCTTCAGCAGGGTCCTCAGGGGGGCTTCGAGTTCACCACTCGAGTCGCCAAGAGGAACCTTGATTTCTTTTACGAGATTTTAGCAGAGTATCTGGGTGGTCGACGATCACCAAATCTGTATTCGATCTACCCCGAGCTTCATGATCCTTTATTGGCACCTTTTGCGGATGTTACTCCCGATGGTATCTATCAGTATTTCTTCGGTCATCCCCGCCCAGCTGGTCTCGATGAGCTGGGCCCTGATTTTCCTACCTTTGCAGCACTTCATCTCTCTCCCACTAGTTACATCTTGTTCAAGATTATCACAAATTGTATCCTTCCAATTACTTCCAAGCCTTTAACTGAAATCCGACCCTACCATTGCCTTATGCTCTACGGCATGCACCGTCGGATGGACTTTGATATCATGGAGAGTATCTTTCAGTCCATCTTATCCTATCGTGAGCCGAGCCGTCCCACGGTCTACATGCCATTTGGTCATGTCATCACCGATTGGCTTATGTCAGTCGGTGTTGATGTCACCAAAGGCAGGATAGTGCCTATGGTTCGACAGGATTGTCGGCTTGGTCGGCGGGCATTTGCCAAATCAGGCATCATCATACGGGATCGCGATGGGGCCTTGGTTTGGAAGGATGGGAGAGGACTCGGTGACCTACCTGGGGGAGCACTACATTTTCAGGCAGCACCCGATGCTGTTGCACCTCATGAGGCTCCTGCTGCTGCTGATTACTACGATGAGCCCGAGCCGGATCTGCGCTGACAGATTTCAGAGCTGGATCAGACCTTCCAGCATGACTTTCAGTTGCGAGAGATTTATCGCGAGGAGGTCCGCTCACAGTTCCGATCCATCGATCGCAGACTTACATCAGTAGAGTCGACTGTCTTTGAGGATAGCATGTTGCAGCAAACCTGGTACGGTGAGTGGCGCCGACATATATTTCCTGGGGATGCGCCTTCCGGTAGTGCTGCACCTGGGCCCGTGGATGCTGATGATACGCTGGATGATCCGATGCAGGCCGACCCCCCCGGTGATGACTGATATATTCTATGGTTGTTTGTGATTTGTCTGTCTGATATCTTGGATTGTATGACTCTCAAGCTGTATGCCTATTGACTTGACTTCTCTGGCCTTGTGCCATACTTGTTTGACTTCGATGCATTGATATGCATCTGTTTGGTTGTTCGGTTTGATGCACTGATATTTTGCTAAATGATGATCTTGCTAAGTGCTGCATCTGACACTTTGCATGCATATTTGCCTTATCATGCTTAGGATGTTGGCTTATCTGAGTTCGCATGATTACTATTTATTTATATGCCTCATTCATGCTTATGATGCCATGTTCATATGATACATATGCTTGATTTGTCATGCCCTATTTTTGTCATATGTGTTCATATGTTTATCAAAAATCAATCAAATCTTTATTGTTTTGGGATACCCCTAGGGTTGAGGGGGAGTATGGTTAAACATAACAGCCCCTCTAGACCCTTTTCGGTGTTCGACAAAGGGGGAGAGAGTTGGTTGGTTAAGTTTAGGATGATTATATTGTAGGGGGAGGATCTTGATTCCCCTATGATTCTGAAAGTTGAAAAATTGATTGAGAATCCCTAAACTTAAAATCGGGTTGTCAAACAACAAAAAGGGGGAGATTGTTGATGCAGTCTGACCCTGATTGTTGTTTTGGTGTTGACACCGATTTTAGTTTAGGTTGATGATTATGATTAAGTCCTGATCGGGGATGAGACATGGTATGGAAAATCCTAGCTTGTAGGGCTAGGTGTTGGAAAATCCTAACTTGGAGGGTTAGGTGTGGATAATCCTAGCTTGGAGGGCTAGGTGTTGAAAAGTCCTAATTCGGAAGGGTTGGGTGAAAATTCCTAGCTTGGAGGGCTAGGTGAAAAGTACTAACTTGGAGGGTTAGGTGAAAATTCCCAACTTGGAGGGTTAGGTGAAAAAGTCCTGGCTTGGAGGGTCAGGTCCTAGCTTGGAGGGCTAGGTTTGGAAAAGTCTTAATTCGGAAGAGTTGGGCAAAAAGTCCTAGCTTGGAGGGCTTGGTGAAAAGTCCTAACTTGGAGGGTTAGGTGAAAATTCTCAACTTGGAGGGTTAGGTGAAAAATCCTTAGCTTGGAGGGCTAAGGTGGATGAAATCCTAGCTTGGAGGGCTAGGTTTGAGTCCCTGGATCGGTCTGGTGACCGATCAGGGATATTGGCACGCTGCTCCTTCGTGGATCGATCAGGTGACCGATCCAGCGATGACTGATCGGTCTGGTGACCGATCAGGGAGCGCACAGTGAGGTTGGGAACCTACTGTGTGGCTCCTGATCGGTCAGGGAGCAGGCCGTTGCCTTGTTGCTTGGCTCCTGATAGGTCCGGTGACCGATCAGGGAGCAGGCAACTTCCTCACTGCCTTGCTTCTGATCGGTCTGGTGACCGATCAGGAAGCACTCAGTGAGTTGAGTTCCCCCGCTGATCAGCTCCGAAACGGTCTGGTGACCGATCCACGACTTAGGATTTGATTTCCGCAGTTACTGTTCACTCAGACGTGAACCGATCAGGCTCTGGCCTGATCGGACAGGGAGCTACCTGATCGGTCTGGTGACCGATCAGGCTTCACTCTGATCGGTCTGGTGACCGATCAGGCTTCACTCTGATCGGTCTGGTGACCGATTAGGCTTGTGTTGCCGCGAGAGCTGGGAGTCCCAGTTAAGCGGTAGATCGGTCTGGTGACCGACCCACAAGCCCTGGATCGGTCCGGTGACCGATCACTTTAATTCAAATTGCACTGTCAGACGCTCTGATCGCGTCTGACCGTATCCGATTCTCTGCGCTTAACATCTGATACATGATTTGCTGCTTGATATGCTGTCCTAATACTCTGATTAAGCTGCAGGTGATAGGGAAGGATTCAAACACTCAAGGAGAGTCAATGGAGATCTTTCCTTGGAGCAGGTTTGTCTGCTTTTCCATCTCAGGTTGCAACGGGCGCTGGCGCTAGCTGGAGCTGCTGTCTGGGGCTGGTCTAAGGGAGGCTCAGGGGGTCCAGAGGAGCTCAGCAGTAGCTGGTGGTTGTAGGTAAGCAGCTGGAGGCTGCAATGAGATGGTGTCACCTGATACTCAGTGGAGGAACAAAAGGAGCGGAGTAGAGTTGGCTGTGTAGAGTTTGGCTGCTAGAGTTCTTGCTGCGCGACTGTGTTTCTCCACACTTTGCTTGCGTGTTCTTGAGTTCTATCATCTTGAGCAAGCTACTGCAATCCTGAAGCAATCATCCCTTGCTTGAGTACTTGGAGGAAGGAACAAGAGGCTTAGAGTCCAACAGCGAGAAGACACGAAAAAAGGGTTCTTGCGTGAGATCGTCGCTGGGTGGAGCTCAGGAGAAGCTTGCTGTGTTCTTGTCTTTGCTAAGTGTTAAGTAAGATCTTTCTTGTGTTTCATTGTGCTTAAACCTATATCATTGATTGAAACGCTGTGGAGAGGTTACTTCACCGAGAAGGAGGTTACTTTCTATCCGGTGTTCACCGGGGCTTGATCTGCCGACGATCAAGGGATCGCCCACCTTACGGGCACGCCAAGGAGTAGGGGCAAGTTATCCCCGAACCTTGTAAACCCTCCTTGTTAGCGATCTTGCTAGTGGTGTTAGTTTGTTTTGTTTCCTGTTTTTCTGCATACTCTATTTTCGATACTTTCGCTGTGCTACTAACAAAGTGAAGTGCAGAAATTCAATAAGTGCTTAAAGTCCAAGTGATTGGCTATATTCACCCCCCCTCTCTAGCCATCCGAGTTCCAACACTCTTGAACGGCCTCACCTTGTTCAGTTGCTCCTTTGAGAGCTCGCACTGCAGTGTGGTGGTGGCCTTGGCATTGGATTGCGCCCTCTTCATTATCTCCTTCGACCAGGATCTCATCGATGTTGGTTCTCCTCTTTCATCGACGGGTGCCTCGAAGCCATCTGCAACACTAATCCAGTTCACAATATCGTTCATAAGGTAGTATTGCATCCTACCTTTCCAGTAAGCGAAGTCGTTCCCGTCGAAGAAGGGTGGTCGTGTGGTGGAGTATCCCTCTTAAAACGCCATGTACTTGTTCCAGTTGACGGTTAGTTCTTCCGAAACGAACTTTGCTCTGATACCAACTGATGGATCGTCTTTGGCGTGCTAGAGGGGGGGGGGTGAATAGCACTTTTCGTTTGGATCTCTATAATTTCGTTAGCGCAGCGGAAACAATAATATGCAAATGAATAAAACAATGCTAACAATGAAATTTTTACTTGGTATCCACCAAGATGGGTGACTAATCTAAGGATCCACGCCGCGAGCACCACTTTCACTATGGAAAACTCTCCTTCAGGCGGAGAAACCTTTACAGTAGATCTTCCTCTTTACAGAATGCAGTAATGAGAGAGAGAGGAAGTAGAAGACACTCTTCTGACGAGCAGCACTTCGGCACTGTACGGAACCGTACCGCTCACGTGCAAAAAGGTGCTCCTTTTATAGGAGAACAGGATAAACTCGTAGTCTATTCAGCCCCGCACCAGTCGACTGGCCCAAGGGCAGTCGACTGGTCTAGCATTAATTACTAGCCAACAGCTAGTTTTCGGGGTATACCAGTCGACTGCCCCAGGGGCAGTCGACTGGTCCGAGGCCAAAAACTCTCTGTGAGTTTTGGCAGTCGACTGCCCTGCCTCCCAGCTTAGTCCCAGCTACTCCGGACCTTCTCCTTCACGTATGTCTTCAGGTATGCTCCCTTGGCTCGCCTCTTGATGTCCTCTTCCTCTAGCTATCGTCCCTCGGATGCGCACGCAAGCCTTCCCTTGGCTTGCCTCCATGCCACCCTTCACGTGTGCCCTTGAAGTCCACTTCCCGGCTTGCCCTTGGAGCTCTCCTCCCTCGGTTCTCGTCCCTCGGATATGTCCACCATGTGTGATTCTCCAAGTCCTGCAAACTCAATCACACACATCAAATACAACATAACACTCTAACCTTAAACATATTCACCCACACACATCAAAACCATGACCTTCCAATCATTTAAGGGTCGATTGCCTCAACAAAGGTAACCCTAGTGAAGTTAAAATTGATAAAGCTAATATTACTTGCTTTGAGTGTGGCAAGAAAGGGCACTTTAAGAAAGACTGCCCAAAACTAAAGAAGGAGGAGAAATCAAAGAAGAAGAAGAAGGCCTTGAAGGCCACATGGGATGAATCATCCTCTAGCTCATCCGAAGAAGAGAAAGAGGAGAAGAGTACTCGCCATGTGGCACTCATGGCTATTGAAGGTGAGGAGAGCAGTGATGAATCATTGGACTCATCAAACGCGACTTCATCATCTTCGGATGATGAAGAGGTAATCTCTCCCGAATTAGTTAAATGCTATATAACCATTGCATGTTTAACCGATTTGTTGAAAAAGTCAAAAGAAAAGGTTAAATCATTAAAAGTTGAAGTAGAACATTTGAAATCCTCTAAGGATGAGGATATTGATGATTTGCATGTAGAGATGTTAGAAGATGAGAACAAATCTTTGAAGAATGAGGTTGAGAGACTCAAGAGTGTTCTTGAGAAATTCTCAACAAACTCCAAGACATTAGATATGATTTTAAATGTACAAAGGGCGGTCTACAACAAGGCCAGTATTGGTTACCAACCTAAAGAATCATCATTTGTTTCCTTAATGTCTAGGACTGATATTAGACCACTTAAGACTCCTAGGGTTCAAAGGAAAGTGGTCAAGGCATGAGTTCCTAAGTCTTGCATAGTAGGTGCTTTAGGTCCCAAGATTTGGGTACCTAAATCTTCTATTTTTCGTATTGTGTAGGTCGTGATTGAGGGGGAGCATCTATCAACTTGGTTCGTTGATAGTGGGTACTCCAAACATATGACCGGTGATAGATCCTTATTCACTACCCTTCAAAGAAAAAGTAGAGGTAATGTTTCCATTGGTAACAATGGTAGTCTCAAGGTTGTAGGGATAGGAGACATTCAAATATCCGAATGTCTTAGGATTAAGAATGCCCTTCTAGTCAAGGGGATGACATTTAATTTCCTAAGTGTCAGTCAATTGTGTGATGCGGGTTACACAATTGATTTTCAATCAAGTCAATGTCTAGTTAGACAACATGACACACTTGACACAGTACTAGTAGGCACAAGAGTAGATAACATTTATCAAGTTTCTTTTAAAAGTGCTATTAATGCTTCTGTTAAGTGTTTCATGTCAAGAGAAGATGAGTCCGCCCTTTGGCACCGAAGACTAGCACACGTGAACATGAAGAATATCCGGAAGTTGGCCAACAAGGGACTAGTTCGTGGCTTACCAAGCATCAAGTATGAAAAGGACAAACTTTGTGATGCATGTCAAATGGGTAAGCAAACGAAATCTACACATAAAGGTAAAAGCAATGTAAGTACTTCTACTGCTTTGGATTTACTTCACATGGACTTGTTTGATTATAGGACAATTATATCTTTGAATGGTAGTAGATATTGTTTTGTGATCATTGATGATTTTACTAGATATGCATGTACCTATTTTTAAAAATATAAGGATCAAACCTTAGATATTTTTATTTCTTTTTGTAGAAGAGTTGAAAATGAAAAATTGTCAACAATTAAAACAATTAGGAGTGATTATGGAGGAGAATTTCAAAATCAAAGATTTTTAGAGTTTTGTCAAGAGAGAGGGTATAGACACGAGTTCTCTACTCCTAGAACACCACAACAAAATGGTGTTATAGAGAGGAAGAACCGAGTCTTACAAGAGGCTACACGAAGCATGCTCAATGAGTACTCCTTACCGAGTTACTTATGGGCTGAAGCTGTGAACACAGCTTGCTACGTGCAAAACCGAGTCCTCATACATAGATTTCTAAGAAAGACTCCTCACGAACTTTGGTTTGGAAAACCACCTACAGTTAAACACCTTAGGGTGTTTGGTTGTAAGGTGTTTATTCCAAACACCAAGGACCACCTTGGAAAGTTCACAGCAAAAGCTGATGAAGGGATACTGGTTGGGTACTCCCTCGTCAGCAAAGCTTACCGAGTCTATAACAAGAAGTCTAGATTAGTTGAAGAGTCTTCTGATGCTTTTGAGAAAATTCCCAAAGCAAATGATCAATCAGGAGATGTAGAAGGAGTTCAATTCGAACTTAGGTAACTAAGTTTGGATGAAAGTCCAAGCGTTGTAGATGGTGGTGATGAATCTGATGACGGTGAGCCTAGACAACTCATAGATCAGCCGGATCCTGAGGCTGAGCTTGTGTCTAGTGACACCATCCAAGAAGCACCTCCAACACCAAGGCAAACTAGGTTAGCCTCTAGTCATCCCCAAGACCAAATTGTTGGAGACATCCATCATGGAGATGTAGAAAGAGTTCAATTCAAACTTAGGAAACTAAGTTTGGATGGAAGTCCAAGTGTTGTAGATGGTGGTGATGAATCTGATGACGGTTAGCCTAGACAACTCATAGATCAGTCGGATCCTGAGGCTGAGCTTGTGTCTAGTGACACCATCCAAGAAGCACCTCCAACACCAAGGCAAACTAGGTTAGCCTCTAGTCATCCCCAAGACCAAATTGTTGGAGACATCCATTGTAACGCCCGCCCCTTACGTGAGCGACGCGTTACTTTTTTTTTCTTTCATACATTATTGCATATGGAGCGTAAATATAGCAACGGAAATAATACTAAATCATGAGCATATGCAATTGGATAAATTTCTTTCTACCTAAACTACTTTAAGCATGTGAATCATAGCACAACATATCTATCAAGAGAGTATATAGTTCTACATTAAGCATGCATATCATAAAGACCTTCAACTCCAACACGTAGTAAACGTAAACATAGAACTAACACATGCAGTTTATAAGTAGCAACATTAAGTCCATAAGTAAGAGTAAGACAACAATAGGATCGTTCTGCCAAGTCACTGCCACACACACACATGCCCTCCTGCTGCTTCCCCTTCTTTAGAAACCTTTAGTTTGATCTACAACATAAGAAGGTAGACTATAAGCATAAGATGCTTAGTAAGCTCCTTGCTTACTCACAAAATCCGTACATCACATATGATTAGAAATCTACATCATTTGACATAAACATATAACATGAATAAATACTTAAAGCATCTAAAGCACGTAAGCATAAACACTTAACATTTGCATAATCTTTAAAACATAGTCATGACATACACATGTGCATAAATATTAACTATATCATATGCAATATCATTAAACATAAACATATGCATAAACATTAAAGATGCTCTTTTGAAAATATATATAATATAATACTTGAACATCAACATATCATCATCATTGGGATCCCTGACTTGTACGCATTCATCATTTGCGCGCATTCCTTAGTAGAGTACGAGGTAGCTAATCCCGACCTACTAAGGTACTAGGCAACCTTGGTGCCTAGGAACAGCTACGGTAGTCCAGAACCGGGGCGTTCTTGAGGTGCCCATCCCTTGGACCTTTTTCAAGATCCGGTACAAGCCGATACATAAAGTAAAATAGCATACATGATTCCTTTCCTTTCCATAGCAATTGTTCTTTAGCATATCATTCATCATTTCTTTTCTTTTCTTAGCAATTGCTCTTTAGACATTCTTTTATTTATAATGTCATGCATGTCATGGGTATACATTCAAAGCATAAATATCATCATAACTTTCAAGCATGAACATGGCATGGAGAAAACATAATTTCATGGTAAGGAAATTCATAACATGCCGACTTATCATTCATGATTCTTAAAACACATAATGTTCAATTTAAGACTAAGGATAATACATCTAGGGGACTTGTTCCATTTTTCTTTTCATCTATCATGGCCTAATGAAACATGGATACCTTTAATTCACCCTAATTCAACATATACTCTACTGGTCAAAACATTTAGATAGGGTTATTATGGCATAAAAACATAACACAACATCACACAACTCCTACAACATGCATACATTGAATATCCTATTACAAAGAGACATTATCAAGTGAGGTAGTGACCTTAACCCATCCTAACTCCTGAGGTTCATATCAACATGAAAATGACAAAAACAAGAGCAATTGATTCATACTACATACCTATAATACATATTCTAACACTAGGAAACATTAGTAAGTAACATGACATCTTTAACTTTTCTTTTTCTTTCTTTTTGCCCTCATTTAGGGTATTAACCCAACATGATCAGAGGGGAAATATGGCCTAAAAATATATATAAAACCTTCAAACGAAACATTAACAAGGACTTAAAACCATTAGCTAGTCAAAAAGAACCCAAACATCCTCTTATGGCCCAAAAGTCTATGGCTTCATGAGAGTCTTGGCCTAAACTTTTAAGAGTCTTTTTGCTCCATCTTTTTACATCATAACTCATGACTTAACATCAAGAAAACATTGGAGTCATTAGATAGCATCAAACACAAACCTAAGCCCTAAATCTCATGTTGGCCGAAACTTGCCTATAGGGAAACCTTCATGATTTTTGCAACACATCGCCAAAAACATACAAGAACATGAATCAAAACATATATAACTATTATGTTGCAGGTGAGGGGAGTTTTACCCTTGTGCTAAGGATTTCCAAACCAAATATATCTCCTAGAAGGAGAAAGAAAGAACTTCTTGCTCCTTGGCTCTTCCTTTGCTTCGCAAACACAAAGCCTTCACTAGATCTTCTTGGAGAGAATTTTCTTGATGGAGAGGAGACTTGGTATTTTCGGCAATGAGAAGAGGAGAAGATGTCTTATGGCATTTTCCTTCTTTCCTCATCTTCTTATAGTAAATGAAGAGGTATGCCTCTTCACCTTCCATGGTGACTCTTCATTTTCCATGGTGACTCTTCATCTCCCATGGTGCCTCTTCATCTCCCTTATCCTTATACTTATCTACAATTTCCTTTATCCTCCTAATAGCACTCCCTTGCTAGGTGAATTGGTTACATATGTATTCTTAAGGCTTACAACATCTCTAAGGTCCAAGGTTCAATCCTTGGCACCTACATCATTCTATTTTTTTTATTCTTTTATTCTTTTGCAAGCCCATCTAAAGTAAGGCTCATCACATGATGTGTTATTTCTTTTATCCTCATGGGGCCCATTAGGATGACTAATGAAGTGCTATTTAAGACCCATTAGGAATTTCCACCATTTAGAGCCCATATAAGGCCTATTAACACTTACACTAAAATTCTCACAACTCTAACTATCGTTCATGAATCATACTCAATATTAGGGAATTTTAGTGGGGTGTTACATCCATCATGGGGTTAGGACTAGATCATTATTTAGGGATGAGGCTAATGAAGTTGCCCTAATTTTCGAAATTGAACCTAGGAAAATTGACGAAGCATTATGTAACGCCCGCCCCTTACCGTTAAGGCGGCGCGTTACCTTTTCTTCCTACTTAACTTAACTTACGCATATTATTGCATATGAATCTAAAGCATTTTAGCAGAAATAAAACATAACTATAACACATGCAACAAGAAGGGGTATGAAGATTACATAGTATCTAGTAGCATCCATGCATTAAATAAACTCCTAAAGAGCTAACAAGTATCAAGTATAAGGTAGTAAAACATGTTTTCTTATAAAGATAAGTGCTAAGTCTATAATGACACTAAATGGATCGATCAGCCAAGTCACCATCACACACACGAGCCCTTCCTGCAGCTTCCCTTCCTTTAGAAATTTCTATGTTGATCTGCAACATAAGCAATCAACTATAAGTACGAAACTTAGTAAGCTCTTTCCTACTCACTAAATCCACATGTCATGTATATTTGAAAGACATATAACATCTCATGTATAGCATAAAACTCATAAGGCACCTAAGGTACATGAATGCATACAAACATAAAACATATGCATTGCAAAAACATTAGGATGCTCTTTTAGAAAACATAATAAGTAATACTTTAACATAAGCATACATTATCTTTATTGGGGTCCCCGGCTTGTACCCATTCTTTCTTTGCGCGCATCCCTAAATAGATGCGAGGTAGCTAGTCTCGACCTACTAGGGTTACTAGGCCTACTATCTTTCAACCTAGGGACAGCTTCGATAGTCCAGAACCGTGGATCTTTTTCAAGATTCGGTACAAGCCATACTTTAAAGTAAAATACATACATGCATTCTTTCCTTTTTCTTTCTTTCATAATGAATGTACTATAGACATTCAGTCATTCATGAGTATAGGCACACTTTCATGGCACAATCATTCACATAAATAGCATGACAATGTAGGACCTTTCTTTAAACACATGTAAGTGAAGCAAACATTATGCTAGTCTTATCAACATATCATTCATGTAACATAATTGTCTTAATCAAGGCAACACATTGGTTTTAGGTTTCTTTTCCTATCTTAATACATGCTGACCAAAACATCATAGGTAGGGTTTCATAGCATAAAATGTAAGAATCAAATACGTCCGCTAGAGGGGGGGGGGAATAGCGTTTCACCGAATTCTTGTTCCTACACGGTTAGTTTGAACAGCGAAAATAATAGTAAAACAATAATAAAATCACTAACCAATGCTAACACGGCGATTTTAGTTGGTATCCACCCCGGACGGGTGACTAATCCAACAATCCGTCGGTGGATCAATTCCCGGATAACCTCCGGCTAGAACGTGTTGCTCCTTGTGGGTGGAGAAACCTCTCCACAATCACCAAACACTTTCCTAAGCACACAAGACTACTACCTTGCCTTAGCCAAGCAAGATTCGTCAAGAAACTCAGCCACCACGAAGTCCTCTTTAAATAGGACTCGGGGTTGATTTCTCGCTACCAGTCGACTGCCCCCAGGGCAGTCGACTGGTGCCAGCCAAATTTGATCGTTGACACCCCCAACGTTTGAATTTGCCAGCTCACCAGCCACCTACCAGTCGACTGCCCCCAGGGCAGTCGACTGGTCCCTAGCTGAACCCCTTCCCAAGTATATTTATAGAACACTCGATCCTCACGACTCGACTGACTCCTCCTCTACAGCCTCGACGGTTGCCTTCGCACCCTCTTCATCTTCGACTCTCGTCCCTCGGATGCGCACGCAAACCTCCAGTTTGCCTCCATGCCACCCTTCACGTACGCCTCGAAGTCCGCGTCCATCAACTCATCGTCCCTGCTCTCCAAAGTCCCTCAGATGCGCACACAAGCCTCCAGCTTGCCTCCATGCCATCCTTCACCGTACTGAGGTCGTCCAGTCAAGTCCATATGCGTATCTGTATAACCTGCACACTCAACACATGCATATCAAATACACAAGGGTAAACCTAACTTAAACCCTTTGCCCAGACATCAAAACCCATGGTCACACCGGACCATCTTAGGGCCGATTGCTCCAATAATCTCCCCCTTTTTGATGTTTGGCAATCCGTTTAAGTTAGGAAAGCAAGATAGTAGTAAGTAGCAAAAACCATGCTAAATGAATGCATATGCAATGCATAACTGGATCCTATCCTAAGGCATCCCACACCTAACCCTCCAAGTTATGAATTTTACACCTAGCCCTCCAGGCTAGGAATTTCACCACCTAACCCTCCAAGTTAGGATTTTTCCACACCTAACCCTCCAAGTTAGGATTTTACCACACAAATCGGGGTTTTTTTAAAAGCTTCTCCCAAGCTCCCCCTACATTGGACTTACAAAGACTTTTTAAGAACCTCTCCAAGGTTCCCCTTACGACAAGAAGGGAGCATCCATGCTCCCCCCAAACTTAGCTCCCCCTAAACCTAGGGTTTCTTTCTAGCAAAGGTATTGGTTTCCCACTTAAACACAATATTTCTCCCCCTTTCCCATACATCAAAAAGAACCCAATAATTACCCAATTATTGGTTCTTTAAATTCCCAATGACCCTAAACACAGTGTACTAGACCCTTATACACTTGTTCCTTGTCATTTGAACCCCAAACCAGCTGCTGATACCCAAATCAGCCTCTGGCAGTCGACTGCCCAAATGGGCAGTCGACTGATACTCTGATTTCAGTCTTTTCTGGCCATTTTCAGAAATGCGCTAGAAATTTCACAAATCTCCAAAAATTCTCAAATTTCGTGGAGAACTTTGTGGTACCCATACCTACTTGGGAAAAATACAACTACCCATGTATCTATCACCATTCCCAAGTTTGACACAAAATCCAAAAATTTCAAAATGAAAATCAAGGCAACTAAGAGGCAACCTCCCCCTTTACCCATGCCTTCTCCCAATTTTCATTTTTCCCAGGTCAAGTTCTACCCAACTTAACCTCCTAGACACCACGTTGAGTCATACACAACCCAACACCCGAGTTCTTCCCCCTTTGACACTCTTATAGCATTGCCCGAGGTAATCTTTCTCTAAGTGCCATAAAGAACTCAACAAAAGTCTAAAAACTCTAAAGTTTGCAAGCACACTTGCTAGGATATACCCTATCCTAGAAAAATATGATATCATGGAAATATCAAGTGTGCTTGACTTTTGGTACACATCTAAGTTTCTTAAGGATTTTGCATTAAGTATCAACTTTCAAATTCGTTTCTAATTCCATGTGTTTGTCAAATCTACCCATCATAATTCGACACATGGAATTGTCCTCAATGTTCCCTGTTTAACCTCTAAATCTTAGATACCTAGGGAACCTTATCAATCCTTCTTGATTTCCATAAAATCCAATAAATTCTTATCAAATCCTGGGATAACACTTTATTTAAGGACTATGAAGTAATAACCAAGAGTTTTAACCCTACATCATATCCCATAACAATCTTGTAACTTCTCATTGTCGAAACTCCCCCTTTTTATGCCTATTCTCATGTACCAGTCGACTGCCAACACGTACAGAGAGTTTTTGAGCTGAGACCAGTCGACTGACCCTGGGGCAGTCGACTGGTACCTGATTTTCAGGTTTTTCAGTCCAATTTCAGAAATGCCTAGATAATTCCACAAATCTCCAAAAAATATGAAATTTTGTGGGGAGATTTGTAGGGCCAATGTCTACTTGGGAAAAATACGTTTCCAAACAAATGTATTCCGAATCCCAAGATTGGCACGAAACTCAACTTATCCTAAGGTGTACCATTAAAACTTTCTCCAAAAGTTCTAATTTTGACTTCACTTTGATGCCTCTTCCCATACTCAATCACATTATATTCCTAGCATCAAGTTATATGACATGTACACTTTAAGACCAATTTCTCTCAATTATAATCACATTTTCCTCCTTTTCACCCCCAAAACTCCTTTTATTGTGCCAAAACCTAGGATTAAGACTTGCCAGTGTCTTCCAACCCTTTTTGGCGCATTTCACCTAATTTCCTAGGAGAGAAACTTTTGAGATCCATTTACCATGGACCCCAAAGGCTTCTAGAGCTCCTCCTTGAGATCATAGCCTTAGCCACCTCCCTAGGTGACTCGATCCACACTAAGCCACACCGGTGTGCCACCGGTGATTCTTGGCCTTCAAAGTGAGCTTTCTTAACCTTGGACACCTTGTCCTTGGTTAAGTCACCCTTTCTACCTTTGGATGACATCCCCTTGCTATCCTTGGACCTTCCCTCCTTACTAAGATTGTATGCTTTCCCAGCATACTTCTTTCCATTGCCCTTGGAGGTCTTAGATCGGTACCCCAATCCCGACCTATCATAGTTGGGTTTTGTACTACCCAACACCATGTCTAAGCCCTTAGATCCAACCGTGAATCTTTCTAGGGCTTTTTCTAATGTATCAAGCCTTGCCCTCAAGGCTTGATTTTCCCTCTCTAGACCTTTAACCTTGTAGTCCATATGCCCACTTTGGACATTCCTAGAACTACCCATTTTCTTAGGCATCTGTTTTTCTCCCTTGGGGTTAATGCCTTTAGCCTTAGATACACAGGTCTTAGATTTACCATGATGCATGCTTTTCTTAGGATATGTATCTACCTTGTTATCCTTATTCCTATCATGATATTTAAAACCATGGTTATGCACAAAAAGATAATTTTCATGAAATCTAGCATGCATGAATGAATGATTTGCATTATTTCTAATATTCATGGATGGGTAACTGGCATGATTCTTAGCATTCATGGAGGAACTTAAATATGAATGACAATTTAATCTAGGGTTAGGAATTACCTCCCTTACCCTTGTAGTCCCTCCTTGATGTGGGCTTCTTCTCTTCTTTCTTTCTTCTTTTTCCCATCTCCTTAGGTGCTCCATTTTCTTTAGCTCTTTCTTCCTTGGGCACTTGGTGTGGTAGTGCCCTAGCTCACCACATGTGAAGCATCGAATCCTCCTCTTCTTCTCTTGGGTTTCTCCAACCCTACACTTTATGTTAGAGTTTAAAGAACTTGAAATAAGTGTAGATTTTATCTCCTTTTTACCTTTCGGGCACTTGTCCTTGTAGTGTCTCTTTTCATTACACCCAAAGCATATAATGTGGTCCTTTCTCTTGGCTTTGGTGGAGGTGGAGGTGGAGGTGGAGACTAGGTTGACTTCTTCTTCTTCAACCTCGGATGATGTGGAACCTTCCTCTTGATCATGTGTAGATGAGGGTCTCTCCTCCCCCTCAATTCTTGAAATTGATGCCTCTTCTTCTTCTCTTGTGGAGGTTGATGATCTTTCACTTAGCTCCTCCTCCTCACTTGAAGAGGTTGACACTTCTTCCATTTCACTCGATGATGTAGATGATTCTTTTCCTTTTTCCTCTTCTCCACTTGAACTTACTTCTTCGGGCTTTTGAATTTGTGTAGGATTTTCATGATATTCTTTTATCTTTTTCCATAGGTCGTGCGCATTTTCGTATTTTCCTACACAACTCAAAATATTATTAGGCAAAACATTGCTTAAAACACTAATTACCTTTTTGTTTGCTCTAGAAAGATCTTGTTGTTCTTGACTCCAATATCTAGGTCTAAGCCTCTTCCCGTGCTTATCCTTTGGAGTCTCATATGGCTCTTCAAGCACAATCAATTGTTCCCACTCCATCGCGAACCACGTCTCCATCCGTGACTTCCAATACCCGAAGTCTTCATGGTCGTAGGCCAGCGGAGTGTAGATGTTGTCCCCAAGTTTGTCTTCCATCGTTCTTTTCCTCTAGCGAGTGCTCCCTCGGCGATTAGTCCGATCAAGAGCGGTCCTTCGCTCTGATACCAATTGTAAGAATCGAATACGTCCGCTAGAGGGGGGGTGAATAGCGTTTTGCCGAATTCTTGTTCCTACACGGTTAGTTTGCACAGCGAAAATAATAGTAAAACAATAATAAAATCACTAACCAATGCTAACATGGCGATTTTAGTTGGTATCCACCCCGGACGGGTGACTAATCCAACAATCCGTCGGTGGATCAATCCCGGATAACCTCCGGCTAGAACGTGTTACTCCTTGTGGGTGGAGAATACCCTCTCACCAATCACCAAACACTTTCCTGAGCACACAAGACTACTACCTTGCCTTAGCCAAGCAAGATTTCG
>JAGFNQ010002632.1:0-37315 GCA_024364735.1 Boesenbergia rotunda | reverse complement strand
CTCCACCGGGTACTCTTCCGCAGCTTCCGCGTCCCTCAGATTGTACTGAGCCCGTCGGCTCACTTCCCCGCGCAATCCTTCTCGTCCACTGCGTCTTACGCTTGACTTCCTCCGTACCTAAGTTCCTGCATACTTAGCAGAGGGATTAAAACCAACAGTACCTAACCTAACTTGGTTGATCGCATCAAAACCAACCGGGGCACCAACATGCTTAACTTTTGGTATACATCTAAGTTTCTTAAGGATTTTGCATTAAGTATCAACTTTCAAATTCGTTTCTAATTCCATGTGTTTATCAAATCTACCCATCATAATTCGACACATGGAATTGTCCTCAATGTTCCCTGTTTAACCTCTAAATCTTAGATACCTAGGGAATCTTATCAATCCTTCTTGATTTCCATAAAATCCAATAAATTCTTATCAAATCATGGGATAACACTTTATTCAAGGACTATGAAGTCATAACCAAGAGTTTTAACCCTACATCATATCCCATAACAATCTTGTAACTTCTCATTGTCGAAACTCCCCCTTTTTATGCCTACTCTCATGTACCAGTCGACTGCCCAAATGGGCAGTCGACTGCCAAACATTCCAGAGAGTTTCTGGGCTGAGGGCAGTCGACTGCCACCTGATTTTCAGGTTTTTAGTTTGACTTTCAGAAATGTCCTAAAAATTCTACAAATCTCCAAAAAATATGAAATTTTGTGGGGAGATTTGTGAAGCCAATATCTACTTGGGAAAAATATGTTTCCAAATAAATGTACTCCAAATCCTAAGATTGGTACGAAATCCTACTTCTTCTAAAAAGTATCAAATGAGCTCATCCTAAAAGTTCTAATTCTCACTTCTCTTCAGTGTTTCTTCTTATCCTTGATAACAATTCATTTCTACCACTGAAATACATGGTATTCCACCATTAAACCTCAATTTTGTGAATTATAGCTCCTTTTCACCTTTTCTCCCTAAATTCTCCTTTTGATGTGCCAAAATCTAGGATTAAGACTTACCCAAGTCTTCCAACCCTTTTTGGTATATTTCACCTAATTTCCTAAGGGAGAAACTTTTGAGATCCATTTACCATGGACCCCAAAGGCTCCTAGAGCTCCCCCTTGAGCTCTTAGCTTTAGCCACCTCCCTAGGTGACTCGATCCACACTAAGCCACACCGGTGTGCCACCGGTGACTCTTGGCCTTCAAAGTGAGCTTTCTTAACCTTGGACACCTTGTCCTTGGTTAAGTCACCCTTTCTACCTTTGGATGACATCCCCTTGCTATCCTTGGACCTTCCCTCCTTACTAAGATTGTATGCTTTCCCAGCATACTTCTATCCATTTCCCTTGGAGGTCTTAGATCGGTACCCCAATCCCGACCTATCATAGTTGGGTTTTATACTACCCAACACCATGTCTAAGCCCTTAGATCCAACCGTGAATCTTTCTAGGGCTTTTTCTAATGTATCAAGTCTTGCCCTCAAGGCTTGATTTTCCCTCTCTAGACCTTTAACCTTGTAGTCCATATGCCCACTTTGGACATTCCTAGAACTACCTATTTTCTTAGGCATTTGTTTCCCTCCCTTGGGGTTAATGCCTTTAGCCTTGGATACACAGGTCTTAGATTTACCATGATACATGCTTTTCTTAGGATATGTATCTACTTTGTTATCTTTATTCCTATCATGATATTTAAAACCATGGTTATGCACACAAAAAAAATAATTTTCATGAAATCTAGCATGCATGGATGAATGATTTGCATTATTTCTAATATTCATGGATGGGTAATTGGCATGATTCTTAGCATTCATGGAGGAACTTAAATATGAATGGCAATTTAATCTAGGGTTAGGAATTACCTCCCTTACCCTTGTAGTCCCTCCTTGATATGGGTTTCTTCTCTTCTTTCTTTCTTCTTTTTCCCATCTTCTTAGGTGCTCCATTTTCTTTAGCTCTTTCTTCCTTAGGCACTTGGTGTGGTAGTGCCCTAGCTCACCACACGTAAAGTATCGAATCCTCCTCTTCTTCTCTTGGGTTTCTCTAATCCTACACTTTATGTTAGAGTTTAAAGAACTTGAAATAAGTGTAGATTTTACCTCCTTTTTACCTTTCGAGCACTTGTCCTTGTAGTGCCCCTTTTCATTACACCCAAAGCATGTAATGTGGTCCTTTCTCATGGCATTGGTGGAGGTGGAGGTGGAGGTGGAGGTGGAGACTAGGTTGACTTCTTCTTCTTCAACCTCGGATGATGTGGAAGCTTCCTCTTGATCATGTGTAGATGAGGGTCTCTCCTCCCCCTCAATTCTTGAAATTGATGCCTCTTCTTCTTCTCTTGAGGAGGTTGATGATCTTTCACTTAGCTCCTCCTCCTCACTTGAAGAAGTTGACACTTCTTCCATTTCACTTGATGATGTAGATGATTCTTTTTCTTTTTCCTCTTCTCCACTTGAACTTACTTCTTCGGGCTTTTGAATTTGTGTAGGATTTTCATGATATTCTTTTATCTTTTTCCATAGGTCGTGCGCATTTCCGTATTTTTCTACACAACTCAAAATTTTATTAGGCAAAACATTGCTTAAAACACTAATTACCTTTTCGTTTGCTCTAGAAAGATCTTGTTGTTCTTGACTCCAATATCTAGGCCTAAGTCTCTTCCCGTGTTTATCCTTTGGAGTCTTATATGGCTCTTCAAGCGCAATCATTTGTTCCCACTCCATCGTGAACCACGTCTCCATCCGTGACTTCCAATACCCGAAGTCTTCATGGTCGTAGGCCGGCGGAGTGTAGATGTTGTCCCCAAGTTTGTCTTCCATCATTCTTCTCCTCTAGCGTGTACTCTCTCGACGGTTAGTCCGATCAAGAGCAGTCCTTGCTCTGATACCAATTGATAGAACGTTTGTCCGTACGCTAGAGGGGGGTGAATAGCGTTTCGCTGAATTCTTGTTCCTACACGGTTAGTTTGCACAACGGAAATAATAGTAAAACAATAATAAAATCACTAACCAATGCTAACACGGCGATTTTAGTTGGTATCCACCCCGGTCGGGTGACTAATCCAACAATCCGTCGGTGGATCAATCCCCGGATAACCTCCGGGTAGAACGTGTTGCTCCTTGTGGGTGGAGAAACCTCTCCACAATCACCAAACACTTTCCTGAGCACACAAGACTACTACCTTGCCTTAGCCAAGCAAGATTCGTCAAGAAACCCAGCCCTCAAACGAGCCCCTTTAAATAGCTCTCGGGCTGAAACCCTCGCCACCAGTCGACTGTCCCAGGGGCAGTCGACTGGTGCCACTAAAATCCGACCGTTACACCCCAACGTTCGAATTCTTAGTGACTTGCCAGCGGCTACCAGTCGACTGCTCCCAGTGGCAGTCGACTGCTCCGCAGCCAGAACCCTTCTGTGGGTTCCAGCAGTCGACTGCCCAACTTAGCAGTCGACTGCCCTGCCTACCAGCCTAGGGTTTAACCCTCCCGAGTACATTTCTCTCCGCACTCGACCCCTCGGACTTCCCGAGTACAATCACTCAACACTCGTACCCTCACGACTCGATTCACTCCTCCTCCGCAGCCTCAACTGTTGCCTTCGCGCCCTCTTCATCTTCGGCCCTCGTCCCTCGGATGCGCACGCAAGCCTCCAGCTTGCCTCCATGCCACCATTCACGTACGCCTCGAAGTTCGTGCCCATCAGCTCATCGTCCCCACACTCCATGGTCCCTCAGATGCGCACGCCAGCCTCCAGCTGGCCTCTATGCCATCCTTCACCGTACTGAGGCCATCCAGTCAGGTCCATATGCGTAACCTGTACAACCTGCACACTCAACATACGCATATCAAATACAAGGGTAAACCTAACTTAAACCCTTTGCCCAAACATCAAAACTCATGGTCACTCCGGACCATCTTAGGGTCGATTTCTCCAACAGTATATTATCTACATATAAGCATAAGATAAAATAGTCATCCTGCCTCCGGGGCTATTGTGCAACGGTAGGGCGACTAGTCTCTATCCCAGGCATTCGCGGCTCAATGCCCAGCTGTGGCATATTTGCAAGAAATTTTCCTCCAAATGGATCGCAAACCCTGGGACGCTGGGCTTCTAGACTGCCCACCGCGAGTGCTTCTCGATTTACCCTAGCGGCCAGTGGGAAGCTTCCACGGGGCCGGGTCGGTTGCCCGAGGTTGGAAAAATCTTGTTAATCATTTTTTTTATAAAATAGTCATCCTCGATAACTTTCATGTAGATATAGTTATCACATTTATTGTTTTTGAATCCACATTCCTTCATAGCATTATCGATTTTCATGTCACTACGTTGGTGCATGTTTCAAGTTTTATAATGACTTCATCAATCTTCAAATCTTATTTTTTCTGTCGTGATAGAGAAAACCCTTGGCTCGTTTATTGAATCATAAAGTCACCCGAGCGTTGAATCAGAATGATGTCGAGTTAAGAAGAAATGTCCCTAGCTGCACCCGAGTGGAACGCGAGTCAGGAAATGAAGATGTAGGGCAAGTGGAAAGCAAGTTGGGACGCGGGTCGCCGAGTCGCCTGATTGCCGATTGCAAAGTACTCGGAGAGTCGATGCCTAGTCGATCCTGAGTAGATCGATGAATCGGGAAGAAGCATTCCTGATTGGAAGGCAAGTTGAAGGCAAGTCAGGATGCAAGTCGCCGAGTCGCCCGATTGCTAACTGCAATGTGCTCGGAGAGTCAATGCCTAGTCGATCCTAAGTGGATCGCTGAATCGGAAAGAAGCATCCCCGATTGGAAGGCGAGTCGGTAAATAAAGATGTCAAGGCTTGCGTCTAACTTAATTTCCTTAAAATAGATTCGTTCCATCTTCGGTGATACTTTGAAGTTGTCGTGTGCCATCTATTTTCTAGGATACAACGACCGGCCATGATCATTTCCAAACACTGGTGAATCACGACAAACTGAGATAATAACTAATTGCTATCAAGTGTAAATCTACTGAGCGGGCATATTGATAGAGAGGAAAACGGAGAAATGAAGTAGATGGAGTTTTTTTTTCTTGATTGTATGTTCCTTATATAGGGGACTTCATCCCTCATCTAGCATTGAATGCTACGTACGGTCCGATGATGCAAGGGTTAGATTAACAAAACTAGCTAAGAAGCCACGTCAACCGGACCAAACTAATGAAGGTGCCTAATTTGGTGAAAACCAGGCCAAGCGGATGACCCAACCCCAACTCAGGGACCGAGTCAAGCCCCCAACTCAAGGTCTCCCAACTTGAGCCCTCAACTCAGATCTTACCCCTAACCTGATCTCTCGAATCCCCAACTCGGCAAACCGGGTCGCGAATAGAAGGGTTCCTACAGGAAGCAAACCTCAGCAAATCATAGAGATTCAACGTGACTCCCTCCACTGTCCAGGATCAAAGGACACTCCAATCTTGAAACTCCCACCCCTAAAGCTAGAGAAGAAAAAACAGTTGCAAAAATTCAAGCACACAGCGACAGAGAAAACGTGACCCTTTATGAAACATCTCCCTCTCTTTCCCTCATTCAACGCACAGTAAAAGATTTTGTGCATATATGGGGTAATGACGGTGGAATCTTCGGATCCATGGGAACGTGGGTTTATCGTTCACTCTCTATAAAAGGTATTCTCTCCTACAGCAAAAAGGTAAGCGAATTCTAATTTGATTCCTGCTTTTCACTTCTTTTAGAGTGCATTTGACTTGAGCGTTATAAGGGTTGCACCGGAGATCCCTTCAACCATCCTCCTTGCTCATATTTTCCTCTTCATATTCACCTGAAACGAACTCGCCATCCTACTGAGAAGTTCACCCTCCTAACCGATGAAGCATTACTGAGTTGGCCTTCCTAGAATTTGGGCAACATTATTTGAGACTCACATACGAATTAACTTAATTAAGTATAAAATCGACCCTTAGATTTGTGCCCCTATACATACTTCCACGCACGAAAGAACATCCCTTTCCATACATTTATTATATTATACATACAGTTAGAAAAAAATAAACCAACCAATTCTATTAAAACTATCCATATAAAACTAAAATTTCATTCACACAAAAATCTATTTCTTCTTTTTTATTTTTTATTTTACCTTCACTCCTCTAACGATAAATTGCCAAGATATTCTTCTAATAATTATGAATTAAATATAATATTATTTTAAAAATATTTTAAATAGGAAACATTTCCACGTGAATATTAATCGGCAGAGGAGTCCACGGACGTGTCAGCCCCGTGAAAAAGATTACGCGAGCTCACTGCAGGAAGCCACACGTAGAACGCATGCAGTTGCGGCGGGCTCCATCTGCCAAAACCGTCTCCGCATCGCCGATGGGAGACAGGTCCTGTGGGTCTTCCAGTGCGACACGTGTCACCGAAGAAAATCTGGAAGCTGCCATGCTTAAAAATATGATTAATTAGTTTAATTATGCAGTTAACATCATTGGTAGTTGAGACGAGAGGTGTCATTTACCACAATGCACCGGCGCTGCGGTTGCACCTTCCAGTGGGACCCGGTCAAGCAAGCGTTAGAGTGTAAAAGTTGGGCTGACAGGAGGTGAGTTTAAAAATTCGACAAGTTCGCGAGGTCCCGAAGCTCGGTAACTGACACGGAAAAGCGTTGCGGTAAGCGTACCGCCCCCTACCTTCTATAAATGCCGTTCTCACTTGGCTTGCCCTAACTTGGCCTCGAGCTGGAGTCTCCCGAACAGGGGGCGAATAGACAAGCAAATCGCCGAGAGTGAGTGCTTCAGCCTTTAGATCTGTTCTTGTCGTTGTTGATTTGATGTTTTCTCCCCGAATCTGGCGTCGTCGATTCACTGCTTGGCTTCGAGTGTGTTCGATCGTTGTTCATCTTTTTCTTTCTGAAAAATCTGGGTTTCTTTTCTGTGAAAATTTTGAAGTTGAATTCCGTTTTTCGGTTCTCTTGATCGTTTCCGAATGCTCTCTATTTTCCGAGTATTTCTGCACTAGTTTCTTAGACATTGATACCATTCGTTCCAATCTTTCTGCAATTTTTGCGATCGATCGATCGATCTGTAACTTTTGTTGGAGCTAAAAATCTCATTTCCTTTGAAGTTGTCTCCGGTTATCGACTCCCTGCGCATCCAAAGCTTTGATCTGAAAGCTCTAAGGGTGAAATCACGACCGTCCGATCTCTCAGTCATGGGGCTCTCCAGCCTGCCGTCCCCATCGGAGAGCGTGCTCACTCTCGTGCTCGTCAACACCGCCCTCACCGTCTCCATCCTCAAGCAGCTCCTCCGCTCCCTCCTCCGCCTCCGCCCTACGCCATCGGAGCACGCCGCCGGCGAGGATAGCGAGCTGCACAGCCTGACTGATCGGTTCCGCAGCCGCTGCAGGCCGATCCGATTCGGCTTGGCCCTGGGTCGGAGGCGGGCGGCGGAGCGGGCATCCGACTGCCGGGTCTGTCTCGCCTGCTTCGAACCGGACTCGATGGTGAACACGCTTCCCTGCGGCCACTTCTTCCACAAAGCCTGCCTGGAAACGTGGCTCGACTACCAGCACGCAACGTGCCCACTCTGCAGGACCTACGTCCTCCCCGCCGAGGAGGCTGCCGTTGCCGGCTCCAATTCCAGTTTCTCGTGGCCGTGGTTTTAGGTCATGGCGGAGATCCCCATGGCTGGTGCGCGTGGGCCCCTAGATGTCGGTGTGGCAATACCAGTTCTTTTTGGGCCTGTAAGTAGTCGTAGACAGGAAACGGGTAGTCGGGTACATTTATTATTAATCGAATTTGTTTCCTTGAGTTTCTATTATCTTGATTTTAATTTCTTTCATGGAAATTCCCGTTGCCCCGTAAAAATAAAAGAACTGATGAAACAAGAATAAAATATTTAAAATATATTTTTTAAAATGTTCTTTTGTTCATGGTGTTAAATTGAAATTTTTAATTAATTTAAGGTAAAAATTAAAGACGTTTTAATTTATCAATTACTTTCGATAATAATTAACATTTCTAATTTCGTTTATATTTTTTTTTAAAAAATATTTTATTAATTATTAATTTAAAAAAGCTTAGATTGATTTGTACGGATACAATTCATGAATTTATTTATATTTTTTTGAATTTGAAATTTCTGGTAGGTAACTTTGAACTTAAAACAACGTTTGTGTCAAATGAACATAATAAATTATTAATACTCCTAAGTGTATTTTATTTTTTATATATATTTTGAGCCTTTTAGGATTATAATAATTTTTCTATCAATTTTTTAAATTAATTTTAAATCATATTAATGAGTTTTAAATAGATAACAAAAGGTGATTTGCTCGTCTCCGCTAACTCGTTTCAGGATCAACACGAATGAGATAAATTAGGGGTTATTAGTTTGGATGTTGTGGTTAGCGCGTGGAAAGAACGGACACACTAAATTTATCAAATTTTGATCCGTAAATTTTAAGATAGCAACACTTATGTATTAAGCATTAGTCTATTTCGTGGGAATATTAATCAGTTTTAAATAGAGAAAATTGCTATGTTATATACAACGAAAAATAAATAACTTTTTACCAAAGATACATATGGGAATACATATTTATCAAAAAAAAAAATGTCTTACGGTTTATTTTTTATCAAATGACTTAGCAAATATTATCTTATTTATCTTATACCTCTCCCGCCAATAATCTCCTTTCACAGTTCAATTCTCGAAATATCCAAATTATATTTTAATAATTTTAATTTTAAAATAATAGATTATGATTCGGATGTAAGTATTCTTATCTTCTCTCATCCTATATATCTCTTCTTGTCTTATACAACTTGACTCATCACGAATCCTTTACTGCATTTTATTGTGATTGCAAAAGAGGGAGTTGAAAGCGAAAGTGTGTTCTAGAGATGACTTCAAAGAGACGACTTCATGGAATCATTTGTTGGTGCAAAAAACATCAGACATGAACAGTCAACCTTTAGTGTTTCGATGTTTGACAATATACCAAAGTTTGGTCAAAGTGATCAAGGGTTAAGCCAAACAGAACCTAATGTTTGGTAGGGTAAACCCAGGTTTGATCAGTTTCACCAAAGGCTTAGCCAAACAGGACTTGATGTTTGGCAGAGTAGTTAGTACCCAGGGTTGGTCAGGTTGACCAAGGGTTAGCCAAATAGGAATTGATGTTTGACAAAGCGATCAAACTTAGATTTAACACGTGTGACAATATACCGAGGTTTGGTCAGTTAGAACAAGGGTTAGTCAAACAGGATCTGATATTTAGCAGAAAATCCAGGGTTAGTTAGTTTGACCAAGGGATAAGTCAAACAAGACTTGATATTTGACAGAATGATTAAACTTATCTGGATTGAGCCAAATAGGACTTGATGTTTAGCAGAAAGAAGTCTAGTCAGGATTAAGATGACTAGCAAAGAAGTCCTTATCGAGACATGAAATCCTGGTGAGTGAAGTTGGGTCCTTGTGAGTGAAGCTAGGTGGACGAAGTCCTGGCCGAGGGCTGGGCACCGAAGAACTGACCAAGGGTTAAGCATGAAGACCTAGTTCGAGGAATTGGGCACGAAGATTTGGCCGAGGGTTGGGCACAAAGTCTTAGTTTGGGGAATTGGGTACGAAATCCTTATCGCGGATTGGGCACAAAGAGCTAGCCGAGGGTGGGGTACCGAAGTCTTGGTTCAAGGAATTGGGCACGAAGTCCTAGTCGAGGATCAGACAGAAGACTTAGCCGAGCGAGGACTACGGACAGAAGTAGAGACGGGTCGAGGATCGAACGTCTCGAGATCCGGGAGTTCCCGGTTGGCAAAAGGTAACTTCTCCAGAGTGGAATAGGTGAAGATGCGTTCCCCGGGAAAAGGAATAGTAGGCATCGGTTCGACCTAGGATTTCATTCATCTAAAGTCAGAACCTAGGATTGTTTGTCTGTTTATTGTGTGTGTTTGTCTTGTAGGAACCTAGAGTTGGAGGCAAGATAGAAAAGCATACGCAAACAAACAAGGACTGGGAAAGGACTTCCCGGGCGCCCCCATCAACCCAAGCACCCCCATCGTCCCAGGCTCCTCCTATCCCGGCACCCCCCATCATCCCAGGCGCCTCATTACTCCTAGGCGTCCAAGAAGGTAGGTTTTATCCCTGTGCGTTGTTCGCTAGTTTGAATCAGATTGGACCACCTATGAGGTGCCTCTATGGGCTCTAGGGCGCCCGGATGCTTGCTATATAAGGGGTTTCGCCCCCCTAGTTTAGAACATCAAGTTTTCCATTCGTTTACTCATTCCCTACGAAGAAAAAGTGCTAAAGACGAAGCTCTACGACCAAGGAGGCTCCAGGATGAAGTGCGTGACGCTTCGGACTTCTGGATTGGTCGAGATCGTCATTTTTGTTGGTTTGCATTTACTTACAAGTTGTATTTATTCTTTCTATTTGTGCTTGTATTCAAACTGTAAGATGGGTTTCTCTGCCTCCGAAAAACTTCCTGAAAGGTGGCCACTAGTGGACGGGTGCTACCCGTAATTAGGCTTTAGACGTACTGACCCTAGAGGGGTTGGGAACCAAGTAAATCCCGCTTGTTTGTGTTATATGTTTTTTCTTTATTATTCTGTTGTGCTACTAACGACTTTGATATTAAGAAAACGTTTCTGACAACGAAAACGAGAGTTGATATTCACCCCCCTCTATCGACGTCACCAATCCCACAATTGGTATCTGAGCAGGTGGCTCTGATCGGACTCACCGTCAAAGGAGCAAGAAGGCCAAGAATTGAGGGGAAGTTAAGGGGAAAAGGTATATTTTTATTGTCTAATTTTAAATTTTACATAATTTATTCAAGTGCAGGGAGAGATGACACTAAAAAAATAAGTGCCCTATTTGTAAGATTTGAACACCACCGGCGACAATGGAGGTACTAGCGCCAGGAGTCCGAAAGGACAAAAGCCATATCCTGTGCTTCAAGTGCCAAAAGCATGGACACTACAAGAACCAGTGTCCAGATTGGAGAATAACCCGACCCACAATATCAGGAAATGGTACGAAGGTTAAAGAGGTACAAAAAGTTAATTTCTGCAAAAATATATTTCAAATTCCTACAAATTTACATATTTTTTCTGGTAATTTAGAAAATTTGTATAATAATAATT
Organism: Boesenbergia rotunda; assembly: GCA_024364735.1. Classification (NCBI taxonomy): domain Eukaryota; kingdom Viridiplantae; phylum Streptophyta; class Magnoliopsida; order Zingiberales; family Zingiberaceae; genus Boesenbergia; species Boesenbergia rotunda. Next base: position 26,213 of record JAGFNQ010002632.1, on the reverse strand, counting down.
TTGATTTTTCTGTCAAATTAGATTTTCTACATGAAAAAATTAGAAATATTACATGATAGCGTAAATAATAATCATCTAAATAATATCAAAATCATGAATATCAATTCTGAAATTTTTTCAATTAATGTTGTAATATCAAAAATTAATTCTGAAATTTTATCACATAAGTCTTTAGATAATACTCAATCATTAATTAATGATAATTCAAATAATTCTGAAGATAACTATGAAACTTTAATTAATTCAAATAATTCCAAAGATAATAATGAAACCTTAATTAATAATTCTAAAGAAAATTCAAATAATTTTGAAGATAATTATGAAACTGCAATTAATAATTTAGATAAAAGTCAAACTTTAATTAATGATAATTTAAATAATTTTGAATATAATTATGAAATCTTAATTAATTATTCTACTTATTTTGAACATAGTGATACAACTTTAATTAATAATTCTAAAAATTATTCTACTTATTTTGAAGATAATGATACAACTTTAATTAGTAATTCTGAAAATTATTATACTTATTTTGAAGATAATTATACAATGTGGAATTAACTAAGAGTTGACTGTTTTCCTCAATATTATCTTGAGAGTTATCAACATTATCTTTAGTATAATCATCAACATTATCTTGAAAAATATTAGTATTATTAGTATTAATTTTATCAGAATTATCAGAAAGATTATTAATTACACTTTCATCATTATCCTCAGAATTATCAGAAATATCAGAAATATTATCTTTAGAAATATTAGAATTATCAATAATAATATTAATTAACATTTCATTGCTATCCTTAGAGTTATCAGATTTATCAGGAGGTTTATTAGATAAAGTAAAAATTATTGCATTAATATTAAGGATTAAGGAATTAATAATTGATATTTTAACATTTTCAATGTTTGATAATTTGTCATGTAATACATTAAGTTGGTTATGCAATAAAATTAATTTATCAGAAAAATTAGCAGTGTTATCTAAATTATCAGAATGATATAACTGTGCAGGAATTTGAAAACTATTGCGAAAATTAATCTTTTTTACCTCCTTTACCGTAGTCGCATTTCTCGGTGCTGAGGATCGAGCCACTTTCCAGTCTGGGCACTGGTTCTTGTAATGTCCCAGCTTTTGGCATCTGAAGCACTGGATGTGACTCTTGTCTCTTCGGTCTCCTAGCGCTGGTATCTCCGTTGCCGCCAGTGGTGACGAACGACTCTTACGAGTAGAATACTGGTTTTTATAATGTCCTCTCTCCCTGCACTTAAAACAAATAATATAGAATTTGAAAACTGACATAATTAAAAATGTACCTATATTCACCGTTTCTCCCCCTCAATTTCTAGTGTTGTTGCTCCTTCGGCTGTTAGTCTGGTGAAGTGCTTCCTACTCTGATACCACTTGTAGGATCGGTGTCGGTCGATAGAGGGGGGGGGGTGAATATCGACTCAAGCTTTTGTCGGAAAACTTCGTCGTTTGTCTTTCTATCAGGGTTAGTATGCAGTGGAAATAATAATAAAGGAAAACAAAAGACAGCGGTACATGCGGGATTTATTTACTTGGTTCTCGACCCTCCAGGGTCAGTACGTCCAAGGCCTATGTACTCGGCGTAAGTCCACTAATGGTCTCCTTTCCGGAATTTCCGGAGGCGGAGAATACCCGTCTTACTGTTTGAATTACAAGTACAAAAGAATAGAATTAAACACAACTTGTAAACGAAAAAGCAAACCAACGAAAAGTCAAGATCTGGCCAATCCGGAAGTCCGAAGTGCAGCACACTTCCTCCTGGAGCCTCCTTGGTCGCAGAGTTTCGCCTTGAGCACTTTTGCTTTGCACAAAATGCTTAGACAAATGTATAAATTGATGTTCTGAAGTGAGGGGTCGAACCCCTTTATATACTGAGTTCTCGGGCGCCTACCACATCGCGGTCAAAACTTCATCGCAGCATCGAAATCGCAGCTTGGATAGAGTCTGCCTTCCCAGGCTCCTAGGAGCCTGGGAAGCCTCAGGCGCCTGGGAAGGGTTACCCAACCAGGGCACCCACCACCTTACTGGGCGCCTGATTTAAGTTAGGCGCCCAGGAAGTTGTTTCCCAGGTTAGTTTGTTTTGTGTTTTACTATTCTGTCTTGCCTCCAACTCCAAGTACCTGCAAGACAACAAACACAAGACCAACATACAAATAATCTTATGCCTTAACGATTAGTTCTGACTTTGGATTTCACCCGAAACCCAAGGTCGAACCGACGCCTAATGTTCCCTTTCCCGGGAACGCGTCCTCACCTACTCCACCCTGGAGAAGTTACATTTGCCAACCGGAACCTCTGGTTGAACTTTCACTCTGCCTTCGAGAACCCGAATCTCGAGACATCCGACCTCAACCCGTCTCTACTTCTATTCGCGATCCCCTCTCAGCTAAGTCTTTTGCCCAATCCTCGACCAAGACTTCGTGCTCGGCCTCCGTGACTCCCGGATCTTGAGACGTCCAACCTCGACTCGTCTCTACTTCTGTCCGTAGTCCTCGCTCGGCAAAGACTTCGTTGCCCGATCCCCAACCAGGACTCGTGCTTAGTCCCCCGGACCAAGACTTCGTGTCCAGCTTCACTCACCAGGACTTAGTCCACCTAGCTTCACCCACTAGGATTTCATCCACCTAGCTTCACTCACTAGGACCCGGCTTCACTCACCAGAATTTCTTCCACCTAGCTTCACTCACTAGGATTTCTTCCACCATAATCACTTCTTTGCTAGTCATCTTAATCCTGACTAGACTTCTTCCAACCTTCAGGTAAGTATAATCCTAAACCTCAAGTTCGGTTTGATTTAATCCCTTAGTCAAACTCACCAACCCTGGGTTCTCATAACTCTGCCAAACATCAGATCATGTTTGGCTTAACCCTTTGTCAACCTGATCAAGCCTAAGTTTACCCTACCAAACATCAAGTCATGTTTGGCTAAACCCTTGATCACTTTGACTAAACCTTTGGTATAATGTCACTAACTTCAGTATATTGTCAAACATCAAAACACTAGAGGATGATTGTTCATCACTGATGCTCTTTGCACCAACACCTGAGTCCCATTCAGGTGCCCTAGTCCAACAAGTTCAATTTTTTTTAGTTGCAACAAGGGTTAGTGTTAGAACTCGGATGGCTAGAGAGGGGGGGGTGAATATAGCCAAACACTTGGACTTTCACACTTATCGATTTTAGTAGCACAGCGGAAGCACAATAAAACAGAGTATTTGCATAAAACTAAACCCTAAACTATGAGCAAACACAAGAACGCTAACAAGAGGATTTACAAGGTTCGGGGATAACTTGCCCCTACTCCTTGGCGTGCCCTTAAGGTGGGCGATCCCTTGATCGTTGGCAGATCAAGCCCGAAAAATCCAGATAGAAAGCAACCTCCTTCTCGGTGGAGTAACCTCTTCACAGCGTTTCAACAAGGATGAAGTTTTAAGCACAATGAAGCACAAGAAAGATCTTACTTAGCAGTTAGGACAGGCAAGAACACAAGCAACGCTTCACTCGAGCTCCACCCAGCGATAATCTCACGCAAGAACTTCCTTCTTCGTGTCTTCTCGCTGATGGACTCACCAAGCCTCTCATTTCTTCCTCCCAATGCTCAAGTAGCAGATGGTTGCTTCAAAGATTACAGTTCTTGCTCAAGATGATGGAACAACAGATCGTACAAGCAAAGTGTGGAGAAAACAATCGCGCAGCAAGAACTCAAGCCAGAAGTCACTTCGCAGAACTCTCTTCTGCTCTTCTCCGCTACGCTCCTTTTGTTTCTCCACTGAACGCCAGGTGACACCATCTCACTGCAGCCTCCAGCTGCTCACCTGCCAACGCCAGCTACCACTGAGCTCTCCTTGGACTCTCTGAGCTTCCCTCAGCCAAGCTCCAGTTTGCAGCTCCAGCCGTTGCAACCTGAGATGGCAAATGGAAAAACCTGCTCCAATGAAAGGCCTCCATTGACTCTCCTTGAGTGTTTGAATCCTTCCCTGTCACCTGCAGCTCAATCAGAGTATTAGCACAGCATATCAAGCAGAAAATCGAGTATCAGAGGTTAAGCGCAGAGAATCAGATACGTTCAAACGCGATCAGAGCGTCTGACAGTGAATTTTGAATTAAAGTGATCTGTCACTGGACCGATCCAGGGCTCGTGGGTCGGTCACCAGACCGATCCACCACTTTGCTGGGACTCCCAACTTTCGGGCCGACACAGGCTTGATCGGTCACCAGACCGATCAGAGTGAAGCCTGATCGGTCACCAGACCGATTAGGATAGCCACTGTCCGATCAGGCTCAAGCCTGATCGGTCCACTTCTGAGTGAACAGTAATCGCGAATATCAGATCATAAGTCGTGGATCGGTCACCAGACAGTTCAGGAACTGATCAGCGGGAGAACTCAACTCACTGAGTGCTCCCTGATCGGTCACCAGACCGATCAGGAGCAAAGCAGAGAGGAAGCTGCCTGCTCCCTGATCGGTCACCGGACTGATCAGGAGCCAAGCAACGAGGCAACTGCCTGCTCCCTGATCGGTCACCAGACTGATCAGGAGCCGCACAGTAGGTTCCAATCTCACTGTGTGCTCCCTGATCGGTCACCGGACCGATCAGTCATCGCTGGATCGGTCACCAAACCGATCCACGAAGGAGCAGCGTGCCAACTTCCCTGATCGGTCACCAGACCGATCCAGGGACTCAAACCTAGCCCTCCAAGCTAGGATTTCATCCAACCTAGCCCTCCAAGCTAGGACCTGACCCTCCAAGCCAGGATTTTTCACCTAACCCTCCAGTTGGGACTTTTCACCTAACCCTCTAAGTTAGGACTTTTCACCTAGCCCTCCAAGCTAGGACTTTTCACCCAACCTTCCGAGTTAAGACTTTTCACCCAACTTTTCGAGTTAGGACTTTTCTACACCTAGCCCTCCAAGCTAGGATTTTTCACACCTAACCCTCCAGTTGGGACTTTTCACCTAACCCTCCAAGTTAGGACTTTTCACCTAGCCCTCCAAGCTAGGACTTTTCACCCAACCTTCCGAGTTAGGACTTTTCCACACCTAGCCCTCCAAGCTAGGATTTTTCACACCTAACCCTCCAGGTTAGGATTTTCCAACACCTAGCCCTCCGAGCTAGATTTTCCATACCATGCCTAATCCCGATCAGGACTTATCATAATCATAATCATCAACCTAAACTAAAATCGATGTCAACACCAAAACAGCAATCAGGGTCAGACTGCATCAACAATCTCCCCCTTTTTGTTGTTTGACAACCCGATTTTAAGTTTAGGGATTCTCAATCAATTTCTCAAATTCAGAATCATAGGGGAATCAGGATCCTCCCTACAAACNTTGTCGAAGCAAGGAATTTTTGGCCTAGGGGCATAAATAATATTATAGTTCTATGACCCCGTAGCCTTGTGCAGCTCGGTAGGCAAAAAAAAGGCACGGATCGAGTCGAGACAAAATAAGAAGGTAAAACTCAGATGCAGCCGTTGCAAATAACTAGGTCAAAATCGAAGGACTTGTAGAATGCTATTGCCGTCATCATTCACCGGAACATGGATACACTCCCATATTGTGAGCATTATTTTCATTCACAAAATTGAAATGTCATTTACATTGATCGTATTTACCCTTGTCGAAGCAAGGAATTTTGGCCTAGGGGTGTTAAACAATATTATAGTTTTATGTCTTCATAGCCTTGTGCAGCCCAATAAGCAAAAGAAGGCACGAATCGAGTCGAGACACAACGAGAAGATAAGACTCAAATGCAACCATTGTAGGATTGAGATTGAGCGATAGACGGGAGGTGAATATCGCTTAACAAAACTTTGGATTTTAAAACTTAACGATGATAGAGTACATAACGGAAACTTATGGTTAGAGTAAGCGTCGGAGTTAGAGAGAGATAGGAAGCAGCAGAAAATAAAACGCAGCACGATCGCTAACTCATGTTGATTTTACTTACTTCGGAGTCTTGACCGACTCCTACTGCAAGGCCCACGATTCTTGATCATTTACTTTGGGCAATAGAAATAATCGCAAGAATATTACAAATTATAGAACTGAAATGTGCAATAAAACAAAAACAATTATAGCGACTCCTGAAATGAAAATAAGATCTTCGTTCGAGAGTTGGACGGCGTTTCAGTGTTTATTGGAACTTCGGTCGCACAACACAAAGAAGAAGAAACTGATTGTGGTCTTAGAATTGTTGTAATGAACTGCTGCACTTGACCACTTTTTATAATACTTACTCAGGCATCTGAATGGCCTCTCAGGAACCCTCACTGTAGCATACCGGGCGGAAACTCTATCCGTTGTTCGGTCAAACTTTATCTTGGCCAGGCGCCTGAGTCCCTTTCAGGCACCCGAGTGCCAACGTGGATCCTCCACTTAGCACTCTCCACGTAAGCCAGACTATTGCGCCAGCTCAGCTGCCCGTTGCCAGCTCTCTGGCGCCTGAGTCCCATTAAGGCGCCCTACTCAACTGCTTTCTCTTTTTAGCTACAACAAGGGTCAGTTCCAAACATACAATAATAAAATATAGAATTAAGACATGTATGAATTACAACCAGTGTTGTCTTGGTCCTGATTTTCAGGTTTCTCTCGAAACCCTAAGTCGGACCGACGCCTACTGTTCCCTCACCAGGAAATGCGTCTTCACCTATTCCTCTCAGGAGAGTTTACCTGCTACTATCTGGAGCCTCCAGTTGGACTTTTGCTTGGCCTTCGAGAACCCGAAACTCGACGACGTTCAACCTCGACCTGTCTCGACTCCTGTCCGCGATCCCCGTTCGACAAAGTCTTCTGCTCGGTCCCCCTGGACTAAGTCTTCGTGCTCGGCTTCACTCGCCAAGTCTTCATTGCCCGATCCCCGACCAGGACTTCGTGCTCGACTTCACTTGCCAAGTCTTCATTGCCCGATCCTCGACTATGACTACGTGCTCAACCCTGTAGGTCAAGACTTCTTGCCTAGCATATCTAGGACTTTCCTACAATCTCAACAACATCATCAGTACACCATACCAGCTTAACTTAAACCCTTTGCCACTTATCAAAATAAGGTTCGATCTGGTGCTTCCGGCACCAACAACCACTGCAAACAACTAGGTCATCATCGAAGGACTTGTAGAATGCCGTCAGCTCCAGGTTCTTGAGTTACTGGTATATGTATGCAGGAATATTCTGCTAGAAGTATATATTTTATAAGAAAGAGGAGTGGATCAATATATTTTATATCTAGTACAATGATAGTATCGTAAAAAAATAATTATGGTTAATGTTGTCACTTCCAAAAGTTTTCTAATAGTACGATACATTTCAATTTCTTTAATTAAATCTAAGTTGAATATGATCATAGATCAATTCATAATACACTAATTTTTTGTCAAAAGACTAATATAAATTTGAGTTTAAATAAAGATATAAATTTAAAATTTAAAAATGCATAAAGAATAAAAAATAAATAAATAAATATAATAGAGTTTATAGATTAAAAATAAAGTTTAAATAGAGTTTATAGATTAAACTATAAATAAATAAATAAAATATAAACTATAAATAAATAAATAGAATTTATAGATTAAAAATATAAGAAATAATATAATAAAAATTAAAATAAAATATAAATGTGAAAAATAGTTAAGATACAGAGATAATAAAAATAAAGAGATAAAGATGAGAGATAAAACAAGGCAGTCTAAATGTACTACAACCGCTACATGATGCACTGTTCTGTGCCAACTGACATGGTATGAAAACTTCATTACTAGTCGTTAGAACTATGCTTTGGCATCATAAATACCTTCCCCTAGCTCAACCCTACTTAGTTATATCGAGTATTGAGAAATTCAAATATCCTAGGTCCATTAGTGGGTTTCGGTGATAACCCACTGATGGACCTAGAAAAGTCTGATTACAATAATTTCAAATATTATAAGTTTATGGTGTGCAAGGACTCGAATTATACTATCCATTGTGTATTTAGGTGCATTCTAGATTTCTCTAATAGTACGATACGTTTAAGCTTGTTTAAAGTTTAAATGAATCTAAGCCGGATATGATCATACCTGAGTCCCAAAAAAATTCTTTTTTAAAAGATTAAGAAATAATTAAAAAAAATTCCTATAAATAATTAATAAATTATGATTATATATTTTAAAAATAAAAAAATATCAGGTCACATTGGACTTGAATCCTAATATATCAAGCCCTCTAATATCCAAAATTAAAATATTTTTCAAAATAATTATAAACAATTATATATATATAATATATAATAGATATAAAGATAAAAGAAATATATAAAGAGATAATGAAAATAAAAATAAAAATATAAAATAATAGAAATTTGTATAAATCTAAAATAAGAAAGGTCCATCATTCAGTTATCCTGAAATGATACGATAAGTTTCAGTGTGTTTAATTGAATGTAAGCCTAATAGTGACTCATATATCATTTCAAAAATATTATTTTAATTATTTCAAAAAATTTAGAAATAAATGAAAGATATCCTATAAATAAATAATAGAAAGGGTTCGAAAGTAAGGTTGTGCCTGATATCCTAGGGATCACAAAATGTAAGGTTCCATTCTAGAAATGAAAGCAAGGTTCCATTCATTTCTAGGATCACAAAATGTAAAATACATTATAACTACAAATATATAATATATACGCAACAATTACAAATGCATTGTATACACAATAATTACACATTACCTTTCCAATTTTTGTTTGTCATAGAAATGAATGGAACCTTGCTTTCATTTCTAGGATCACAAAATAAAGTAAGGTTGTGCCTGATATCCTAAGAAATGAAGGCCCTCTGGGATCGAAAGCAAGGTTCCATTCATTTCTAGGATCACAAAATGTAAAATATATTATAACTACAAATATATAATATATACGCAACAATTACAAATGCATTATATACACAATAATTACACATTACCTTTCCAATTTTTGTTTGTCATAATTTTATATCCAACCTTAAATCTCTAAGGATTTATTTTACTTTTTATAAATTCAGTTGATCTCTGAAACAGTAAACTTATTGCATAGCGCATCATAAAAAAAGCACAATCTAACCTTAAAAAAATAATATTTAAATTGTGGTTAGCATATTGTTGTTGTCGGAAGCACCAGATCGAACCTGGTTTTGATAATGGTAAAGGGTTCAAAGTTAAGTTTATATGGTGATCTGATGATTTAACTAAGTGTGCAAGAAAGTCCTAGTTGAGCTAGGCACGAAGTCTTGACCTGTAGGGTTGAGCACGAAGTCCTGGTCGAGAACTGGGCACAAAGTCCTGGCCGATGGTTGGTCACTGAAGACCTGACCAAGGGTTGAGCATGAAGACCTGGTTCGAGGAATTGGCAAGAAGACCTAGTCAGGGACTGGACACCGAAGACCTGATCCGGAAGATTGGGCAAGAGACTTAGCCGAGCGAGGACTGCGGACAGAAGTAGAGATGAGTCAAGGTATGGACATCTTGAGATCTGGGAGTCCAGAGGCCGAGAAAAAGTCTAACCGGAGGAGCAGTTGGCAAAAGGTAACTTCTCTAAAGTGGAGTAGGTGAGGACGCACTCCCCGAAAGAGGGAACAGTAGGCGTCGGTTCGACCTTGGATTTCATTTGAAATTCAAAGTTAGAACCAAGACAGCTCTGGCTGTTATTCATGCATACATTTATAATATTCTATTGTATTCTTCGACTAACCCTAGTTGTAGGCGAAAATGAGTTAGCTATTGCAAACCCAAGCGCCTGAAAGGGATCAGGCGCTCGAGAATCCAGGCGCCTGAATGGTATCAGGACCCCAGAAGGGGTTTTTCCAGCGGATGGAGAAGCTGAGTTGGCAGTCGCCCATGCCAGCTTCCAGGCGCCTGATTGCTCCCAGGTGCCTCAACACTCACAGGCGCACAAGAAAGAAGATAAATTTTGGCCAAGTCTTCGGATAAAGACGCGACTGAAATGGTGATGTGGAGGGCGCCCATACCCTATCAGGCGCCCAAGAAACAACTATAAAAGGGGCTTCACTCCTTTGCTTCCGAATCAATTCAAGCTCTTGTGATTTCAACTCTAAAGCTTCCGTGCTCGAGTTTTGCACCAACTACATTCAAGATCAACAACACATCGTTCCAACAAATTCCACTCTTCTGTTGGGGCAATCGGCCCAAGTATGATTTGGAGGATCATGGGTTTTGATGTGTGCGTTAATATGGTTAAGTTAGGGGTTAATTTTGTTTTAATATGTGTATGTGAGTGTGCAGATTTGCAGGTATACATAGACTTGGTTGGATGTCTTCAGGTGAAGGGTGGCATGGAGGCAAGTCGTGGGCTTGTGTGCGCATCCGAGGGACCATGGATAAAGCAGGTACGATGAGCCGAGGGAAGCAGACTTCGAGGCATACATGAAGGATAGCATGGAGGCAAGCTGCGGGCTTGTGTGTGTATCCGAAGGACGAGAGCCAAAGTCAAAGAGGGCTTGAAGGTGATGGATCGAGGCTGCTGGAGCAGAGACGATAAGCCGAGGGATGCGAACTTCGAGGCATGCGTGAAGAATAGCATGGAGGTAAGCCGAGGGCTTGCGTGCACATCTGAGGGACGTGAGCGGAAGATGAAGAGAGCGTGAAGGCAACAGATCGAGACTGCTGATTGAAGAGTCAACCAGGTCATGAGGGTCCGAGTGTGAGTGTTTGTACTCAGGAACTAAGCTGGGAGGGTTCAAGTGCGGAGAGAAATGTACTCGGGAAGGATAACCCTAGGCTTAGGGAAGGACCAGTCGACTGCCCCTGGGGCAATCGACTGGTAATGGCTAGAGATTCAAATGATTGGCTTGCAACATTCAAATCTGACTGGGACCAGTCGACTGCCCCAGGGGCAGTCGACTGGTAGCGGTCATTTAAGACTTGAGCTCTATTTAAGGGAGCTCGTTTACGGCCTTTCTTCCTTGGCGAAACCTACTTGGATAGAGTTGGTTAGTAGCCTTTGTTGCTCAGGTAGTGTCCAGAAGTTGTGGTGAGGTTTCTCCACCCATAAAGAGCTACGAGATCTAGCCGGAGGTGCTCCAGGGAATCATCCACCAATGGATTAGGGATCGCCCACCTTACGGGCAGTCGTGGAGTAGGAATTTTATCTCCGAACCACGTAAATAGGTATGTTCCTTCTTCATTAGGTTTTTGTTTTATTTAGTATATTCTGCTTGTACACTAACGATTGTAGGAAGAAGGACGAAAGAAGCTATTTACCCCCCCCCCCCCTCTAACTTGACGGTCATAATCTAACAAGTGGTATCAGAGCGAGGTTCCGTTCTTGTTGGAATAACTGCCAAAAGAGCACAAGCTAGAGGAAAGGATGATGGAAGACAAGTTGGGAGATGACATCAACATTCCACCATCTTACGATCATGAAGATTTTGACTATTGGAGGACAAGAATAAAAACTTGGCTTGGAATGGATTGGGAGTGCATGGTGGTGCTAGATGAATCATTCGAGATTCCAAGAGACAAGCATGGGAAAAAGCTCCGACCTAGATATTGGACAAAGGAGCAACAAGCCCAATCTAGGGCAAATGAGAAGGTAATTGGTATATTGATTAATACTTTGCCTAACAATATTTTGAGTGGTGTAGGTGAGTATAAAAATGCATATGAGTTGTAGGACAAGTTGGAAGAATTTCATAAGAATCCTACACAAGCTCAAATAGTGAAAGAGCCCAAAGAGATAAGTTCAACGGTCCAAGAAGCCCAAGAGAAAAAAGAATTGTCAACCTCATCAAGTGAAGTGGCACAATCAAGTAAAAGATCATCCACTTCCTCAAGAAAAGAAGAAGAGGTCTCCACTTCAAGAATTGAGGGGGCGGTGAGACCCTCTTCAACACCGGAGCGAGAAGAGGTTCCTACCTCCACCAAAGCAAGAACCAAGGATCATATCGTATGCTTTGGATGCAACAAGAAGGGGCACTACAAGGACAAGTGTCCACTAGGTAAAAAGGAGGTAAACCCTAAACCCGATCCATTCATTTAAAATCTAATGTGGGTTGTAGGGAAAAGAAGGAGAAAAAGCATATTAGATGCTTTACATGTGGGGAGCTAGGACATTATCACACCCAATGTCCAAGGAAAGGAGAGCTCAAGAAAATAGAGCACTTAAGGAGATGGGAAAAAGAGGAGAAGAAGAGAAGCTCACATCAAGGGGGAGCTACAAAGGTAAGGGAGGTAATCCCTAACTTTACTTATGCTTCAAATATTTTTATGAGTGCTAAAAATATAAATGATTGCTTGCCTATGCGTACTTTTGGCTTCAAGTATCATGATAGAAATAGAAATACTATTGTGTGCCAAAATACTAAAGAATCCATGGGTCATGATAAATCTAGGGCTTTTAGATCTAAGGACCAAGGCATTAACCCTAAGAAAGGGAGACACATGTCTAGAAAAATGGGTAGATCTAGGAATGATTAAAATGGTCATGGTGATATTAAGGTTAGGAATCTAGAGAAGGAAAATCAAACTTTGAGGGCAAAGCTTGATAAGTTAGAAAAGAACTTAGATAGACTCATTAGGGGATCCAAGGGATTAAGCATGATACCAAATGATCAACACCTTAGAAATGGTAGGTCGGTGCTAGGATACAAATCTAGGGGTCAAATGTTAGTAAAAAGGCTAGTGAAAAATCATATGGCAAGGTGTCATATGACTATAGCAAAGGAAAGGTCAAAAATAACAAGGAAAAGTCATTTAAAGGGGAGAAGAAGAGGTTCACCAAGGACAAGGTGTGGAGAGTTAAGAAAGTAAGAGTTGAAGGTCAAGAAGCACCGGAGGTACACCGGTGTGGTCTTACCTTTGTAGATGAGTCATCTAGGGAGCTGACTAGGGCTAGGAGCTCAAGGGAGAGCTCTAGAAGTCGAAACGGGATCCATGGTCAATGGATCTCAAGAGGATTCCGTCTAGGAGATTAGATGGATTATGAAATGTGCCAAAGGATTTGAAAGACTCATCTAAGTCTTAATCCTAGAGAATTGACACACTAAAAGGAGATTTATGGAGAAAAAGATGAAAATAGGATCATATTGGGTAGAAATTGGTGTTTAATGTGTAAACACCATATAACTCAGTGCTAGGAGTGTATTTTGATTCAGTTTGGGAAGATGCATCAAGGAAAGGTCAAAACTAGAACTTTTGGATAAGTTTCAATGACACAATTTAGGTAGTTTTGAGTTTCATGTCAATCTTAGGATCTGGAGTAGATTTGTTTGAAAATATATTTTTCTCAAGTAGACATAGGCTCTACAAACCTCTCCACGAAATTTCATATTTTTGGAGGTTTATGGAATTAGATACTCATTTCTGAAATTTAGACTGAAAACTAAGAATTCACAGTTATCAGTTGACTGCCTTGGGGGCAGTCGACTGAAGTCTTGGGTTGGTTTCTCAATCGACTGCCCCAGGGGCAGTCGACTGATATGCGAGGTTTTAAATAGAAAAGGTTGCGCGGGGTGGCCAAACCTAGGGTTTTCGGTGCCACCCCCTGCGAGATTTCTTCTTCCCCGACCTCCTTTCTTGATCTAAGGTATTCCCCAAGCCCTAAAACACCTCTTTAGCCTCCTTCCACCTCAGATCCGAACCTAGGGTTGGTGAAACTTCTTCTCTCAGTCCAATCTTCATCAAAGCTGTTGAGGCAATCGACCCAAGAATGATCGGGAAGATCATGGTTTTGATGTGTGTGCCAATATGTTTAAGGTTAGGGTGTTGGTTGTATTTGATATGTGTGATTAAGTTTGCAGGACTTGGAGAATCACACTTGGTGGACCTATCCGAGGGACGAGAGCCGAGGGAGGAGAGCTCCAAGGGCAAGCCGGGAAGTGGACTTCAAAGGGCACACGTGAAGGGTGACACGGAGGCAAGCCAAGGGAAGGCTTGCGTGCGCATCCGAGGGATGATAGCCAGAGGAAGAGGACTTCAAGAGACGAGCTAAGGGAGCAGACCTGAAGGCACACGTGAAGGAGAAGGTTCGGAGTGGCTGGAGCTGAGCTGGGAGGTAGGGCAGTCGACTGGCCCAGAGGCAGTCGACTGCCAAAACCCACAGAGAGTTCGCAGCTTCGGACCAGTCGACTGGCCTTGGGGCAGTCGACTGGTATACCCCAAAACTAGTCGTTGGCTAGCTGTTTGCTAGCCGTTGGCCAGCATTTATTGCTGGGCCAGTCGACTGCCCCTAGGGCAGTCGACTGGTGCGGGCTGGACAGCATGCGAGGCTGTCCTTTACTCCTATAAAAGGAGGACTGTTTGGCTCAAGCAAACTATGGTTCTTGTGTGTAACGAAGTGCTGCTAGTGCCAAGAGTCCTTAGCCCTTCCTCTAGTAATTACTTGCATCTTGTAAAGAGGAAGAGCACAAGATTGTAAAGGTTTTCTCCACCTTGAAGGAGGGTTTCATAGTGGAGGTGGTGAACTCGTGCGGATCCTTGGATCAGTCACCCTTAGGGGTGGATACCAAGTAAAACACTGTGAGTTAGCATTGTTTGTATTATATATATTGTATTGTGCTAACCGTCTTGTAGAGAAAAGTCGAGCCATCGATCCTAACAGTTGGTATCAGAGCGCAAGGACGCCTTCAACGGACTAACCGCCAAGAAGAGCAATCATTGAAATGGCTGGCTCGCATATTCAACCACCGAAATTCGAGGGAGAATTTTCATGGTGGAAGAAGAGAATGGAGGTATTTTTCAACACTGACTTTGATATTATGCTAATCATGGAAAATGGTTTTGAGATACCTAGCGATCAAGAAAACAAGATTCTTGAGAAAGTAAGGTGGAGCAAAAGGCAAAAGGATGATCACTTAGCAAACTCAAAAGCCTTGCATCATCTACATAGTTTTCTTACTCAACAAGAAGTGACAAGAATTGGAAACTACTCAAGTGCCAAGGACTTATGGGACAAGTTGGTGGAACTTCATGAAGGCACTTCGGAGGCGAAGATGGCAAAAAGGGATCTTCTTCGGTCCCAACTAAATAGTATCAAGCTTGATAAAGGAGAGAAGGTAACGAGTTTACATGCTAGATTTAAAGAAATTCTCATTGGGCTAACAAGTGTAGGAGAGCAATTACCCAACCAAGACATATTGATGAAAGCAATCAATGCCTTCCCAAGAACATCAATATGGAGCTCAATGGTGGATTCGTACTACATCTCAAAGGACCTAGAGAAAACGTCTCTAGAGGAGTTCTTCTCAACCATGGAGCTACATGAGACAAGAGTTGGAGGAGTAATCGAAGAATCATACTACAAGCCAAAGAGTATAGCCATTGTGGCAAACAAGGGAAAAGGTAAGAAGATGGAGATCTCATCATCCGATTCGGAGGAATCAAGTGCTTTCATGGGTAGTGATGCGGAAGCCTACATGGTAAGAAAGGTAAGAAAAGCCTTTAAACAATTTTCCACTAACAAGTCTCATGGTAGGAAAGAATCGAGGAGCAAACATAAACCAAGAAAGATTATTTGCTACAACTGCCAAGGAGAAGGCCACAAAGTTGGCTAAAGCCAACATCCGTAAAAGTCCTAAAGGAGGAGGCCAACTCAAACTCCTTGACTGAGACCATTCAGGAAGGAATCTCAACTCAAGTTCAACAATTTGAGGAAGAGAACTCCTCCTTGAAAACTCAAGTGAAGGAACTTCAAGTTGCGCTGGAACGGTTTACTTCGGGTTCCAAGAATCTTGACATGATTTTTGAAAAATGGAAATTCGTTCTAAACCGATTCAAACTTGGTTACCTAACCAACTCACGTTACAGATCCTACTATTCTATTTTGAACCAAACTAGAACCCGAGTCTAAGCATGGGTCCCAAAGTTAAGCTTGACTAATCAAGCAGGATCAAATTACTATTGGATCCCCAAGGACAATATTCACATCTTAGATAGTCCATATCGAGGCTTCAGTCCAGGGGAAGCCAATAGAAAAACCATCTTCATAATTAGATGATCTTTTGCATGCTTCTCTGAATTTTTGTTTGATGCTTGTTTATTTATTTACTGCAAAAATGTCATGCTAAGGATTAGAAATGGTTAGATAAGGACTTGACTTGATTGAAATTTGCACAACCTAGTATTAGGGTGGGGCGAGATGATAGTATGTTAGGGAAGCCTGTCTAAAGAGTCAAGTAGGGTAAGACATACCTTATTTGGTCATTTTAGTTCGATGGAACTAGTCGAAGCTATCTCGCCACATCCTCGACTAGTTAGACCAAGGTTTCTCAAAAAGTAATTTGAAAATAAAATTTCTTTAAAAGGCTTTATCTAGGAAAAGGTCATTGCTCCGATAACCAAGAAGGCCCTGTGCCTCGCCAAGACCTGGAAGCCGATTATTGAAATCTATTGTTAATTTACTAATTGTTAAACTTGAATCTAACACAAGGTTCAATCAAATCATAGTTTTAACTTAAATTCAAAGGTAAAATTAATTCATCTCACAAAATAGATAAGGATACCCTGTTTTGTCACTTAGAAATGGGTGAGATGCTTAGGACCTAAAAGTTTAGTCCAACCCAACTAACATTACAAACTGAATCAATTTCACCTTTAAGTTATTAAACCTAATTTTCAAAATTCAACTTAATAAATTTTCAAAATTCAACCTAACTAACTTTTAAAATTCAACTTAATAAATTTCAAAATCCAACTTAACTAATTTTCAAAATCCAACTTAAACCACTTTTCAAAATTAATCCAACTTAAACAACTTTTCAAAATTAATTCAACCTAAATATTTTTCAAAATTTAACTTAACAATTTTTCAAATTAAGCTAATGAAGCTAAAACCTGTCTCACAGAAATACCCATAGGAGTAACTTGACAGATAACTCAGATTGGGTGAGACAGACTACTAGGCAGTGAAACTCAATTAATCTATCCTTATACCTCTACATAAATTGATCCAAATTAGGGTACTTTATGTGTAGCAACATAATGATTTGGACCAGCGGATGTTGGATAATGGATGCTCCAGACATATGACTGGAGATAAATTGAAGTTCACTAAAATCAAGTACAAGAATCTAGGTTCAGTGGCATTTGGCAACAATGTCACACATAAGGTAATTGGTTCAGGTAATATTGAACTGAACTCTGATTTCATTATTAAAAAGGTGCTATTAGTTGATAATTTTAAGTTTAACTTAGCATTAGTCAACTAAGTGATACTGGATATGTAGTTACCTTCACTAACTCAGACTGCCTTATTAGACGCTTACAAGACCCAGAAGTAACCCTTAAGAGAATTAGAAAAAATATGTTTATATTATTAACCTACCATACACACCTAAATGTTTTCTAACCCAACTAGAAGAAACTAATTTATGGCATAGAAGACTAGGTCACACTCACACGAAATTAATTTCAAAATTAAGCCAAAATGGACTAGTTAAGGGTATCCCTGAACTTAGATACTTTAAAAATTCAATCTGTAACCCATGTCAACAAGAAAAACAAACAAAATCAACCCACAAACTTGTCCAATCAGACTTAACCCAAGCTACACTTGAGCTCCTACACCTAGCCCTATTTGATTCTTATGGAGCTAAGTCACTAAGCGAAAATCGATACTGCTAAGTAATTATTATTGATTATTTTAGATTTACCTGTGCTAGGTTTTTGAAAACCAAAGATGAAACATTTAACAATTTATGTAAAATACTTGAAAATCAAAAAGATACAAAAATCAAAAGAATTAGAAGTAACCATGGGGGATTTTAAAAATCTTAAATTTAATGATTTTCTAAAATTAATGGATATGTCCATGAATTTTCTTGCCCTAGAACTCCCCAATAAAATGGGATAGTTGAAAAGAAAAATAGGACTCTTCAAGAAGCTGCTAGGACCATGTTTAACGAATATAATCTATCCAATCAATTTTGGGCAGAAGCAATAAACACAGCTTGTTACATTTAAAATAGAGTCCTAATAAATAAAAGACACAATAAAACTCCTTATGAAATTTATTACCACAAACTACCTAATTTATATTATCTAAAGGGTTTTGGGTGTAAGATACATATCCTAAATACTAAAGATTACTTTGGAAAATTTCAATCAAAATCAACACCAGGATTTTTGTTGGGTACTCAACCATAAGTAGGGCATATAGGATCTATAATAAACATACCCTTAAAATTGAAGAAGCCACAAATGTAATATTTGATGAAGAAATTATAACAACACCGACTAATTTACCTAAACCAATCAAGTTAACCAAATTACCAAATGATCAACCAAGCCTAAATACTTCAGATCAAGATCTAGAAGAATGTGAACCAGTATTTGAACTTGATCTTGAACAACCTGAATAATCTTCTAGGATTAGGTCAAATCATCCAACTGATCAAATCTTAGGTGACCCAACCTTAGGTGTTAGAACAAGTTCATCCTATAGAAACCCAAGCCACGTCGCCCTGATTTCTAAAATTGAACCCAAGATAATAGAAGAAGCATTACCTGACCAGACTGGATCATAGTTGTCACACCCCGAGGAGCTGCCCGTCCGATACTGACCGGATTGCCACTCCCTCGACCCGGTGGAAAATTCAGAAACCTAACCTCTACGACTACCTCAACCGCTTGTACCGCAGCCTATAGGGCTGGAACAAATGTCTGAATAACAAAGAAATGAAAACGATGACAAAAGTTATGTACCGATACGACTTACGACAAAACAAAACGAACCAAAGGCCTCCATGGCACACAAAAGTACAACTATACCAAAAATAAAATTTGGAAAACACCATCAGAACCTCACAACTCTAGCTTCGATCACTCAACATCAGAACCTCACCATGCCATCTAAAGCTCACCTCACGAGCAACCCTCAAATACAACAGAGAAGAACCATACCATTCAAACCTCATCAATTCAAGAACCAACAGCCAATAGGAACAATACCAGGACAACTCCGTTCGCAAGGCAGCATAGGACGAGATATGGAGCTTAACAAGACCTCATGACAACAGATCAAAACCCAAAACATAGTAGATCATCCCGAGATCAAAAACATAGATCCAAAACTCACCGAGAGGAACCTGAACAGAAGAGCTAAAATCACAATCCCAATTCAAAATCCGATCCAAAATCTGAACGAATCCCATATATCTAACCACAGCATCACAGAATTAAACATTTTAATCCAAGAACCGGCAAATCCATTTGCATCAATAAAAACTCACCAGTTGATATCACACACGCACGCGAGATCCCTGATCCGATTTGATCACTCCTCTAATGATCAGCCCTATCTCCGGCTTCCCTCATGTCCAAAGTTAGGGCAAACGTCGGCTCTCCTCTGGATCGACCACAAGAAACACATATATGTTGGTGCAAGTTGCATCAGTGATGTCTTCCTTTAAGTATTTTAATGTCTGACAATATACTTAAGTCAGTGATACATTGAACAAAGGAAGGGAAGTTAAGAGAAGAGTAGCAAAATGAACCAAAGTCCTAGTAATCTTAGGCACTAAGTCCTGATCATGGATTGGGCACTAAGTCCTGACAAAGGACTGGGCACCGAAAACCTGGCCGGAGGTTGGGCACGAAGTCCTGGTCGAGGACTGGGCAAGAAGACCTAGCCGAGGGTTGGGCACTAAAGGCCTGGTTCGAGGAATTGGGCACGAAGACCTAGCCGAGGGTTGGGCACCGAAGTCCTGGACTTAGAGTTTGGGCACGAAGACTTGGTTCGAGGGATTGAGCAACTTAGCTGAGCGATGACTAAGGATAGAAGTAGAGACGGGTCGGGGTTCGGACGTCTCGAGATCCGAGAGTATCGGAGGCTAAGAAAAATTCCACCCAAAGGACTGGGTGGCAACCATCTCCTGAAAGAAGTAGGTGAAAGGCACGTTCTCGGGGGTGGGAGCTTGCGTCGGTTCGACCTAGGGTTTCGTCGAAATCCGAAATCAGAACCAAGTCCTTAAGGTTGTGATTGTGTGTATATTTACTTTGTATTTGTATATCTTACAGGTACCTAGAATGGAGGAAAAAGCAAGCAAACAACACACTACACAGCTGAAAGCCTGGAAGCA
Source organism: Boesenbergia rotunda (assembly GCA_024364735.1). Lineage (NCBI taxonomy): Eukaryota > Viridiplantae > Streptophyta > Magnoliopsida > Zingiberales > Zingiberaceae > Boesenbergia > Boesenbergia rotunda. The sequence continues at coordinate 6,137 of JAGFNQ010002632.1, read as the reverse complement.
AATCGCGCAGGAGAGGCCACGTGTAGGCGCCCCCATCGACACAGGCGCCCGTATGAAGCCTATAAAAGGGGTTTCGACCCCAAGGCTTCACACACAACTTCTACATTCATTCTAAGCCATTCTGTACGAAGCAAAAGTGATCAGACGAAGCTTTGCGACCAAGGAAGCTCCAGGAGGAAGTGCACAACGCTTCGGAGTTTCGGATTGGCCGAATCGTCTGTTTCTGTTTGGTTTGTTTTAATTCAAGTTACATTTCAATTCATATCTTTTTGCTTGTATATCAACTGTAAGACGGGTTTTCTTCGCCTCCGGAAATTTCGGAAAGGAGACCAATAGTGGACTCACGCCGAGTACATAGGCCTTGGACGTACTGACCCTGGGGGGTCGGGAACCAAGTAAATAAATCCCGCGTGTCTATTGTATTGCTTTTCTTTACTTTCCGCTGCGTATTCGCTCTTTCTTAGTCCAAAAATTTTATAACGATATTCACCCCCCCCCCTCTATCGTTTTCTTCGATCCAACAATATCACCATTAGATCGAGGAGAAGACCAACTAAGATCCAAGACTGAGAGAGAAACAAAACTTACCGCAGTGAGAAGCGTCGGTCGTGACCTTCGGCCCAACTCCGGCAGATCCACGAGATGTGATCGAAAGACGGGAGAGGAAAAATGTTCCAAAAGGAGGTGAAGACGTGGAGATCGTTGACAGTTTGTCGACCATCCTTCCGGGCGCTCGGTGCAGGTGTGAATGCAAGGGGAAAGAAGGCGGCTTCATCCGCTCCCTCGCGCGTGGAAGAACCAGTACGATCGCAGGTTGATTAGGGATGAGGAAGAAAGAAAAAGGATTTATTTATGTGATGGTGCTTTTGTATAAAAGCCATTCACTTCCATTCAATCGAACCTAAGCCCTTAATTTATCCCTTTTCACCTTTTAGCCCCTAAAGTTTCCAGTATTCTAACATTCTCCCCAACTAACAAAAATTTGATCCCCAAATTTGTTATCTAACCGTGTCAGATGCTACCCTGATGAATAGCAAAACGTGATCGACGGGCCTCCTGCAACAACCCCTACAAAACAGGGTGCACCTATGTATACCTCTACCCTTTTTCCATGGTTGTCGACTCGTGTTCAACCACCAGGCAGCTAAGAGTCGTCCCTACACGCATAATACCGAGTGATACATGACATCATCTCATGTAACACTTCCTAATCAATCCTACAATCATCAGCATGATACGTAGGGGTCCCAGATTAATCACGCTCCATAGTCGTAACTAAAACGGATTGACTATAGGTCTTCCAGCTAAACTATATCTACGAGTACCTACCGGCCAGGTATATAAGACGATATATAATCCCATAAAAACAAAATGTCTAACGCTACACTAGACAATAGATACAAAAGAGGTAGATGAGGCATGTCATATACCTCGTGTCGCCTGGAGAAGTCCGGTCGTCGCCATGTCCCAACTGCGTCCATCGAAAAATGACTCCGACATAAATCCGAAAACACCCACAAGACCACAAGGTATCTCGAGAACCTGGCTCTGAGACCAAATAAATTGTCACGCCCTGAGGAGCTTCCCGTCCGATACTGACCGGGCTACCACTCCCTCGACTCGGCGAAAAATTCGGAAACCTAACCTCTACGACTACCTCAACCGCTTGTACTGCAGCCTATAGGGCTAGAACAAACGTTTGAATAACAAAGAAATGAAAACGACGATAAAAGCTACGTACCGGTATGACTTATGACAAAACAAAATGAACCAAAGGCCTCCATGGCACACAAAAGTACAGCTGTACCGCCATGTAAAATGACACAACCGAACACAAATACAGCTGCGGAAATGTAAAGTAAAAAAGGAACAGCAAACGGGTACCAACATGTACCACCATCAAAACATAAAGAAAATCCCGAAATCATCTCGAAGAATACGCGAACTGGGACAGGCTGTCGGGCACTCCAGACAATCATCCTAAAATAAAATCAAGGAGCTAACAGGGTGAGTTCACAGTACTCAGCGAATATCTCATAAGATGTACAAGATAGTCTAAGCTAGCAATAGTAGTGCAGGCTATCGAAATGGCACATGTGCAGGCAAGGATAAGTACAACTGAAAGGAGGAATAGAAAATACCATATCAATGTGGCGGGGTCGCTAGAACCAGGGCATAAAGGTCTCCTGTATGTGCATGCCAATCATATGCAATATCCAAGTATAACAAGCACGGGCAAATGCAAAATATGCATATGCACATGGTGCAATAACATGGTCAACCCTGCAGTCGATCAGACATCGACACCTATGTACGGGAGGAAGTTGAGCGGAGGCAACCCTCCGACGTAAGGCTGTGACTACCATCAATACTCCGTCATCACTACTCCTGAGTGATCGAGTAGACAGGAGGCTGTCGGTATAACACTTCTACTCTATGACCTATCCGGGGGATATCTCTATCTGAATGTTATCTCCCTGCCGAAGTAACACCCCTACCCCAGGTCATCTCTGGAGGATATCTCTACCTGAGTATTACCCCTACCCATGTGTATATATAGGGGAGAGACCTCTCTCTCTCATCTCCTGGTAGAAGGACAACTCAAGGAGGGACCTCTGCCTGCTACCACACTCCGATTCACTAACCTATGAGTGCATGAGCGGAGCAACACAGAGAACACTACCTATACTCCGTCAACCACTGACCCATGAGTGGTCGTATGGCTAGGTCAGGTATGACTGTCGACCTGACTCACCCACAAGGGGGGCTCCTAATCGACAGTGATGCACAGTGCACAATGATGCATGACACTGGTCAAATAGCATCCATTATCTAGTCCACCTATATCAACATGATATGCATGGATCATAGATAATGCACCATAGCCTAAGTCTTAAAGGTATAGGTATCACATGTCAGGTCAAGCATAAACAATATCAGCAAAAGGTAGAAGAGGTATGTATCAATACATTATCCTATCGCTAAACATAGCATATCAAGCATATAAACTATGACTAATTCAGAAGATAAGTCAAAGGTACCCCCCTCGTTATAAAGACGCCCGAGCGATAAGAACCCCCCACCCAAAATAATATCTTTGACAAGTGAATCAACTCAATGTCCTGCATCAAAAACAAATAACAAATACAACTTAGCAAATTGTATAATTTATTAAATGACCTAACCCAACCAACCAAGGTTGGGTTCAGATTAGGTCTAACCTAAACCCAACCCAATCAAATCGGTTATCCACGATTAATAAACCAAAAGCCTAATCTTATCCAAGCAAACTCACAGCAAGATGGGAGAATCAACCACATCACCATCCTCAATATCGTAAACAACCAATCACAATCTAATCCAAACCACATCATTTTATCCAATTCAAAACTCATAGCTGTGTGCCAAAATTCCAAGAACAGCACAACCCAACCAAATAGGGATTTCCATAATTTGACAAATCGAACATCAAAACCTTCAAGCCACAGCATCTACAATTCGATCAACATCCAAACCCTAAGTCAGATCTCAATCCTCGAAACCAAAATCCTAAGAAATTAAATTAGGGTCGGAACCAACAATTACCCAACAAGAAGTATCCAATCCCCCATCAACACCCAATTCAACTACAGCTCACAACCAAAAACAAAACTTGGAAAACACCATCAGAACCTCACAACTCCAACTTTGATCACTCAACATCAGAACCTCACCACGCCATCTAAAATTCACCTCACGAACACCCCTCAAATACAACAGAGAAGAACCATACAATTTAAACCTCATCAATTCAAGAACCAACAGCCAATGGGAACAATACCAGGACAACTCTGATCGCAAGGCAGCACAGGACGAGATATGGAGCTTAACAAGACCTCATGGTAATAGATCAAAACCTAAAACACAGTAGATCATCCAGATATCAAAAAGATAGATCCAAAACTCACCGAGAAAAACCTGAACAGAAGAACTAAAATCCCAATCCCAATTCAAAATCCGATCCAAAATCTGAACGAATCCCATATATCTAATCACAGCATCACAGAATCAAACATTTTAATCCAAGAACCGGGCAGATCCATTTGCATCAATAATAAATCACCAGTTGATATCACACATGTGCGCGAGATCCCTAATCCGATTTGATCACTCCTCTAATGATCGACCCTATCTTCGGCTTCCCTCATGCCCAAAGTTAGGGCAAACGTCGGCTCTCCTCTGGATCGACCACAAGAAACACAAATCACCATTAGATCGAGGAGAAGACCGACTAAGTGTTGGTGCAATCTTGGTCAGGTCAGGATTGACCTGGTTTGACAAAGCTCAGGTGAGCTTGAGTCTGGTAAGCTCGGGTGAGCTCGAGGTCGTATGTTTCGATGTTTGATAATGATGTTTGAGTGGTCATGATGTGTGAGTCAAGTGGGTCAAGGTTGACTGGAGACTTGACTGGGAAAGACCTAGTGAGACTAGGTGAAGTCCAGGTAGATCGGGGAGATCGTACGCTGGCATGGCAAAAGACCTAGTGGGACTAGGCAGACCTAGTGGGACTAGGTGAAGTCCAGGTAGATCGGGGAGATCGTACGCTGGCATGGCAAAAGACCTAGTGGGACTAGGCAGACCTAGTGGGACTAGGTGAAGTCCAGGTAGATCGGGGAGATCGTACGCTGGCATGACAAAAGACCTAGTGAGACTAGGCACACCTAGTGGGACTAGGTGAAGTCCAGCTGGATCGGGGAGATCGCAGGCTGGCAAGGGAAAAGACCTAGTGGGACTAGGTGAAGTCCAGATGGATCGGGGAGATTGCATGCTGGCAAGGTGGAAGTCTACCGAGAGACTAGACCTAACTCGAGGGTTAGGCGAATTTGGTTGGGAACCAGGTTAAGTCCGAGCTGGGAGCTAGGCAGTAGAAATCCAGGTTGGTCAACGGGGTTGACCGGACACTTGGTAGGGGTTCCTAGACTTGTAGGAACAAGTTAAGGTGGACTCAATCGATTGGGCAATCGATTGAGTCAATCGATCAGGTGATCGATTAAAGTGGTTTTCGCGAGAGGACAGAAGGGTCCTGAATCGATTGGGTAATCGATTCAGGGTATCGGTAATCGATTGGCTAATCGATTAGGGCAACTTGCGCGAGAGAACAGAGAGGCTCTGAATCGATTGGGTAATCGATTCAGGGTGATGGTAATCGATTGGCTAATCGATTACGGTTCGAAAACTAGCCGTTGAACAGCTAAGTGTGACGTGGTAATCGATTGAGTAATCGATTACCAAACCCTAGGCGACGGGTATAAGGTCTTTCGCGCAGGTTTTGGCCGCAACTCTTCTTCCTTCTTTCACGCCATTTCAAGAGAAGCTTTGGGGCTTAGTGTTGCTGCACTTCCAAAGTTCTAGAGGCGATCACAAGCTTGAAGATAGCAAGGAAAGCAAAGTGAGCTTAATATTGTAAATCTTGTAAGATTTTCCATTGTATTTTTGCTTCCTCTTGTTGTATCTCATTGTAAGCTTGTAAGAGGTTTCTCCACCTCAAGAAGGAGACTTTCATAGTGTATGAGAGTGTGAGGAGAGTGGACCCTTGGATTAGTCACCCGACCGGGGTGGATACCAAGTAAAATCCAAGTGTTAGCGATTGCTTGAAGTCTTCCGCCGCGACAAATCATCTACAAGCGAATCGAAGCTAATCACCCCCCCTCTAGCTCGCCAATCGGTCCCAACAAGTGGTATCAGAGCAAGGTTGCTCTTCTTTGGACTCATCGCCAAGAGGGCAAGAGCTAGAGGAAGAAGAAGAAGTTGGAAGAAACCCTAATTTCAAGAAGTCATCATTTAAGGGTTTCAACTTCAAAGATGGAGTTTGGCTATGACACAAGGGCACCTCCACCATTCGACAAGGTAAATTTTGGTCTTTGGAAGTCAAAGATCGAAAATTTCTTCATGATGGAGATAGAGCAATGGTTTGCTCTAATGGAGGGTTTTGAAGCTCCAACAAGCACAAAAGGAAAACTCCTCAAGAAAAGCAAATGGAATGAGGAGCAAATCAAGAGATGCGAGGCCAACTACAAAGTGATCAAGCTATTGGTCAACCTTTTGCCAAGCACCATCTTGGACAAGATTGGAGAATTCAAAGACGCCAAAGAGCTTTG
>JAGFNQ010002631.1:318769-346695 GCA_024364735.1 Boesenbergia rotunda | reverse complement strand
TCTCCAACACTAGAGAAGGATGAACTGCCTGATACGCTCTCAAGGACAAGGCTAGCAACATGGTCTACTTCATGTTGTGATTGTTGTTTCCCGTCAGTTCCAAGGATCTGGTTAAGCACTTCATCCTCATGCAGGGCCTGTTTTGTATTAACTGGAAAATAAAATAAACAAAATAACATTTCCATAAAATTTCTTTCAGGCATTGTTCCGAATGTTATCTTAGCAATTGCCAATGGGCAAAAGTCAAAGAGCACTCCTTTTTTTATCAAATCATCAAAGGAGCGTCCTACTTTGATTTTTTATTAAAAGAACGCCCTTCCCCCTCCTTAACATGACACAAATACCCTTTGACGTAGTGCAGGCTTCTGACACGCGCACTCCCACCTATATTCCTATCTAAATCAGCTCACGTTGTAGCAGTTAACGATTTCGTAGCTGCTACAACTGAGTTATCACACAGTTGTAACAACTACAGTTTCGTAGCTGCTACAACGTATATGCTGGATAAACTTTGAGAGATCATAACTTTTGACTCGAATGGAAGCATGGGACGCACAATATATCAAATCAAAGATTTTTGGACGAGCTCCAATTTGATATATGGTGTGTCCTGTGGTTCAACTCGAATAAAAAGTTATGGTCTCTGAAAATTATAACTAATAATTACAACAGCTATGGTTTCGTAGCTATTAGAACGTGTATACTGGGTAAATTTTGAGAAGTCATAACTTTTGTCTTAGATTGAACCATGGGGCGCACAATATATCAAATGGAAGAACGAGCTTCGATTTGATATATTGTGTCTCACAATTCAACACGAATTAAAAGTTATGACATCTTAAAGTTGAATTTGTTATTGTAGCAGCTACGGTTTCATAACTACTACAATGTGTATGCTAGGTAAATTTTGAGAGACTATAGTTTTTTACTCGGGTTAAACCACGAGACGCACAATAAATCAAATCGAAGATTCAAAATTTTGATTTGATATATTGTGTATTTCGTGGTTTGACCAGAATCAAAAGTTATGATCTCTTAATGTTAAACTTGTAGTTGTAACAATTACGATTTCGAAGTTGGTATAACTGAGTTGGCACACAGTTATAATTGCTACGGTTTCGTAGCTGCTACAACGTGTATACTAGGTAAACTTTAAGAGGTCATAATTTTTTACTTGGGTTGAACCATAAAACGGATAATATATCAAATCTATTTAAACAAGTTTCGATTTGATATATTGTGTGTCTCATGATTCAACCTCAATCAAAAGTTATGACCTCTTATAGTTAAACTTGTATGTTATATCGGCTATAATTTCATAACTGCTACAACGTGATCCAATTTAGGTGTGAATATAGACAAGATTGCGCGTCAGAAGCATGTAGCGTGTTAGAGGATATTTGTGTCATTTTATAGCGAGTGGGACGCTCTTTTGATAAAAAATCAAAATGGGGCATCCCTTTGACGATTCAATAAAAAAAGTGGCACACCCTTTTGATTTTTGCCCATTGATAATTGGTAACAATAGATTTTTTTTAACAAAGTATTATTTAATAAGCAGGTGGTGTACAGAGAAGACATGGACAATCAATAAGAATGACTGAAAAGCAAAGCACTGACCCTTTGAAGTTCTTTTTCTATTTCCATATCTCAATTCAAATCGAGCAGCTTCCTCTATCTTTTTACAAGGATCGCATATTCGGACTGGTGCATCCCCTTGTCCACGTAAAATCATTCTCTGCTGTGTGCAATTGTTACAGAAAATGCCTCCACATCTGCGGCAATGATGCTGCAGCAGCAAAAATAAAAAACCTTTTTGAAGAAAAGTTTGTCCTTGTCCAAGACATTATGAAAACGATTAGATAACAATGCCAAGAAATGAATGTTTCTAACAAAGCAAATGATTAGTTCCCAAAGGTTTTTGACTTGGAATGTTGCCTTCATCGATCATCTTATAAAAAAATTGCCTCTTCCAGTATCTAAAAACTTAAACAATCGAAACTGAAAATAAATCAAAAGTAGTTTACTATGAAGAAATAAGAATTATGGAAGAATATCTTACCAATTAAAATTATCGGAAGGTACCAATAGGGAAACATTTATAGCAAAAACAAAAGGCCAGTAAGTAAAATGAAACTATAAATACAGATAACAGCTCACTTTGTACTGCAAGAATGTATTTTGATAAAGCCAAATCTTTAACATGCAAATCCAATGAATGAACTTATCCATAAAAAGATATAACACCATATCTATCATTTGATCTCAAATGTGCACCTGTATCATGCATAGAACAAACTTGCATGAATTACTTAAATTACCAATCAATATTGGAACAAGGCTAGGCTAGTTCCCTGACTACAAGTTATTATTCAAGAACTTGAATCAATTGTGATATAGAAGATTATGAAAAGAAATAAATCATCTACTATCACCAAAAAATAGTTTTAAAAGATGGGGATGTAAAAGAAAGGAATCTGAGGATATGCCATGCTGCTAAGTGTTGGTTCTGGTTAAAGGATAAACTAAGTTGTTATAAATTTAATGGAGATGGGAGGATGATAACTTGGATTGTAGCATCGCAAAATTAAAGAAAGAGTGTACGGTTGCTATTTAACAATATGAACAATGAAGACCTAGTCAATTATATAAGTATGACTGACAACCTTGGCAATGACTAATTTAAGAATATTTCCAAGAGAGAAAATTAGTAGTGGCTCACAAAAATACATCAAAGGAGCATACCTTTCTGTTGATAAAGGTGAATTGCGATGAACAACCCTGACAATGGGATGCATCAACCACCCAACTTCCTCCTCGCATTGAGGGTTTTGCTGGCAACCCAATCTTCTCTAACATCCTTTTTGGTGTAACAGAAAAACTAAAGATAAAAGCAAAAGACACACTATTAGCACTGTTTAGACTAGCATTCAACCTGTCAACATGATTCTGCATTAGTTATTTTTCTCTCTGTCTAAAAAATACTTTGGCAAGATGATTTATGTTGGCACATAAAAAACATAATGTCTACAAGGCTGACACTAATTGAGATCCCTAATCGAATGAGGGAAAAACTGACATCCCTAATTACAAGTAAATATCATAAGATTGGATGGTCCAAAAGTTATTTTTCCTGAATTTCTAGCCACTTGCTTAACTAAGAACACGAAGACTCTCAAAGAAGAGACCAAAAGCTGAAAATAAACCCAAAGAATCCTAGGCAATCCATAAGTTATGAATATAAACCCCAATGACTTGCTTTGATGGTCTGATCTAGCATCGATACCAACAAAAATTGTCCCTCGCTATGCAAATTTAATATCGAACCATTGACATGCTGATGCTGCCCCAAAGGAAATGCTTCAAAGTTCAGAGACTTGAATCCTCACAAACCAAAACCTAGTATATGTAAGATTTAACAACAACTGTAAAATTAAATCGACGAAAGGCCGATTTTTATCAATCGATCCCAAAATAGACGGACGAAGGCAACGACAAAAATCGAAAGATCTAGCTTAGAAAACGATTAGACAGAAGGGAAAAAAAAAGTAAAAGTGAAGGGCTTACGGTCTGGTATTCGAAGGTGGCGAGCGGAGATTGAGAATCGCAGGGAGATAGACGGGAAGAGAAAGCGCGAGAAGCCTGTTTAGGGGTTAGGATTTGGGGAAGACGACGGATCCATAACACGGAAAAAGGTTAAGGGTCTGGGTCTTCGACGAAGACCATGAAATTGACCTCAGAGAACAATTTCTACACGCGCTAAGGTTGGGCATAAGATTGGGGCCCATGTATTTTCGGGGACCCTTTTGGGAGGTATACTTTTGTAACGATGAAGATTTATGGAAAAAAAAATGTTGACAATGTAACAAATGCATCTGGAATGATGGATTCGATCATCAAAAAAAAATTGAAAAATGCTCAGTGAACAGATAGGGTAAATCGAGAAGTGCTCAATGAACAGATCGGGATAAATCGAGAAGCGCTCAATGGATGGTCTAGAAGTTCAGCATTCTAGGGTTCATGTCTCATTTGGATAAAAAATTCTTATAAAATACATTATAATTAGAATTTGAATCACGAATATCTAAAATAATAATTAATCATCTACAATACCGAGAACTACGACTCTTAGTACCGTACAAAGTTTAATCACTTGTTATTTTTAAAAATAAATTAATTACAAAATAATTTAATAAAGTATTGTTTATATATTTATATATAAATTAAATTAAATATTTATATATAAATAAATTTATATTTATTGGAAAAAAAATCCATATGATTCCACCAAAAATATTGGTGTTTGTATCGAAATCAATTTTGTTATTAAACAGAATAAAACCCCAGAGACGACCTGGTTTTTTATTGGCCTATTAAATAGGACCCACTGCTACAAGTTTATTTATCCGATCGGGTAAGGGCTTCGCCCCCATCTCGACGATCCAAAAGTCGGCGTTCGAGAGAGGAGGAAGGGGAAAGAGAATCATTCCGGCGGCGTGAGGATGTCGTACCTTCTGCCGCATCTCCACTCCGGTTGGGCGGTGGATCAGGCGATCCTGGCGGAGGAGGAGCGCCTCGTGGTCATCCGCTTCGGACACGACTGGGACGAGACTTGTATGCAGGTACCTCTCCCTCTTTTTGATTCTCCGGTTGTGTATTTTTTCAGCTGCTCCTAGAATTTGCGCGGTGAATTTCATTTATTTTCTCACTTATTTCTTGAATTTTGAAGTTTTCGAATTGTTCCCAATTCATGTGAGGAACCCTAGATAGGAATGTAGACGTTCGATTTACTGTGACTACTTGCTCAACTGCACTTTTTTACCTTCTTGCTTCAGGTCTCGTATTTTCTCCATTGGAGAAGACTAGGGTTCCAAGCTATGATTGTTCCTTTATTTATTTATATGGTATTTTTTTCTCAATTTCACATCGATTTGCTATTTTTTTATATTGACATAGGTAAGTCCAAATTTCGGACTTTTAGCTTTGTCAGATAAGGAACGATTACTAATCTTTGACAAAAGATTTAGGTACATAAGCTCTTAATCCTTTAATACAATATAAATTAAAAGTGAAGCAACATTATGAACAACAACCTCTTCTTGTCTACGAACACTATAGAATTACCAAATGTAGAGTTGTGGCTTCTTTATGCATCAGGCATTATCAGGTTTTTCAGCTTGGGTACCTTGATTTATCCTCCAATTTGGTTGGCAAATATGAATAGATAAAAATATCATTAGCCAAAATGTTTTCCTCTCTCCTAGTGGCCGTTCCTGAACAATAGTAACTGTTATCACTTTGCTTGCATTTCTTCTATGCCTTCTTGGATTTAAAAGGCTGTAAAATCTTTGCTGGGAGATGATTTGACATCCATGTGCCTCATCAGATGGGCATCCTAAGATTTTGCATTAGCCTACCTGAATTTTAGGCATGCACTACCAAATTGTTTTCTGGTTATGTATTTGGAGATTTGATGGCTTATCAAATGTCAGAAACCTGGTAAAGAAATTGATTCTAATAATCTCATTTAAAATCCTAGTTAACGACTATTAGGAGTCAAGATTAAAGTTTCGAATTTTAATTCAACTCATGTGTTTGTTATTAACTTTCTGTTCAATGTTGCCGAGGTTTAGTTTCGATCCTCCATCATCCAATTTGTTTTCTAGGAGGTACCAGAAATTTTCTTGCATATACATTGACTCGATTTTTTTTCATGTCTACACTTGGATTAGTTTCCTTTGTTAAATTTTGGTCTTTGATTGCTTACTTTGTTTCCTGGTTTAAATTTGTTGAGAGCTCTATTCTTAGGCATCATGAAAGACAAAAAATTTTAAATCCTTAATTGATCCAAGAGACAATTCCAAATGCAAAGGCCAGCATATTTGAAATTCTTTTGTGAATTCGAGAACACTTCATAACATGCACATCTCTGAAAAATTGAATTTCACCTTTATTGATTATTTCATTCATTAAAATAATAGGAAAAGCATGAATATTTGCAAAAACTTTCGCATTTCCAAATTGTTTACTGGCCTGAAATTTCTTCTCAAGAACTTCAGGCCAGTAAGAACCAGCTGTTCCTATCATTTTTAGATTATACTTATCCAGTGATTCTCTATTGTGAAAGAATGTCTGATGTCATATGCTGAAACATAATGTTGTGCAATTCGTCAATTTTTTTGCAAGCACATATGTTAAGCTTCTTTCCTTAGGTCTTTCTGTGGAATCTAATCGTCACCTGGTTTTACTGCTTGTAGATGGATGAAGTTTTGAGTTCCGTCGCGGAGACTATTAAAAACTTTGCGGTGATCTACTTGGTCGATATCACCGAGGTGCCGGACTTCAACACCATGTACGAGCTTTATGATCCTTCAACTGTGATGTTCTTCTTCAGGAACAAACATATCATGATTGATCTTGGGACTGGTAACAACAACAAGATCAATTGGGCAATGAAGGATAAGCAAGAATTCATTGATATCATTGAGACTGTGTATCGGGGAGCGAGGAAGGGCCGCGGTCTGGTGATTGCTCCAAAAGACTACTCCACCAAGTATCGCTACTAATGGATTCGCAACAAATCGCAGCTTTTAACTATCACTATACATTTCTGAGTTGTGATGAGAATAAAAGAACATCACTCTTGTATGATTCAGAAGACTAGGAGACTTTATCTTACTATAACTGAAATTATGATTCTAGTATTTCCTTTTAAACAAACAATTTGTGTGGAGATTTTCATCTTAAGGAAGTATGAGCTCAATCTGTAGGAACTAAATAAAGCAACCTCTCTTTGCTTCCCTTTCAATTTTCGCTTCCTTCTGCTCTCATCACCTTCACAATCACTAGCATCGTCTCGCCTTACTCAAATCGACCCAAAGAGGAAGGGAGAAGAGGAAAGTGAGGGAGAGGAGAAAGGAGATGAAAGAGCGAAAAAAGATGATATACAAAATACAGCCAACTGTTTAAAAATCTGAGGGTTGTGATGCTTTGGAACAAGACTCAGAGGTTTACTATTGCGATGCTCTAAAACAAGAATAAGATTCTACCAAATAGCTCGAATGTTGGATTTAATTCAAAACAAAACATCTACAATGAGTAAAAGATTTTGGACCAGAAAGTCAACACAAGTATAACAATGAGATTTCGAAAGAACGAATTCAAGGGAAAAATCACATACCCACAAAAGCTTCCTAACATCGTCAAACTACATCATGAATACAAGGTTCAGATTTTAACAATCTTTTGTAGGTTGTAAAAACTAAAATTACGCACTTGCGGATGCTTGCTTGATTTTGGCTTGTAATAATAGACCTGATTCATCAGCTACATTTTTCTTCTTGGCCGCCATCTGCATAGCAAGAATAAGAACATTGCTTCAGTGATCACCATAAACGACGACAGAATATACGCTAATGAGGAGGTTAAGAATGGCATGGCAGTAACATAATTAAATAGACTAAGCAATATATGTAAACAATTTAGGAACTACTACATGGACTAATATTGGGATTCCAGATACAAGTTATGATAAATATCAATAGTATGATTATCGATATAAAAAGATCTTGTAGAACACTCACAAAAAAAGAACAATTTGCTAACTCAAGTAGGCCAGTTTCATAATCAAAATTTGCTTATTTTACATATTATAGATTTTACAGCAATCATATAACTCTAAGACAGTTGTGTTTGGTATTACAGGTGGCATCCATGTAGTGTTAATCGTATCATAATCGGGTTGTGCCATTGGGATTGATAAAAATATATATTGATGATACAAAATAATATATTCTATTAAAAATAATTTAATAAGATATAAGATTAACTAAATTCTTTAAAGGATTAAGTTATATCACATGAAAGTTATTGGTGTTTCTAGAATGAATTATCTTCATAGTATATTTGGATCGAGTCATTTTGGCTTCAAGTTCATCTCAATAAATTGTGTTTCGGATCAAATCAGCTCATATAAAAGATCATGGCTAATATAGCTTTATATAAAGCCTAAACTAGAGAGAACTATGTCTAATGGACAAAACATGTGATTTAAGCTCTCTCTATGTAAATAGGTTTTTCATTTTAGCAAATTAGAGTTTGAGTCGAACTTCATAGTATTCCCTTTTTAAAGAAAATACCTCTGAGAGCTCATCATGGTTTGATTTTAATAAGGAAAGCTTCCGGACACAATAATCTTTGCCTTCAGCCATGGTCTTCTGCTATGAATAAAACAAGCAAAAATTAGAAAAAGTACTGCTATTCTGATTAAGAAAATCAAATAATAACACATCAAATACATAAAAGAGCATATGGATAATCTGTCGTTTTTCTGAAAAGCAAGGGAATATGGAGGAAGTAAGTTTCATCAAATCAATGAATATCATGACAAGAAGATGACAAGTCAGACAGACTGTTCCACTTCTGAAAACCCCCAACAAGGTTTTTTTTTTTAATACAGGTGCTTCATAGCAAATCAAGCTTAGCAATTTGTTATGCTATTCATCATTACATTTGGAATGTGGATTCGAAGAACCAGGACAGGATCATGCTCCAATGGAGGATTGAACAACTGTTGAAACGCAAAAAACCCTCAAAAATTTATTTGTGTATAAAATACATTGGAACCAAAACCCTAAACTTCTTGTCCAGAACTATAAAATCCTGACAACGAGAAGTAAAATTATTATTGATTGAATTAATGATTATCACCACTCATAATATTAAGAATGTAACAGACACTACACTGAGGATGAAGCAAAAATAGATATAGTGGAAAATGTAAGTAGGGATCATCAAATTCACTTTTGGATTTGGAGTGAAGAAAACAAAAGTTAGGAACTAAAAGCAGCCACGTACGGTTTCAAGTGATAATGATTTGCTAAAGAATATTGACAAAAATAATGAGAAGAAAACTTGAAAGGATTAACTTGACGATGAGAAACACCAAGAACAAAAGCATAAATGAAAAAGATATGTCCTTCATGGGTTTAAGTCGTTTAGTAATTATGATTGCATCCAGCATCATACAATTTTCATTTGTTTACATAAAAAACAAGAAATTATCTTACCTCTTTAAATATGAAGAGTCTAGGAGAGGAGCATGGGTAGCATGTGGATCAGAATATGAAGATAAATGTGATGTTTAGACAGTTTGAGGGGGCGCTTGGTAAGCGAGTTTAGAAGTCGGGAATGAGAATGAAATCTATTTCATTCTCATTGATGATGCTTGGTATACGGGATCGGAATCAAAATATGGATATGATACTCATAAACCCCTCAATCAAAACCCATTACCATTCTCATTACCGAATATATATCAAGCGCCTCCTGAGTATTATCAGAATATGACCGTTGACAATGCTATTGAATATTATATATGACCTTATGACCAACATCAAGGCGATTTAAACACTTATAATATGCATCACTTGACTCCACAATTGACATTCATTAAACATAACTCACTGCTACACAAGAATGATGTAATTAAATTTTGGCAGGGCAGAAAACTTCAAAATTTATTCTGGAAAGCATTGAACCCTAAAGGCTAAAGGCATGTTCGAACACTGCATGGACTTTGGATCAGTATAACATTATCTAGATTGTGAAAAGAATTGTGCTTTAGGAATTCATTTTTCTTTTCTCATACAGAAAAGTAATATAGTTTTTATTTTATTTTATTTTATTTTGAGATTTTGCGACAACTCGGAGAAACATTATGTGGTTTCTAAAATATTATATTGATCAAATAACAGGCATAAAGCAGAAAATCAAACTTCCCAAGCTCTTCAAGACACTTAGCTAAAGAATTGTAATATTACAGGCAATAAGGTAAGAGTGTTGTGACTAAGCTTGAAAGGACTGAAGATTAAATCTTTCAGAAGAAAAACTTGATCAACATTACGAGAGAGGCTTCTAAACAGGACTAAGAGATTCACAAACGCACCAACGACACCCAAAATTTCACATTTATCTATAAAAAACCAAGAAAGGATTTTGCTTAAATTCTTAACAATTAGCAGGAGCACAGGAATAACCTCGATAAAATACCCAGTGCCGACGTCGACGAGGATCTTCTCAGAATCGTCGAGAGTTCCGGAAACATAGAGCGACGCGGTGAGGGGTACAAGCATCTTCTTCCCTAAGAAACGATAGTATGATTTCACTCAACAAACAAATGGGAGATCAGGGCCGATAGCGGAACCGAGGAGGCCAAAAAGTTACCTTTAGGTCGGAGGGAGAGATCATCGAGGGCGGACGCCGCCGCCTCGAGGCGAGCGGCGGCGACGCTGATCTTCTTCAGGCTATCTTCGAGTAGATTGACCTCAAGATCCGACTGCTCCTTGACGGCTTTGAGCTGATCCAGGCTCAACTTCTGCAGGTCGGAGGCCTTGAGGACGCCACCCACAGCGCCGGCTGCCTTAGCTCCTCGGTTCGCCATGGTTGAACCTTCCCCTCTCCCTGAATCCTGAGCCCTTCGCGCAAAATAGGCGTGCGACGAAAAAAACTTACTTTGCCCTGTAATTTGCTATTATTTCCATTTTAACAAAGTCCTTTACAAGTTTCATGATAAATGTAAAATTATGAACTCAAAGGGCGTAATTACAATAATACATAACGCAAAATATAAAAAATATGTGTGCGGTGAGCGTGGATCGAACACGCGGCCTTCACATCTTCAATCTGACGCTCTCCCAACTGAGCTATCCCCGCAAGTTTTAGATCATGCAATTTAATAATAATATTTAAATTCTAAACAATTTAACATATTATTTTTCAAAAAGTAATATATGAAAAAAAAACACCATAAACAGGAAGAGATGCTAGTTATAGACAGTCGATTAGAACAACAACGTAGATTATTCACTGAACTGCAACAGTCAATGATCGTTTTAAGTTACATGACAACCTTCTTACAACTCTTTCAAAAACTGATTGCCAAATTCAGACTCTCAGATAACAAGAGGGAAACTAGGTGCAGCACAGAACAGGTGGTTTAGAAGACGTACGCTATTTGCCATAAAGTAACGGAGATCTTCTATAACAACAGTTCGCAGCAAGGAATGTAGAGAGCACGATCAGTTTTATATCGCATAAAACAACAAACAGCCGGTGCAGATATCCGATATATCATCATTAGTACAAGGAAAAAAAAATTAAAAGACAATTTTTTTATACGTTGTTGTGTATGTTATTGAAAAAGCATTGTTAAAAACATTGTTATTAAAAGTCCGTTTAAATATAATACTTAATAAGTATTGTCAGTTTTGTGCAAAGATAATCATTTTGCAACACATAAAAAACATTGTTATTTTTTTATCAAGATAATACTTTTGCAATGCTTAAAAAGTATTGTTTTTTTAAAATATAATTTTTTAGCAAAAAAATACAATATGAATATCCACAAAATATATATATATATATATATATATATATATAAACTTTACAAAGAGTAAATATCAATATCCACAAATATAATATAATAGAAAATATGAATAGCCACAATCTTTTTGAAAATTTAACTATTTATAGCAAAAGATACAATTTCATACAATCAAAACAAAAAATATATACACATAATCCATAAATTAATTTTGTATCCATGTTAATTTTATAAAAAACAAAACCCTTCTTGGACTGAGTAAAACCTTTCAAGGTAAACTAGGTAAGAGATTATGTTCATAGGTATCAGTTGGTGATACAACACTTCCATTAGCTTAAACTCAAACTTATAGGAAGGCACTGAGGCTAGACCTAATAAGCCCTTCTGAACAAAGTTCGCTTACCCAAGGCATAGAGGCTGGACCTAATAAGTCCTTGGCTAGACCGATTTGATAAGATTTGAAAATAATCACTCGGGAGAAGTAGTTTCTGAAAAGAAAATTGTCGGAAAATTTGATGACTTGTATCTCCTCGGTATTTGACTTAGTTGATTTACGACCGTCGGATCTTCCGGGAAGTTGCTTTCGGAGGAAGCAAACTGATTGGTTTACGTCGAGGCTAGTGTTTGATATTATCTCCGTAAAACGATATTGCTCCGCTACTGGTGCTCACGGATAGCAGTAATTCGTTTTCAATATACAAGTATACAACGACGTCGTCTTGGAATAGTAGCACTTCAAATTCCGAGACCGGCAAACCTTTTCGCAGGCTTTTTGGACTCTCGATACAGAAGATGGATGAGTGCAAATGCTTTAGATTGTAATGCTTGAATGAATGAAATGATCTAGTGGAGGGATCTATTTATACTGAGTGAAGAGGTAAGTACCCTTTGGTTCGGACAGATCTGGACCGTTCATAACGAAAGGGTATAACCCTTTAAAAGTTATTTAATCTCATCCATTGATCTGAAGAGTTATAACTCTTCAGATCCCATCTTGATCTCGGCCGTCAGATTAGATCAGTTAATCCGACGCCTGAGATCCATCCTCCATCTTCACAGTCAGATTTGAATCCGACGCTCCAGATCGCACCTGCTTGCGATCTGTCCAGATCTTTGATTTGACGCTCCAGATCGCATCTTCCTGCGATCTGTCCAAATATTTGATCTGACGGCCACCATCTGTTCGCCTAATCCAGTCATCGTTCTCTACACAGTTACGTGCCACATAGGCACTGCCTCGTCACCGACATGCCACGGGGCGCCACCTGATCACGACACGTCACACCGACATGCCACATGGTGTCACCTGATCACGACACGTCATCGCCACGTGGAGCATAAATTAAAGCTCCTCACGACGATGCGAAGTGCAAAGTGCGCCAACAAAGCGCTCATTGCGCGCGTGCACGGGTGGCGGGCTCGCGGGTGCGAGCACCTGCTCGCCCAAGGGTAGAGACCTCTTGTGCTTTTGTATTAACTATATTAGCACAAGAACACATATAAAGAAACATCGGCTTTCGCCGGTTAGCAATGTGGGACTAAAAAGCTCCATCTTTTTCCTTAATGTTTATTTGAGCGTATCTTTGAACAATTAATTTCTCATTCACTTTTAATCGGTTTTAAGTAAATAAATAGTCCAGATTTATCTACGCGAAACGTAGATTTTGATTTTGAAGTCAAACTTGACTTTCAACGATCGATGGCACTAAAATTTTGCTTTGCAAAATCATATCCAACAAAAACTTGTGTCAATAGACGTAAGGTGGTAGATAAAGATAGGAACATGATAAATCAACTAAAAAGGTGAGGCAAGGAGTTTTCCCGTAAGAAAAGAAAACCAATGAGTGTTTAGATTCAATCTTGATGTCCGAGCGATGGGAGGAAGCAATACAACAATGGTATACTAGTTATCTCAAACCTAGAATACCTTGATTTAGAAACCACTCAAAAGCCATCCAACAAGGAACGTCTGCAACACCTTTGGTTGAAGATCAAATCCGCGAATACCAGCGAAACTAAAGGTGACTTTTTAATCTGCAGCAAGCCTCTAGAAGGATGGGACGAAGAATACTGGGAAGATGAACACCCCAGCAAGCCTCCAGTTAAGACTCTCTATGCAAGAAAGGGTTGTCATAGCACCAGCAGAAGTGCTATATCATTCAAGGCGTGATGATGCTAACCATCGCGTTTACATGCACTGATCAGAAGAAGCTATCCTGTGTATAGATAATAACCAAGTAGACAGGACTTTCATTCAGGAAGAAAGCTTCAATCAACTGCAGCAGAATGCAGTATATTCACTTGGGTGTCCTCCAGGTAGGAATTCAAATACTCCATCGACAGGAAGAAGGGACTCTAGCCCTTATACTGTTCAGAGACAACCGATGGCAAGATGATAGGTCAATTATTGCTACCATGGAGGTAGACCTGACCAGAGGAAGCCAACTAATTTACGTAATCCCAGATATAATGATGATAATTGGGGATTTCTTCAGAAATATTTAGTTTTCTAGTGCTACTAGAGGGTATGAAACATGGCAAAATGGTGAAGCCAATCTATTAATAACCAGAGGGATGTTTGGCAGGCTCTCCAACACACCAAACGTCACATTCACCTACGAGGTAAATGGTGTTGTTGATTACCTAACCAGCCATGGAATTATTGCCTTGCCAGGTAGAAGATATTCGACAAGGCAGTTACAGGGGATGAATTGGGTCATCCGACCCACAAATATAAGTATCCCAATGCAGCCAACAGAAGCATCTAGCAGCAATCTTTTAGATGGTAGGATTTCTTTAAGCTTTTGCAGCCACAAAGCTGCACCAACATTGCAAGGACCCACCTACAACAACAAAGATGAAGAGGTGGCAAGTGATGAGGAAGAACTAAGATCACACACTCTTGCGGTCCTAATAGAAGAGCAAAGACTACAAGTCAAACGACTAGTACCCTCAGCAGTTTTACCAAGAAGAGCAACCGAAGGAGCGGCAGGGTATGACTTGGCAATTAATCGTGCCCAAGACATACCAGCATACGGAAGTTCCCTTCTATCAACAGGCCTTAGCATTACGACTCCAGAGGAACTTATGCACGAATTGCACTAAGAACCGGTGCAGCCTTCTGAAAAGGAATTTTAATTGGAGCAGGGGTTGTCGACTCCGATTACCGAGGTGAAGTTAAAATTTTGGCATTTAATACAACTGACCAAGATATTTTCTTGCAGAAACATGAATGTATAGCACAAATTATTTTGGAACACATTTCCATGCCAGAAGTTATTGAGGTCGATGATCTCAATAATACAATACGAGGAGACAATGGTTTTGGCTCAACTTCAAAACAAATTGATGAATTACAATAACAGATGGCTACAACATGGCTAAAATCCATAGCCATGAGCTTTATGGATCCCGAACTAAGTTCTTCCGCTTCAACGCCAACAGGTTCCGATGACCCACGGACATGGTATAGCACCATCGGAATGTCGGAAGCTTCAACTAATCAGTAGTCACAGGATCCATCTTGGGAAAATATCATCAACATGTTGTGCCCCACATAGCAACACAAAAGCAAGGAGCCTGCTACTCCTCGACTACCATATGATAGCTATGCAGGTGAGGCACGGCCATGGCCCTCTGTCCACCCGACCATAGATTATCCTAGGGTAGAAAAGGAGTTCATAGCAGCCCTACACGAGGATGATACGGATTCTGATGCAAAAAATATACAAGATTCTTTAAATTCTTATTTCTATAGCGCAGCTGAAGGAGGCGGGGATATGGAGCTACCTTACCCGATCAAGATTTTTCCAGAAATCATAGCGGCAGGGCAAGAGCTTGAGGAAAATTGGGAACTAGAGTACCCCAAACTGGCTCAACTTACTGAGCAAATATATTCTTTCTCAGCTATTTCTACATATAGACCCCTAGCTGACACTACCATGGGGCCACCCAATTACCCCCCGACGGTAGAAATAGGGGAAGGGTCTAGACAAAGACCAGCCTTTAAAGGCTACAGAGGAAATGACAAATTTAAATCCAAGAATTACTCTGAATTATGGAATTTACCCTCTGCTTTCCAGCAAACTAGAGCAATGTTCGTAATTCCCACGGAGTTGGGAAAATTTGATGAGGTGTTCATGAGTTGGGAATCCATCACCAAGAACTTGGTCTCCCTCTAAGGCTTTACTGATTCCACAAGCAAGGCAGAGTTTATTGAAAACTTACATGGAGAAGCAGAAAAGATTGCCTAGGTACAATGGCGTATGTCCTTCCCAAATGAGTACCAGGAACTACTAAATAATGATGATGGATCAACAAGTACTCAAAGCATACTTTCACAAATTAGGACTGTATTTATGCTTGAAAACCCATATCAGGGCTCAATCGTCATCCAGGAACAGGCATACAAAGATCTGGAGCATCTATCCTACAATAATCTAAAGGATATTATTTCATTCCTAAATGATTATTGGAGATTGGCATCCAAAACTGGCAGATTGTTTACAAGCCTAGAGTTATCTGAAAAATTATGGGCAAAAATGCCAGAGGATCTAGGAACAAGAATCAAAAAGGCTTTTGAGGAAAGATATCAGGGCAACACTATTGGAGTCATTCCTAGAATCTTATTCTCCTACAGATATTTAGAAAATGAATGCAAAGATGTCACTTTCAAGAGAGCATTAAAGGATCTATCATTCTGCAGCAACATTCCTATTCCAGGCTATTACAAATCTCCCGGAAAGAAGTATGGTGTGAGAAGATCGAAGACATACAAAGGGAAGCCACATTCCTCGCACGCCAGAATAGAAAAGAAGAAACATTTAGTGAGAAATAAGAAATGCAAATGTTTTCTTTGCGGCGAGGAAGGGCATTTTGCCAGAGATTACCCTAACGAAAAGGAAAATGTGAAGAGAGTTGCAATGTCTGAGCAACTCAATCTCCCAGAAGATTGCGAGATAGTGTCTGTAGAAGAAGGCGAAGAACAAAGCGATGCCATCTACAGCATCTCAGAGGGAGAGGATAATATAGAAGATCTTCATCGGGGATTAAATGCCCTCGCCATAGAAAGAATTTACATGCTAAGAGAAGATGAAAGATCTTGGTGGATTGGGCCTAGCTCAGGATATAGAGCCCAAGTATAAGTTTCCCAGAAGCAATATGAGTGCAAACACTTATGGGAAATTAATGAAGAAGTTCATGGGGAACATCTCAACTGCCAATACTGCAAAAGGGATAGTCAGAAGAGACACAGAAGACATTGCCTTGTTTGCAAAATTACAATCTGCGAAATGTGCAGCATATATTATTTTGACAAACGAACCCCTGTGGCTCAATCTACACCGGTCAGGTACAATCCAAAAGATTTGTTAAAAGAACAACAAGATTACATCACTTTCTATGAAACAGAGATTAAGAGACTCAAAGTAAAAGTGGCAGCACAACAAGTCAAACGGGATGAGGAAGCCCAAATCTTGAAGCAGACGGTGGAACTAGCTGAAGAAAATTTAAAGTTGAAATAGGAAATTAAAGAATGGGAGTTCAAGTATATAAAGCTAGAAGAAGAAACCCTGGAACAAGACCACTTGAGATTTGAAAAAGACGTTCTACAAAAGGACCAAGAATTAAGGGAGGACCTTAAAGAAGAACTAAATGTGCTCCTGGTAGAAGAAACTCAGAAAATCCTATCACTAGAGACCCAGGAGGTAACATATCTCCCTCCAGAAAAGCTAAAAATATACTATTTAATCTAAAAGTGGGATTCGAAATTCCCAATATTCCTGTGTTTCAAGTAAATGTCATTCTAGATACAGGAGCAACCACGTGCTGCATTGATCAAAGATGATCAGTACCAGAAGCAACGCTAGAAGAAAATCCCTTCCTGGTCCACTTTAGTGGCATTACTTCCAAAAGTACAGCAAAGAAAAAATTGAGGGGAGGAAAAATGCTGTTTGGGGAAAACATATTCAGAATAGCCTACACATACTCTTTCCCTATGAAGTTGGGCGAAAACATCCAGATGATTATAGGCTGCAACTTCATAAGGGTCATGCAAGGAGGAGTTAGGATTGAAGGCAATACGGTAACCTTTTACAAAAGTCTAACAACTATAAATACTCTTCCTTTTGTATCTGCTGCAGCTGCAATTGAATAACTGGATTTAGAAAAAGATGATTATATCCAGATTCAAGACTTAGTCTATTATTCCATTGGCAACACGCAGCAAATCTTTCATGAGAAATTCAATGGTATTCTGGCAGAATTAAAAGCACAACGTTATATTGGTGAAGACCCACTCAAACAATGGAGCTAGAACCAAGTCCTTTGCTAGCTAGACATAAAAAATCCAGACTTTATCATTGAAGATAAACCACTGAAGCATCTCACTCCTCAGAATAAAGAGTCATTTACTAAGCATATAAAGGCTCTACTTGATATCGGTGTCATCAGACTAAGTAAGAGTAGACACCGTACAACTGCAATAATGGTTAATTCAGGAACAATTGGTGATCCCAAGACCGGTCAAGAGGTTAAAGGAAAAGAGCGAATGGTCTTTAATTACTGAAGGCTTAACGATATCACCAACAAGGATCAATACAGCCTGCCAGGTATAAATACCATTCTAAAAAAGGCCAGCAATAGTAACATTTATTCCAAATTTGATTTAAAGTCAGGTTTTCATCAAGTAGCTATGCACCCTGACTTCATAGAATGGACTGCTTTCTGAGTTCCTGATGGTCTATATGAATGGCTTGTTATGTCATTCGGACTGAAGAATGCTCCGGCAATATTTCAAAGAAAAATGGATACCTATTTCAAAGGTACGGAGCAGTTTATTGCGGTATACATTGATGATATTCTTGTGTTCTCAAAAAATGAAGCAAATCATGAAAAACATCTCCAAGTAATGCTTGAGATATGCAAAAGGAACGGATTAATACTCAGCCCATCAAAAATGAAGATTGCAGTAAAAGAAATTGAATTTCTTGGGGCTATTCTTGGTAATAGAAAAATTAAGTTACAGCCTCACATTATTAAGAAGATCATCCAGTTCAATGAGGAAGACCTCACTACGAACAAAGGCTTAAGGTCATGGCTTGGTATTCTTAATTATGCACGAAACTATATCCCAAATCTGGGAAAATTATTAAGCCCCCTTTGTGCCAAGACAAGCAGCACGGGTGAGAAAAGAATGATTCAACAAGATTGGGATCTAGTGAAACTCATCAAAGAAAAGGTTCAGCAACTTCCTAATCTTGAAGTACCTCCTGAAAACAGTTTCATCGTCCTAGAAGTTGACGGATGCATGAGCGGGCGGGGTGGAGTATGTAAATGGAAGATCTGAAAAAATGACCCAAGGACTACTGAGAAGATATGCGCTTATACAAGTGGGTGATTTTGTCCCATTAAGTCCACCATTGATGCGGAAATCAATGCAGTCATGAAAACAATGGAAGGACTAAAAATCTATTACTTGGACAAGAAGGAGCTTATAATTTGCACGGATTGTCAAGCCATAATAAGATTTTTTAATAAATCTGTCCAAAATAAGCCCTCCAGAGTGCGATGGATGGCATTTGTGGATTACATCACTGGCAGTGGGTTGGAAGTCACCTTTAAGCATATTAAGGGTAAAGACAATCAGCTGGCGGACTCTTTGTCTAGACTAATATCTATTATTGTTTTGACAGAATGGAAAGAGGATCAAGCCAACCAACTGTAGATGATAGCGGGATCCCTTCAGGAGCTCGAACACAAGCCCAATCCGAAGGTGGAAGCCTATCTAAGTCAGTTGATAATGAGGATTGCGTCCAACTATATCAATCAACGGTCAATGCCATCAACAAAGCAACAAAGACGGGACTCGACCTCAACACACTCCATGACGCAGAAAGAAAGTTGGGCCAAATCCAAAAGGCAGTAGCCCAACAAGCAATTAAAGCCCTGCAATAGTACAGGGATATACATGCCATCAAGCTCCAGGTGTACAAGCGGCGTAGCACCAAAAGAAATTGGCATGGAGAGAGGTTACCAGCCGTCCAGCAACAAGACGAACAGCTGGAGCAAGCACTACGTCTCGTCCGAGACACGGCTTTAAGGACTCCGTCCTTTAGCATCTAAAAGCGGACGTGGTGAGCCCAGAAAATCCAAAGCATCAAATAAAGAAGATTTACTTTGGACCGACCTATCCAATCTAAATCTACTTCGGTGATTTGTCGGTGCATTATTGTACTGGTAGAATCCACCTTTGTAAATTATTATAACTTTTGAGCTGTTAACACTACCTTTTGGACTGAGCCCCGGGGAGTCGTCCAAAATAGGTCTAGTCAGGGGCAGTTGTAAAGGAGGAGGAAAGGATGCGATGGGGCCAAGAGAAGGCACCTGGTCCTTACCTCAGTCCTATATAAACCACTTAACTACCTCTTACAAATTCATTCAAAAAACATCTGAGAATTTACTTGAGGAATAGCAGTGTGCTTAACTTTTCTCTGTAAGTTTCTCCTTGTTTGAATTTCCAAGTTCCGAATAAAATCTGTGTATTTTCTAGTTCCTTTGTATTTTTTTTTGTTCGGCACTTTGATGCCCGCTGCCCCCACCCCCAGGGAAATGAACTCACAGAAGTGTCAAATAATAAGATCATCATCTATTAAATTTTACAAAACATCCTTCATTGGCATCAATATGATACTCCTAAAAAGGAAAATAGATGTAGTTAATCAAAATGTGTCAATATAATCACATAATATATTTCAAAAAAAATCCAATTGTGATTCTAGCATGTTGCAGTAGCACAATGTTACATAATATAACTCAAATTAGATTACTTAATCTTATTTTTGAAAAAAAAACAAAAAAAAAGATTGTTTTGCCATGAGATCATGATGCACAAAAATCATGAACATATAAAAGCTACAAAAAGAAACAAGTTGGCAAAAGTAAGCAAACCAACTCTGTATCCAAGGAATTAGGAATTAAGAAAACAACAGTTATATATTAGATATTGTTTTCTTCCGATTGTGTAGAATTATTTTAACAGTCTAACTTAATACATGTTGCTCAGTGAACTGTAGCAATACAGTCGGATAAACGTAGCTTGTGTAGAGATTGTTGAAATGGTAAGGGAAACAGTATAGCAATGTCAGTCTTTTAAAAGCACATGAAATGGATGGTAGAAGTAAGAACTAAAACCCTTGTACAATTAGGATAAAGGATTGATTCCATAACTCCTATCTAATATTAATATTAAATAGTGATTTGGATGTCTGATTGCTCCTTTCAAAAACTGTGACACGTGGTTAGATTAAAATTTATTGGTTTAGCATGTTCATATCAGATTGGCTATACTACATTATTTAATAATGCAGTTCATATACTGCATTGGTTTTTGCTATACTAATCAAAATAAAAACTTATTGGTCCAGTTATATAATGATCAAAATAAAATCTAAATGTCTGCTGCCTGTTTTTGCCCATCGCGAGTGCTTCCCGATTTACTCAAGTGATCGGTGGGAAACTTCCGTGGGGCTGGGCCGATCACCCCAGGTTCAATTTGTCTGCTGCCTGATTCATCTGGAAAATAAAATCTAAATGTTGTATCCCACCCACACATGAAAGGAGAGTGTCCAAAAAAAATTTAATCAATTCATACGTTTATAACTTTAACTAAATGAAAAACATGACCGTCATTCCATAAACTTAAATCTAAATAGAATATGACAACCATCATTTCATACCTACTTATAAATATGATCTTATATGCATTCCTCCAACTTAAATTGTACTATACTTTTGTGAACTGTGAACACACAGATTATGTTAAATGAAAAAAAACAATCAACATTCATTTTGCAAATTTTACATAGTTCATTTCAAATAATTGAGATAAACAAGATAGTATTACTATTGATCGTAGTAAATTTCTCTCGATAGTATTAACATCTTCAATCATTTGTCTCATAAATATCATCACATAATAATCACATTGTTTCACATCTTGTTGGTCAGGAACCTATGATAATTAGAGTGAAATTGTTAATTACAAATATACATATTAAAATATGTTAAACATAATTATACATACCTTTACTACTTCTCACTTAGTATTTTTCTACCTTTCCTTCCCTTGTTTGAATTAAAAAATCTTAAAGCCCTTCATATATTAATAATTATTGGCAAGAAAGACTCTACTCCAATCTTATATTCATGTGATAGTCTATCTTTTAACATCCATGTTTTGTTCTTATTACAACTAATCAACCAATAATGAGATAACATTTTCAAAATAGTTGTAAATAATATGATAAAATATTAACACAAGTCCGAAATAATAACAAAATAGTTAAATAATTAATCAAAAATGTATGTAGCTATATGATTAGTAAAGCAGAGTAAGTAAACAAAGCATGAATACTCCAATGTACAAGATCGGTACATCTAATAATTGAACAACAAAAAAAACATTAAGAGGACATACAATCTGTCTTACGTAAGTGAGCTATTGGATGGAAAAGAAATGAGTGGTAGATAATAAAGAAATATCTTGCCTTCTTCTTGTATAATAAACAAATGGTTAGAAATAGTTCGTGAGCCATGCACATTTTCTTTTATTGAGTTTTATGAGTTATATATATATATATATATATATCCAGCCTGGCACCATAAAGGTCCAGTAGGTGGACTGGCCAAGATCTCACCCAGGGGGTCCCTGAGCCAGGAAGCTCCCGGGGGCGCTATCCAACCAACGACGAGCAGGGTCGGTCAGGTCGGCCACAAGCTCCTCCTGGCTCGATCCCTGATCCAGATCGGGGCCGGGCGAGCCAGTCGGACGCGTGACAACCCACGCTCCCCTAACACCACAAGAATCAGATATTCAGCAGGTCTAGTAGCTCCTGGAGTTGCTCTTGTAATTCCTTCAACTCTGCTGGAGACATACGATATGGGGCCTTCGAGACCGGACCGGTACCGGGCACTAGCTCGATCTCGAATTCCACTTCTCGGTTGGGAGGTAGTCCAGGTAATTCTTCTGGGAACACTTCTGGATATTCGCAGACTACCCGTACATCCTCCTGCTTGAGTTCGTCCTTTGCTTCTGATTCCACTATGTGTGCAAGAAAACCAGCACACCCTTGCTCTAGCATCTGGTGGGCTGCCAATATCCAGAAGTGTTCCCAGAAGAATTACCTGGACTACCTCCCAACCGAGAAGTGGAATTCGAGATCGAGCTAGTGCCCGGTACCGGTCCGGTCTCGAAGGCCCCATATCGTATGTCTCCAGCAGAGTTGAAGGAATTACAAGAGCAACTCCAGGAGCTACTAGACAAGGGCTTCATTCGCCCGAGTCATTCACCCTGGGGAGCTCCTGTACTTTTCGTCAAGAAGAAGGATGGGTCTATGCGTCTGTGCATAGACTACAGAGCTCTGAACAAGGTGACCATCAAGAACAAGTACCCCCTTCCTAGAATAGATAATTTATTTGATCAACTCAAAGGGGCTACAGTGTTCTCGAAGATAGACCTGCGTTCTGGGTATCATCAGTTAAAGGTTAAAGAAAGTGACATCCCCAGGACGGCCTTCAGGACAAGATACGGCCACTACGAATTTGTAGTAATGCCTTTTGGAGTAACCAATGCTCCAGCAGTCTTCATGGAGCTGATGAACCACATCTTCAGGGAGTATCTCGATAAATTCGTCATTATATTTATTGATGATATTCTCATATACTCACAGACTCCAGAGGACCATGCTACACACTTGAGGATAGTGCTGCAGATCCTTCAGCAGGAGAAGCTCTATGCAAAATTCTCAAAGTGTGAGTTTTAGCTAGATCAGGTGACCTTCCTAGGTCACATTGTATCCAAAGAAGGCATTCAAGTTGATCCAGCCAAGATAGAAGCAGTCAGCAACTGGTGTAGACCCAAGAATGCCAGTGAGATCAGAAGCTTCTTAGGCCTGGCAGGATATTACAGAAAATTTGTGGAGAACTTTTCCAGAATAGCCTCTCCTCTCACAGCCCTGACCAGAAAGAATCAGAAGTTTGAGTGGTCAGATAAATGCGAGCACAGCTTCCTAGAACTGAAGAAAAGATTGACTAGTGCTCTCATCCTGACTGTTCCAGAGAGTGACAAGGCCTTTGACATCTACAGTGATGCATCCAAGATGGGCCTTGGAGCTGTCCTCATGCAAGATGGTAAAGTAATAGCTTACGCCTCCAGACAGCTCAAGGACTATGAGAAGAATTACCCTACACACGACCTTGAGCTAGCAGCTGTGGTTTTTGCACTGAAGCTTTGGAGACACTACCTGTATGGAGTGCAGTGCAGAATCTTCACAGACCATCAGAGTTTGAAGTACTTCTTCACTCAGAAGGATCTGAATATGAGGCAGCGCAGGTGGCTAGAGTTGGTCAAGGATTATGACTGTGAAATCCTCTACCACCCAGGTAAAGCTAATAAAGTGGCAGATGCACTGAGCAGAAAATCCTGTGCAGCACTGATGTCCCTATCATCACTGTCTCTACCACTTCAGAAAGAAATAAAAGATTTTGGAGTCGAAGTAATAGTTGGGCAATTTTCTTCACTGACCCTAGAGTCAACCCTGCTTAAAGATATACAAGAAAAGCAAGATCAAGACCCAGAAATCCAGAAGATCAAGCAGGGGATCCAAGAGGCAGAAAATTCAGAGTTTCGAGTATCAGACAGTGTCATCCTCTATCTTGGAGACCGCCTTTGCGTCCCCAATGATGAGGAACTAAGAAAGAATATTTTAGAAGAAGCCCACAGTACCCCGTACTCTATGCATCCTGGTTCTACCAAGATGTACCAAGATTTAAAGCAAAGGTTCTGGTGGTCTGGACTCAAGCGAGACGTGGCCAGATATATCAGTACCTGCTTGACCTGCCAGGGGGTCAAAGCAGAACACCAGAGACCAGGAGGAGTTCTGCAGCCTCTTCCCATTCCAGAGTGGAAGTGGGAAGAAATATCCATGGACTTTATCACAGGTCTTCCAAGAACCACCCATGGACATGATGCAATTTGGGTGATAGTGGACAGATTGACCAAGTCTGCCCACTTCCTAGCCATCAAGTTATCGCATTCGGTAGAGCAGTTAGCACAGCTGTACGTGAGAGAAGTAATCAGGCTTCACGGAGTTCCGAAGTCGATCGTGTCTGACAGAGATGGGCGATTCACCTCCCATTTTTGGAAGTGTGTTCAGGACGCCCTAGGCACCAGACTTCAGTTCAGCACAGCTTTCCATCCCCAGACAGATGGACAAACAGAGAGAGTAAATCAGATTTTAGAAGACATGCTCAGGGCTTGTGCATTGGACTTTAAAGGTAGTTGGTGCAAATTTCTGTGCTTAGCTGAGTTTGCCTACAACAATAGCTATCAGGCCACCATCAGGATGGCGCCTTATGAGGCATTGTATGGCAGGAAATGCAGATCACCCATATGTTGGCAAGAAGCTGGTGAGAAGAAAGAGATGGAGTCAGGATTAGGCAGCCAGACTGAGCTTATAGATGAGACCGCTCAGGCTATCCAGACGATCCGCCAGAGGATTGAGACTGCCCAGAGTAGACAGAAAAGTTATGCTGACACACGCCGTAGGCCACTTGAATTCCAGGTTGGAGATTCAGTATTTCTCAAGGTCGCTCTCATGAAGGGAGTGGTGAGATTTGGTAAGAAGGGCAAGCTAAGTCCTCGCTACATAGGTCCCTACAAGATCATAAAGAGGGTTGGTAAGGTAGCATATGAGCTGGACCTACCAGAGGATATGTCAGCTATCCACAGTACCTTTCATGTCTCTATGCTAAAGAAGTGTATTCACGACCCTAGCCAAGTGATTCAGCCTCAGTCAGTACAGATCCAAGAAGATCTTAGCTATGAGAGTAGACCGACACAAATAGTGGACAAAGCAGTTAAAAGATTAAGAAACAAAGAAGTGCCACTAGTGAAGGTCATCTGGCAGAATCAAAAGCATGAAGAGGCTACTTGGGAACGTGAGGACAGCATGAGAGAACGATATCC
Organism: Boesenbergia rotunda; assembly: GCA_024364735.1. Classification (NCBI taxonomy): domain Eukaryota; kingdom Viridiplantae; phylum Streptophyta; class Magnoliopsida; order Zingiberales; family Zingiberaceae; genus Boesenbergia; species Boesenbergia rotunda. The sequence goes on along the minus strand of JAGFNQ010002631.1, from coordinate 321,289 downwards.
AGAGTTATTCTAAGTTCGAGGACGAACTTTTTATAAGGTATGGGGGATTGTAACGCCCCAAAATTTCCATTTTTAGTTCTTAAAGTCCTTAGAATTATTTAGAAATGGTTTAGAAATATTCTAGATATTTTTAGGAATTTTTAGAGTATTTTTATGGAATTTTCCGAGTCCGTTTGGTATTTTTGGAAAAAGAAAAAGAAAAAGGAAAAAGCCAAAAATGGAAAAACCAATTAAGTGCAGCGGGTGGCTCGAACCCGCGACCACCACGAGACCAAGGGAGCGCGCGGCCAGCCGGGCTAGGGGTATCAAGCACAACAAGGGACGGAGAGAAGGGTATTTACGGTATAGTTAGGTTGATCCGACCCTTAAGTATAAATAGATAATTAAAGAGAGAAGTTTTATTTTCTCTCAAACCCTCTCCCTCTCCCAAGGTTGCGCCGACCCCTCTCCCTCTCCTCTCTTGTGCGCACGCCACATCAAGCCCTAGAGGGCCGGCCAAAGCTTTTCTCCGAGAGATAATCCTATATTCGGGATCCCCGCGACGAGAGGAACGCGTAGGTGCGAAGAATTCTCCGAGATCTCAAGTTTCTTCCGAGTCCTAGACGTCAATCTTGGTTGTAAGTCCAAGATATCAATGTAAGTACTGCTCACCTGCAGTAAGAGGCGGTTTTTCCGCGAGAATTTCCTTTAAAAGTTTTTAAAAGTGATATTTCCTTTTTGTTTCAGTTTTTGCATGTAATCTTAGTTCCTTATATGCTTGTATATGTTTGATAAGCACCCTATATGAGATTAGGGACCAAGAAAAGCTATGAGAAAAGAAAAGAGAAGATAAAGATAAGAAAAGAAAAGGCCAAGGCCTTAAGAAATCCCGAAAAGTCAAGACTTAGGGATTTTAGCACGCAAGGTGCTTCAGAAAATGCCAAGGCATTTACAGATAAGAAAGAAAAGAAAGAAAAGCTATTTTATTTTCTAAGGCCAGTACCCGGCGTCCAAGGGCGTCGTTAAAGAAATCCAGGTGTCCAATTCCAAGGTCTTGGCCCTGGTAGACCAAGGTCTGCTCTATTAGGATTGGTGGCTCGCTACCCCAACCTTTTAGGGAACGCGCATCAGATGGTACTTACGTCTTCAGTGGATCCAAGTGATTAGTATTTTCAAGTATATGCTTTAGCAAAGTTTTCGAAAGTTTAAGAAAGTTTTCAAAAGTTAAAGAATAGCTAAAGTTTCAAGTTGAGCCAAGAAAAGTAAATTGAGATTTATTATTGCTTGAGTATGCATGTTTTGAGTTATACATGTTCTTAGTTTTCTTTCAAGCATATTAGTATCTCATATGATTTTCATATTGTTCTAGAAGCATGTTTGCACATTCCGAGTTTTTGTGAGCTAGATAGTACTTACTAAGCTTTATGCTTATAGATGCATTTCCTCTTATTGCAGATAAAGGTAAAGGCAAGCAATTCTGAAGGAAGACGACGAGGCGGTGCTGAGTAGAGTGTGTGTGGTGGCTGATTATGGAGAGATCTTTGAGACGAGACAATTTAGTTATTTGAATTGCAATGTTTAAGTTTATTCAAATTTCAAGTTCTTGCTTATGGAGATTATAGAGTATTTGAGTTTTGGATAGTTTTACATGCTCAATTTCTTAGAGTAAAGATTCCATGTCATTTCATTTAGCATACATATCCTTATGATTGCATTGGATGAGTAGAAGTGTAAGTAGTTAGAGATATTGATACTTTGTTAGAGAAAAAGGTGTTTGTGCCAAGATAGTATCAATTTTCCTTTGAATCAAGTTTTTATTGCTTAAAAATGTTTAGAAAAGTTGCAATCACATTTCATAATGCTTTAGCAAGGTCGTAGAACATGTATTTGGTGTTATGAATGCATAGGAGTCAAGATTGATACAAACTCTATTGTTTAAGTTCATATAAACTTGTTTAGTTTATTTTCTTCCATAAAAGTCCTAAATTCAAGTTTATGGTTTCGTTTGATTGGTTAAATTGTTTAGGAAACTGACATAGAGTATAGAAATGGTGTCATAGTTTGATATGGCTCGAAACTGAATGAATGGTGGGATTGAGAAGCAAATGCCGAAACCTGTAATTCTGATTACAGGCGTACCAGTCGACTGCTACGTCACCAGTCGACTGGTACGGGCAGTTTGAGTTGAGTGAGGCTTGTTTCAATAAGTATCAATTACGAGTTTTTGAGAAAGAAAGTGTGACATGGTATCATGCATGACTACATAAGTTAGAATATCATTTTAGATGAATTTAAAAGAAAAAAAAAGATTTCCGCATTTCTATTAGTCGTGCATTAGAGTCGAGAAGTAGACAAAAGTAACGATCCGTCTAAGGCAGTAAGAAGGCGGGTCGCTACAGTTGGTATCAGAGCAGTTCCCATTCTCCAGCATCACACACACATCAGCATCAACTGATGTGGCTCGAAACTGAATGAATGGAGTTGATACTTATTGATACCATGCATGACTCCAGGTGGTATTTACGTGAACAGGTGGTATCT